>WAAF01019187.1:61607-153674 GCA_013400475.1 Tricholaema leucomelas | reverse complement strand
GGGAGGTGGTGGAGTCACCGTCCCTGGAGCTGTTCAAGGCAAGATTGGATGTGGCACTTGGTGCCATGGTCTAGCCTTGAGCTCTGTGGTGAAGGGTTGGACTTGATGATCTGCGAGGTCTCTTCCAACCCTGATGATGATACTATGATACTATGAAAACCACTTAAGATATCCTACAAAATTAAGTCCTTGTTTTGTTATCTATACACCATCTAATCTTTTCTGAAAATCCAGTCCCATAATAAAATTAAATAACTATGTAGACATAAGCCATAAAGAGATTTATAATAAAAAGAGGAGGTACATGAGACCTTTCATGTAGCCATAAAAGCTAGCTCTCCTACAGCCATTTTCAGCATCCAGTTACACATAACCATATACAACTTGTAGTGTATCACAGGTCTCACAGCTCTTCAGGCAGAGCTGTCAATTGAGCCATACAGGTAGTATACCAGAGGGTAGAGTTTAAAGACAAAAACTTCAAGAACTGTAAGTAACTGAAGGTAAAATACTATGCACAGAACTCCCCAAATTCGTCAGTGAATATACTGCCTCATATATATATGCCTAATATATAATAAATTATATTTATATTTGTATAAGAGTTTGTTGTTATTTTTAAATACTGTATCAGAGCCAGTCTGCCCAAACTTTCGCATTTGACTGATTTTATGATTCTAAGGCTCAAATCCAGGAGATAAGTTTGGATTCCCAATTCTAACAAAAGCTTCTTTTGTCCTAGGAAAAGCCACTGCACCACTTTCTATCCCAACCTATAACAGTAACAGGGAATTATAGAATCATAGAATCAGTCAGGGTTGGAAGGGACCACAAGGATCATCTAGTTCCAACCCCCCTGCCATGGGCAAGGACACCCTACTCTAGATCAGGCTGGCCAGAGCTCTATCCAGCCTGGCCTTAAACACCTCCAGGGATGAGGCCTCCCATTCCACAGTCAATTCCTTGCCCTTTCTGCACTAGAAGCAACTGGTGACAGCTCAAACATGCATGAAGATTCATGAGTGATACACTCAGCCTCCTACATCACACCCCACACTTCAGAGCTCATATCTTCAATGGGACTGCTAAATGCTACTGAGATATAAACAGCACCTCTCATGATAACGCCCAAATTAAAACACCTCTATTTGTGCACAAGCAGAATTCCTGAAAACAGGGACTGAAAAAGTCCACTTCGTTAACTCCTTCACAGTTCTCTCCTACACCCCCAAAAACTCACCAGTTAGTCTCACCGGACTTTTGAAAATCGATTCAACAGCAGAGTCCTCTTGGGAACTCTTAGGAGAATTCACTAAATAACTCTGGGAGTATTTACTTCTATAGGTATCAGTACTTCACTTTCACATTCTCCATAACATACTGTTAGAGAAAATTCTCAAACACAATCTATTCATCAATCATGCATTCAGATTCTTAGCCACACTGTCCTGAAATAAGACATGCTTATGCACATTTAGAACTTTTTGTCTGAAATTTGCTGTTTCACCACGAGTGTCATAGAATCACCCAGGTTGGAAGAAACCTCCAAGATCATCCAGTCCAACCTAGCACCCACACTTGCTGGAGAAAGGCAGCAATGAACTTTTCTGTTCAAAATAAACCTAAGACTTGTGCCAAGACTGCTTAAGCAAAAAAATATAATCAACCAAAAAAGCGGATAAAAGCTTCTAGACAGTTCCTATGAGTGTTTGATGCCATAAAGGTATGGGAACACTAGATGGCAATAATTACTGCACATTTATCCTCAAATACAAATTTACTTCTACCCCTGTTGTAAAACTGTTTATTTCACAACTTCTGAGATAGTATTATTTAGAAGGCATCATATTACCAAAATAGAACCCCAAACCCACAATAGAACACCATCCTCTCGCAGAAAAATAAACCAAACCAACCAAACAAAACTCCAAACAACAAAAAACCTCAACCAAACAAAAAACTAGCCAAAAAAAACCCAAAACCAACACACATAAAAAGGAACCAAATCAACACTACCACCAAAACCAACCAACACACACAAAACAAACCAACCAAACCAACACCACCACCAAAACCAACCAACACACACACAAAACCAAACCATATCAACACCACCACCAAAACCAACACACACACAAAACCAAACCAAAACACATGCACCAATTAAACCCAAACAACCAAAACGTGGACAGCCATAGGTTAAGCTTTTGGGGTTTTTCTTGGGTTTGATTATTATTTTGTTAAAAAACAAAGCCAGACTTCCTCAAAGGATTCACCTTCCATTTAGATCTCTGCAGTATTTCACAACAAATTCTACTTCAGTACAAATCAGGTTGGTATTTTAGTTACAGGTCATAGAAGTTACCATACTAGAAAAAAAAGCAGAAGCTGTGACACATGCATCTAAGACTTCCTAAGTATCAAGCAATGGAAATAATTTAGGAATCTGTACAAAAAGATTGAATAATTAAAAACTCTATGGTAAATTACTTGAAGAAGTAGATCAGAGCGCAATGTCATGAAATACAGAAGGATTTCTAGACTAGCTTGGAACTATGTATAAACATTAATGGACCAACACTTGGATGATTGCAGTGAGAACTGCAACCCCCAGTCAGCAAACTGCCATTTGTACCCTCAAGGTATTTAGGAAGCCTGCCACGCCTTGAGTGTCGTGTCCAGTTCTGGGCTCCTCAATTCAAGAGAAATGTTGAGATACTGGAAGGTGTCCAGAGAAGGGCGACAAAGCTGGTGAGGGGCCTGGAACACAAAACCTATGAGGAGAGGCTGAGGGAGCTGGGGGTGTTTAGCCTGGAGGAGGCTCAGGGGTGACTTCATTGCTGTCTACAACTACCTGAAGGGAAGCTGTAGCCAGATGTGGGTCGATCTCTTCTGCCAGGCAACCAGCAACAGAACAAGGGGACACAGTCTCAAGTTGTGCCAGGGGAGGTCTAGGCTAGATGTTAGGAGGGAGTTCTTGCCAGACAAAGTGATTGGCATTGTAACAGGCTGCCCAGGGAGGTGGTGGAGTCACCGTCCCAGGAGGTGTTGATGAAAAGCCTGGATGAGGCACTTAGTGCCATGCTCTAGTTGGACAGGGCTGGGTGCTAGGTTGGACTGGATGATCTTGAAGGTCTCTTCCAACCTGGTTGATTCTATGACTATGGCTCTGCAGGAGAAATTGTCCAGCCATCAAAGAAGAAAGTCTCTGCCCAAAAGAGAATCTAGTCACTATGGTTACTGTTTGTCTCATTTGACTTCATCTGTTTCAAGTTATTAATTTCAGCTATTCACTTGTCCAGACCAACTTTTTCAAGGTCTTAAGTGGGCTAATGCATATCCAAAGCATGACTTAATCTGGCATTTGGGTTACCTGGAGAAGGCCCCACAAAGGAAGTCTATATAATGTTAGCTGGCTAAATACCACCCATCTAAAAGCTTTACTTGGACTACATTCCAGGACTGCAGTGACCATTTGCTAAAAGCAGGGCGCTGTTTCACGGGAAAAGACAGTGCAAGTCACAGAAGCTAGTTCTCCCCAGTCACAAGCCATAGCATAACCCAACTCCTTGCAAGAGATTTTATCCTCCTTGGCAAACGCCTCCGTCACCAGGAAAGGCTGAAAATCTAAAATCCAAAAAGAATAATAATTTTTGAAAGCATAGCAAAGGTATTTCTGATTCTCTCGACAGCTGCTCGGTACACGTGCTGCCGCCCGCCTGCCTCCAGAGAGGGCAGTTGCAGCACGCCAGTGCTGTGCGTTAAACCGAGGCAAGACCGGGATTTCTTTGCTCCAAATTGTTGCCCTACAGAGACATCTACCGGCAGCAGCGGAGCGGCCACACTCCCCCTCCTCGGGGCAGAGGATGCGACAAGCTGCCTCCCACCCACCCCGCGCCAGCAGCGCACACCATGTCGCGGCTCCGCGGGTGACACCGCTCATCCAGCCCCACGCCCGCAGGCCGCGTCACCGCCTGGCAGCGGAGCGGTGGCCACGGCGCTACCTCCCGGCGCCCAGGTGCCCTCGGCTGCGGGTACTGAACGTCCTGATGGCATCAACACACCCAGCGCGGCCTCCGCGGCCCCTCAGCGCACACCGTAACTGGCGACTTAGGATCTGCTGCTATGGAACAAGCGGTTTCAATAGCAGTGAAAACAGTTAAGGTTGACCATATGTTATTGGAGGAGGTTGAAATCTTCCAAATGGCCTTTCTTTTTCTCCCATTACTGATTGATATTCTTCTACAATTTACAACAAATATCAGTGTAAGAGGTTTCAATTTCTTTCAGAGCAGATTGTGTCAAATGATCCCGAAACAATTTTTTTCCAACAAATAAACAACAATCTGACACTTGGAGAATTTCCTGTGAAAGAGTAATCTAATTTCTACATTGATCTAGCTAAAATCAGCTCAAATCCACCCAGATGATCTCCCTCAGATCAGCTAGTTTCCTTGGCCATCTCAACAAGCAGAGCATGTTTGAATCCAACTGTTTAATTGCAAGAAGGTAGCTAAATACAAGAGTGATCTGCATCAACTTTCATTTTCCTCCTCTGCTGATAATCAAGAACCAATCAATCCTTGGTTTCAGGAGTTTTCAGCTATTCCCTCACGCCTAGGAACCAAAGGCCAGTGTAATCATGCGAGTTATGAGAAAGGAAAGCTGCCTTTTAATCACAGGTAGTGATGAAAGGTGTCTGCAGCACCTCTACTGAAAACCTGTCAGTTCAAATATCTGTGCCTTCTAGTCACCCACAACTATCATACACTAATGTTTATAGTTAGTTAACTCAATATTACTAAACCAAATAGCTTAGAACATCCTGGTGAACTCCCTTAGCTCAAAACCTCCAAGATAGACATCTCCACTGCACTGCTGCAGAAACTTTCCTGCCTCCTTGCTGCACACTGATGCACATACAGACCTAAGCACATGCACAAAGCTT
Source organism: Tricholaema leucomelas (assembly GCA_013400475.1). Taxonomy (NCBI): domain Eukaryota; kingdom Metazoa; phylum Chordata; class Aves; order Piciformes; family Lybiidae; genus Tricholaema lacrymosa; species Tricholaema leucomelas. Next base: position 148,726 of record WAAF01019187.1, on the reverse strand, counting down.
CCCATGGGATAAAGCAAGGAAGGAGGAAAAGTTTGATCTAACCTTATGCTTGCAGAAAAATACTAAATTCATAAGCCGTGATTTTGTTCTTCTAACTAGCAACTACTAAGACTCTTTAAAAACTCATGAATTGTAGTATCAGCCAGGTTGAAGAGACCTCCAAGATCATCCAGTCCAACCTAGCACCCAGCCCTAGCCAGTCAACCAGACCATGGCACTAAGTGCCTCATCCAGGCTTTGCTTCAACACCTCCAGGGGCAGCGACTCCACCACCTCCCTGGGCAGCCCGTTCCAATGCCAATCACTCTCTCTGCCAACAACTTCCTCCTAACATCCAGCCTAGACCTCCCCGGCACAACTTGAGACTGTGTCCCCTTGTTCTCTTGCTGGTTGCCTGGGAGAAGAGACCAACCCCACCTGGCTACAGCCTCCCTTCAGGCAGTTGTAGACAGCAATGAGGTCCCCCCTGAGCCTCCTCCAGGCTGCACACCCCCAGCTCCCTCAGTCTCTCCTCACAGGGCTGTGCTCCAGGCCCCTCACCAGCTTCACCACCCTTCTCTGGACATGTTCCAGTACCTCAACATCTTTCTTGAATTTAGGAGCCCAGAAATGGACACAGTACTCAAGCTGTGACCTGACCAGTGCTGAGTACAGGAGTAGAATAAGCTCTCTTGTCCTACTGGCCTCACTGTTCCTGATAAAGGCCAGGATGCCATTGGCTCTCCTGGCCATCTGGGCACACTGCTGGCTCATGATTTTTCATGACTCTTCTGAAAGAGGCTGTGAAACCAAACATGAGCATGAAATCAAATGTATAGGAGGAAAATTAAGAAAAGGGAGGGGAGGGATTTTAAAAGGGTAAAAAGAAAGAAATTACATTTGTTTGCCAGACCAGTAAATTGCCATTGGCTCTTGAGGTTCAGTTTCACTCTACAAAAGTTTCACTCTGAGGCACCAAGTGAAATTTGCTGAAAATTAGTTATTGAAGAAAAAGTTACTTACATTCACTTGCAAATTAAACTTGATTGGGTTTTTTTAGGGCTTTGTATGTTTGGTTGGTCTGGGTTTGTTTTTTTCTGTGTGGTTTTTATTTTGGTTGGGTTTTGGGGGGGGGCTTTTTAGTTTTGTCTTTTTTTCAATCACAGGGAAAATATATCTTTCCATCTCTTCCTTCTCTCACACTCCCTACAAGACAAACAGGTCTACCTTAGGAAAAAAAAAAAAGCAACCACAAAAAAGAAGTGCTGATTAGATTGAAGCCCCTGAAGCAGAGCTTCACAGATGGTCAACACTACAAAAAAAAGAGAAAACAAACAGAAATATTTAGATGGCTTTTTCAACAAGGTTTTGGGATATCCCTGCCTGTAATACAGATGCAGAAAAAGATTAAATGAGACTAAGTGCCACAGAAATATAGACATCCTAAAGTAATCCTGCACAAAGCTGTATTAAACAATGCTGAATCAGCTATATACGTTGTTGTTTACAGATGTTAGAACCACAATGAGTCTAATTTGAGAAGTTTGTCCATGGTCTCATGCGGCTGAGTTCAACTGTTACAGACAGCATACAGAGCTCATGAAGCAGAAGGCCCATCACCATCCATGATGGGATGAGGGAGAGGAGCTTTCTCAGCTCACCAGCAGTATCCAGCTGGCAGAGAATCTGCAGTTCAGATTGTGCCAGTGGCACTGAGTGTTTGCTCCTTAATCTGTCTGTGTATCCAGATCCAAGCCATCATTTTACAAGGAAAAGAATATTTTCTGCTAACTCAATCTAGGCCTGAAGGTCAACTTGGATTGCAATCACCACTATGAAAAAAAAACAATCCTTTTGCTACCACTAATGGAAGCCAGGTCTGTTTCCAATACTTGGAGCCTGGAAGAAATTATAAAGCAATATATATATACACAGTAGAGGAAAATAAGTGGTTACCAGCATACAAGTAGGGAACAGTTTCACTGAAGAGCAGCAAGCTTTGCTTCCTATGTGTATGCCATCACAAAAGGATTTCAGAAAGAGGGAAAATAAAGTTATTTCTCTGAATATTTCTTATATGTGCCATCAGTAACAGCCCCCTGTTAAACAGATAGGTAAAGGCCTTGTTCAAATAAGAAATATTACAACAAGAACTGTAATATCCAGAGCTCATAATGTTCACATCTTCAACGAGAACTCTGATGAAGCATTTTCTGTCACCTGTGCTTACAGAAGAACTTCATCTTTGACAAGAACTCTGATGAAGTGTTTTTCTGTCACCTGTGCTTACAGAAGAACTTCACTTCACTGTTCTTACTCACAAAAACATTTCCCCAGAAAATAATGTTGCTCAGAGACAGCAAACAATTTCTAATGGCTAGAAATGGGAACTCTCCTCCTAAACCACTGTGACAAGGCATGTCCTTCTCCTCGCAGAACTTCATCATGGAAGTCATTAAATCAGGTGAGACAAGACAGTGAGGAAGAGGGATGAAATACATCTGGAAATAAACTCATAGAATAGTTTAGATTGGAAGAGTCCTCAAAGATCATCTAGTTCCAACCCCCTGCCATAGGCAGAGTTATCTCCTGCTAGAACAGGTTGCTCAATGCCTCAGATAACCTAGCTTTGAGCACCTCCAGGGAGAGAGCATCCACTACCGCCCTGGGCAACCTGTGCCCGTGTCTCACCACCCTCACTGCAAAGAACCATTTCCTAACATCTACTTTGAATCTCCCCTCTGCCAGTTCAAACCCATTACTCCTTGTCCTATCATTGCAAGACCTTGTCAGTAGTCCCTCCCCAGCCTTCCTGTAGGCTCTCTTAAGATACTGGAAGACCACTATAAGGTCTCCTTAAAGCCTTCTCTTTTCCAGGCTGAAGAGTGCCAACTCTTGTAGCCTGTCCTCATAGCACAGCTGCTGCAGCCCTCTGAGCATCTTCATGGCCTCCTCTGGACTTACTCCAACAGTTCGTGTCCTTCTTGTGTTGGGGGCTCCTATTCATTGAAACCAAATTTTTTTTCAGTTGAGAAGGAGGAATAAAGGTTTGCTTTACATGTCTCTCCTGGGTTTTTACTATGTTGTCAGAAGGAGCAAAGATACCTCAGGGAAAAAACTGCTGGGATAGAGCTTGACAGCTTAACCTTTTCCCTGTATCTTTGATTTCTTGGTTTATCTATAACAGACCTGTATTTACAGTAGTGGCACCACCTTACGTGCTTTGGCTTGGGAAGCATGTATCAGTATTACCTAAGCACTGAAAACAGCTCTAAATTAAAGCCTCTCTCAATCAAGAAGCAGTTAAAACCCACTGCAAGTAAAGCATTGCTGAGCAGCAGGCAATGCTGGTGAGCACAATGGAACAGAGACCAGAGCATGTACCTCACTATCTGTCAACCACCCTTTCTAGCATCAGACTGAAGAGACCCACTGAAGTCAATGAAAAGGTTTCCATGGAAATCAATGAGGTCTCAGTAAGGCTGTAAAGATGCATCATTAATTTTTTCAGCCTCGCTTTCACACACATCCATTCCCTCTCTAATATCAGTTCTTATACTATTTATATAACTCAGGATCTAATCAAGACATGCAATTCTACTTGCTGGGAGCTGAAAAGATCATGCTGATTTGTTACTTCTCTTTTAATATTTAGGAGATACTCAGTTACATGGGGAATAGGGGCTCTGTGAAAGCCTGTACAGTGATGCTGAAAAGCACTTTGGACATCTGTACACACAAACTTCTACATTTAGAGACCTACAACATAGTCACTGAAGCAAAATATGCTTAAAATCTAGCTCAGTAGAACTTAAATACTGAAGTCACTTTTTTGTTAACATCCAGGGTGAGAGCTATTTTTTTGCTGGCTAATATAAATGTAATTTAAAAATATAAAGGCAGCACTGGCAAACATCTGCCATCTAAGCATTATATAATTAAAAACCTATTTTATTTTCAATACTGCTTTATAAAACCAAAGTTTCTCAGACAGATGTCCTTAAAGTTCTTGGTTTACTGCTTCTGCTGCCTTTTTTTTTTTCCAATTCACAGTTGCTAGTATATATGGAAGAGTGGAGAAGCATGGAAGTAACTGCAGAGGCTGTGAGATAGTAATGGCATTGTATTTCACAAGATTAAAATGTGGGCAACAGACTGCATTAATATTGTGAAGTACAGCACAAACTACAGGAAAAAGATTTTAAATTATTTACCTTTCTACTTCAGCACAAATGCCCTATAGCCAATTATCATGAGATATTGCCTAGAAATTAACCAGTCATCTTGTGTTTCTATCTCCAGATTTACAATTAGTAATGCTATTAATGTGGATCCTGTACTTAGCATCACTAATTACACTGCTATGAACTAATGGTGTTAAAAATAGCAATAGCCATCAACTACCAATTAATGCTTAATGAGAGCATATAAAACCTGGCATTGTAATGAATTTCCAAATTATTGTTTCTTGTGTCTCTCTTGAAATCATACAAAAATGGGTGTAACCCATGAAGCAAGGCAGTGACTGAAAGCACATTTATTACAACATTTTGAACCAAAAAAGAGAAAGAGGAACAACAGGAAGTGTTTAAGGATTAGTGTACACCTTTTATGCAAGTAAATAGTTAAATACAAACACAGTTTTAAAGGGAAACTCTCAAATTCTGTTGCAGCTAAGAAAGATGGTGGTCATTATGTTTTTTAACTGTTGACAGCTATGGGCACAGCAGGACAAGAGCCTAAAATGCAGGAGGGAATGTGAATACTGTAAACAGCATTAATAAACTCCTTGTGTATTGTGCTGTTGCAGGGCAGAGTAACACCCACCTTTCCCACATCCAGACAGGTTTTGTTTCTCTAAAGACTATCAAGTGCTGTTTACATCAACAACTTTCAGAAGCAGAAGCCAGGATGCACTTCAAGTGCATAAAACCTAGATCCATTTGTGCCTTGGTAAAAGGAAATAAAGGTCCACCACAAGTCTGTTCTGATCATCGTTTGGTTCCCAGAGATGTATTCAAGGTTGGAAAGTAAAAGCAGAGAAAACAAAGGAAAACTCTAGGCAGGAGCAAGAGGAAGACCACATTGAAAGCAAGAAGGATGTTCTGATTATTTGGTAAAGTCAAAAAGATCCTTGTGTAGTTGAACAAACTAAACCAGTTAACACCAAGATATCTACACAGTGTTTGACATGACCTCAACATTGTGGTTTTATTGTTCTTCCCTAATGGGAAGCCCATCACTGTGCTCTCTGGTACACTAATTGCAGTTAGCATTGCAAGCAACAACAGGCACGAAAACACAAATTGCCAAAACAGAAAAGATTATCTTTCTGGGAGGGAAACAGTTGGATAAAACCCCTGGAATGAAAGATGACCTTTGAGACCAAATCTCTGCTTCAATATACCACCCTTACTTCAAAACCTGAGAGTCAGGAGAGGTGAGATGACTGCCAGAACAGTGACTACAACAGAGATATCACAGAATTAAACTGCTTTCCTGTCCCCAAAATGCACAAATATTCAAAGGATAAGTGAGAGGAAGAACAAATATGCTGCAGTCATAGCCGGCCTGACCAGCCCTACCCTGCCACTGGGGCAGACAACAGCTTCACATCGGCTGAGACACATGGCAAAAGGGACCCGAGGAGCACACAGCTGAGTTCTCCCATGCTCTGCAGGGTAAATGCAGTGTGGGGACACCCTAAGCAGCTCTCACCTCCATGGAGCAGACTCATAGCTGCAGATGTGTAGTGCACCAAGCTGGGGAAGGAGCCCATGTGATGTGCTCCATCAGTGCGAACCTCCCAGGAGATTTCTTCCCAGAGTGCTATTGTTCAGCAGACAATGTAATGGTTCTCATCTCTGCTCACCAAGCTTTGCACACAGCTTTGATCAAAAATAAATCCCAGAAATTCCAGATATCTCCCTGGCTGTGCTGTGTCATGAACACATGCTGGGACAACTGTAAAAAGACTGCAGTTACCACTGGGAAGATGCTCCGTGTTTCCTTTAGTGTTTTGCATGTCTCTGCAAGGAATAGGGGAGACAATTCCATATGAGTAAGGCATTAGCTGCTGCTTACATTCCCAGTTTACTTCTAAAAGTAACAGGAGGCATCCTAAACAGAGTTGCATGGAAAGTGATTTTTTCCCTTCTTTTTTGTCTTCAAATGTTTCCCCACCACCACCATGCTTACCCTTCACAATGCTTCTTCCTGAAGTGATTGATGTACCACCAGAAAGAAGAAGGGAAGGAGACAAGACGACATGAAGTAAGAGAAAGCACTCCCCAGAGAAGCTGGAGGTCAGCACATCTATTTCTCCCTCCCGCTGCAAACAGAAAATGAATACATCCCTTCTACATGCCACTGAAATACCACAGCTGCCTTGGTACACTCTCATTCAGACTCTGACCACCCTAGACCCGAGTTTCCTTTACAAAGGAAAATTGAGATAGGTTCAGCTAATGAAAACTAATTTTCTTTCCCCCCCTCCTCCCTCAATAATTACGCAAACAGCTCTAATTTGAAAAATGTACCTTCCATATACACTATTCACATTTCTCATACTGGAAAGAATAGCTAATTACAAATTTCTGGACCTATAGGACAGCATTGTAAGTTAGAATCATAGAATCAACCAGGTTGGAAGAGACCGACAAGATCATCCAGTGCAACCTAGCACCCAGCCCTAGCCAGTCAACGAGACCATGGCACTAAGTGCCTCATCCAGGCTTTTCTTCAACACCTCCAGGAACAGTGACTCCACCACCTCCCTGGGCAGCCCATTCCAATGCCAATCACTCTCTCTGGCAACAGCTTCCTCCTAACATCCAGCCTAAACCTCCCCCAGCACAACTTGAGACTGTATCCCCTTGTTCTGTTGCTGGTTGCCTGGCAGAGACAACCAACCCTCACCTGGTGTCCCAGATTAAGAACTGTAGGGTTAAACAAATCCTCTGGGGACTAGAAGATTGTTATTCAATCCCATAATTCTGTTATCTCTTTATAAACTTAGAGCAAGGCCAGCTCACTCTCCTTTCCTCCTCCTTCTGCCCTGTGTCTGGTGGGAGCCACTTTATCGGGAAAACCATGTAAGCAGTAGGCCTGTTTTGGGGCCTCCAGAGGCTTGTTTAGGCCTCTTGGACAGCAGAGGCACTGAGAATAGGGGGAGGATTGGAGCACTGAGGAGTAGAGATTTAGTTTTGGGTTGGAGGAAAATTCAAGGGTGTTTGCAAGGGATGCGGTAATTGCTTTGTAAGGTCTTCACTGTATTTCTCTCCAAATATAATTCTGTATTTTTTCTCCAACTTCATTTGAGAGTTTCATTTCTGTCAGCTATCTTTAAAAACCTTCCTTCAGTAGTTGTAGACAGCAATGAGGTCACCCCTGATCAACTTACTTTGATTATGATCAACACATCTGGTCAACTTATTTTGCTTCTTGGGAAAAAGAAGTATCTTGATTTCAATACAGAGACACATATAAAGGGGTTTCTGGTTTGGAGGTTTTTTTAAGTGCAAGGCAGTAAAGCTTTGTTTAGCCTTTTTACTATATTTTACATTATTCAAAGCCAATCAGTTTTTACAGCCATCTCTATCCTGTTAGTAAGGAAACTAGAAGTCTCAGTATCCTAACAAGTATCTAAACATTACAGAGTTATCACAGGATTTTTATGCTCCTCCTCTTTGTACCCTTACACTGTATAGCTATAAACAGTTCCTGAAAATAAGAAAGGATCACCTCTATAACCAAGACTACTCTTGCATTTTCTAATCTTTATCAACAATAACAAGCCTAAAGCACTTGAGGTACTCTACTACTAAAGCAAACACACAACAACCATTTTTTATACCAATTAATTTTGATCTGAAATTATTCTAAATGGAAATTATTTCATACACTTTGGCTCCTCGAGTTTTTTTTTTTACCTAAACCAGTTTTACTAAGTCTATGTCTACCTGCTTCAATTACTTCTCTGAAAACAGGCATCTATGACATCTCAGCACAGAAAAATTCAAATGCACTTATCCAAGATGATGTTTCAGCACAGAACACTTGAACTTCCTGCACTTTTAAAGATATAGTCATAGATAACTAAGTCAGGCACCAGAACTGACTGTGAATTCTCAGGCAAACCTGCAGCATCTCTGCCTCCTTTCACCAATTGCATCAATCTGCCATGCCTCCATGGTGGGAAAACACGCTTTATCTGATGTATTACAAAGGAGTCAGAGCAGAACTGATAGTATACAGCTGGGATATTCTAGGAACACATGTTGGGAACACATGCCAGGATTCTGGGAACAGCAGGGAACACACATGTAGACCGACAGCCACTGTGGTTAGTTTATATGGTTCAAGGCAAATACTCAAAGCACGAGTTGCAAAACTATGTACAGATCCAGACTCTATAAGCATGCAGCATTCACTGCTGGGAACCATGTTACAGATCACATCTCCATCTCTGACATCAAATAATTAACTCTGAAGATTAGCTACCCTTGTAAAGTATGTTTAAAGTATGTTAGAGCTTATATGTTTATATTACCTATACCTCTATCTTGGAAGTAAAAGATTTGTGAGCTATTCATTCATGCTCCATATATTTAATTCATGGGAGAATATTTTTAATGCAAATACATTAAACTCCTTGCTTCTCAGTTCTTTTTCTTAAGAGACCTATTTTTCCTTCTTTTCCTGTTTCCACACTTACAATCCAAGTTCAGTTTAAAGTTAGACATTTCTATTCAAACTCAGGAATACAAAGATTTAGTCTTTGTTTTCCACCGCCTCAATCATATGGTGATCTTTTTCTCCAAGCTCATTTCCATGCTGGAAGAGTTAGGTTTCTTTCAGAAAAGCTCCTCATCAACCTATCTGTAAAAGGACTTCACAAAAAGTAAAGATTATATGTACTAAAAGAAAATGTTGTGGATTAAGGTCTCACAGTAAACTGTGACTGAAGATGCTGAAATGTTCACGACGTAGCACACACAGCACCATAAAGACCTGGCTCTGATAATGTCCACGAGGATATTCTGCCTTACAAAGAAATGAAACATAATCGGTTTAGCTCCATATGAAAGAAAACAGATGAGATCTCGAATGCTTCACTGTCTCCTTCACAAGGAGACAACAGAAAGACAATTTGAATAACAATGCAAAAACATCACCTTCATTCCAATTTGAAGCTAATCCATTGATTACCTGAACATGAGTAGGTAAGATGAAATGGGCAAGCAACCAGAAAGTTCTCCTAAGTTTACATAAATAATCACCTAAGTCATCTGTATCCCATACCTTAGGAAAATATATCTGGGAATGCTTCCCTAGCTTGTTCGATAAAACAATATGCAATATATCAGAATTTTTCCTGCAACAGCAGAGATTAATTGTTGGGGTTTTGTTTGTTTGCTTGTTTTAGTTTTATTGTGGTGTTAATAAAGATGGAATTTGAAATATTAAAGCTAAGTATTGGGTTTTTCCTGCAATCGAGGGAAGTTAAATCCCTCTTAGAGACTACTTCAAAAATACTGAAAACCTGACTCCTAGATGCTTAGCTTTTGAATCCAGAGCCACAGAACTGCCTCCTGCTTCATTTTCTTAAGGACACCAAAAAAGGCTGCAGAAGAACTCAATGTAGAACCCAGGTTTACTGATAGTTTTAAAACTCTTCTTTTGGATGCAAAACAACTTTCTATGATATATCGTAATACTGAGTTACACAACCTCAAGTGTATTTATACAGTAAAGAAAGAAATGTCTTGAAGTCATTTCCTCCTTCCCACTCCCCCTTATGAGAATCTACATAATCAAATATTTGGAAGTTCAACTTTTCACAAGCATAAAATCATAATCTCCATTAACTGCAAGCAGTCCAATCTGTGAAATAGGTTTTCTCAGAATATACTACCTGAACCATAAATCAACACAGTATAAAGCAAATCCTCGGTAGAAATTTATAGTAGAATAATCTCAGATGAGTATCTGTGGATCTGAAGATAAAACCCATCTTAATTATTACAGATAGATTTGAATTATCTACTTAAATATCTGATTGGCTGAAGACATGGCAGAGTACCTACACCATGGGAGTTATTACACCATATATGTATGTAGCTAACAAGAGTTTTGCAGTAATACAGTCATGCTTATTACTGCTTTAAAGATGTGCGCTTTTTTCTACTGCCTCTTAAGTGGCTGCTGCATGTACTTTAATGAAAAACCTTTTCTGGAGAGCATCAGATCCTACAAACTCCATTTTTGTGTAAGAATCTGTATTTTATACAAGCATCTGAATAAACCTGGCATTCTGTCAGTGCATGTGCTAATGCAGAAAAGTCTGACCCTCACACCACGTGTATTCACCTCTTAATCACTACACTGGCACCTTTTTTTCTTTCTTGGCTTCCTACTGCACAGGACCACTACATAAAAAAAAAAAAAAAAAAAAAAGGTACGTGCTTACTCTTGGAGTTCAGTAGAGCTGTACCAGAACACGTTCGCATAGCGTTACAAGGTGTGACACAAGGTGGTGCTCTCTTCTTGGTAAACAGCTCTCAACCTGGTTTGTGCGTTGAAAGGAAAGATGACCTTTTATTTTTTTTTTTGAGAACTCTCATCAATTTCCAGATGCCTTTTTCCCCCCTCAGAAGAATCAGAATTTAGCTATCAGAAATTTTAAAATATACTAAAACATTTTTTCCCTAAAGATGGTTTTTTATGAATGCAATGAAACTCCTCCCCACTTTCATCAATTCTCTTGCCATAGCTCTGCCTCCACATCTTCCATTCCATCATCCAATCCCTCTCTAGCTGATTTCTCTCACCCAGCTCACCAGCTGGATGTCATCAGGACTGAGGCTTTCAGCTGGAAGGGAGATACACAAGCTTTCTTCTGACAGACTGCTAAAAACCCAAATAAAACTCTTTTTCATCTTTGTATCAAGTGGTAACAGAAAATCCCTCAGAGAGTTTATGAACAAAGTTTCCTCAGCACACTCAGTTTCCACCAATAAGACTCTAACCATTATATTTAACTCCAAGCCTGATACCGTATTAAAGATTCACTTGTGGTTTGCTTCATATTAGTGTTACTAACAATAAGTGTCAGCATTAGTTTTTCATTACCCTCCTAAGAAAGCACTGTTAAGTCTTCATTGCCAGCATTTCCAAATGAACCTCAAAATTAGCAATCATAATTCCATCTATCAGATACAGTGCACGTGCAGCACTTCCAGAGGGGAAAAAACACAACAACAGAACAAAGCAATCCAATTTGCCTGGTTCAAAAGCTTTCCTTTTAGATTAGAAGAAATAGTCAGAGCTGTTTCAAGCACGTAATTCTCCCAGGGTTTGAATTTCCTAAGGGTATATATTTCCACAGTGCTAACAAAATCAGCACATCGATGATAGAGGTCAGTGGCAGACAGCACTCTGATCAATCTTCAGTTTCCAGTGCAGTTCAGATACATGGAAATCTTTGCACCATCTTACCACTGTACACACAAAATTAGAGATGAAAAACACTAGTCCCTAGTCTTTTACAGGCTGTTCAGATCTTCTTTTAAATACTGACCACCTGCAGGAAGCCTCTTTTAGGAAGCATCTTTCATGCTGTAGATTACAGAGGTACGTCTTGTTGACTTTAAGATCACCACTGCATCTAATCCCTTGTACAGATAGAGTGGTGGAAGCTTCCTACTAAAAACTGGATTACCCTGCTCAAGAGCATACCCTACCAAGCAGCTGACTACCTTTGCAACCATCTCCATAAATTCTATGACAAACTAGAGACAGTGGAAGTCTCAAAGCATAAAATGCGCATTTCTCATCTCTCCTTTAAAACTGAAGTGCATCACAAGAGTAGTAACCATATGGGAAATCAGTTAACTTCCAAAGATCTGTGTTACATAAACATCTCTTTAATCAGATTATTCTGGTGCCAAAGGATTGTGCCATGTTTTATTTCCTCAAAGAACAGGCTGTTCGGTTACTATAGCATTTCTATATCTAGATTAATTAGAAACGGAAATGTGGATACAATTAAGTTTGAAATTAAACACATTTTGTAGCAGGGAAGATAATCACTGCATTCGAATGATCTGGCTGCTCCAACCTGTGAAGTATCAAGCTATTCCCTCAATTAATTGGAACAGTACTGTGTGTTCTTGAAGCCAGCTAAGCATGGTAGTCTGTACAGAGTACCTATGAACATATTGGTTCTCTGACCTATTATTTGACCTGTATTATTTGATTATAATAATAATAATGTCCTTTCAAAATGTTTGATGTCAAGCATAGTACTTACACTTTTAAATGACTTCAGTCTATTCCATCTCTTTTTCTAGCTGCCCTTGATTTGTACTTCCTACTGTGTTCATCAGTACATCCTGAACAAGGAAACTGAAGTGTCACCAAATTCAGGTAAAGTTCTCCCCTGTGAGCCAGAGCAGAAATTATCAGTTTTGCTTTCCATAAGAAAGGGTTTTCACAAACAGGAAGTTCTCTCAAAGCAGGAGAAAGAAAAGCCCTCTTCCTTAATTGTGCTTCATACCAGATAAGAACAAAAAGCTCACCCTTGGAAAAAGTGACCAAGGCTCAAGTCAATTACAGACTAGGTTAGTATAGATGTAGTTCTTCGCTCACCAACAGGAATTCATCCCTCAACAGAGAAATAGCAGAGTAAACGTCACATTTTATCCTAACAAGAAAATACACATCATTTTGGGGGCTACAGCTCTAAGAATTCAGTACAACTCAGGAGGACCATCTGCAATACACTGAGATCTTAGTTCCATTTCTCTCGATCCATTAAGTAGAATCATAGAATCAACCAGGTTGGAAGAGACCTCCAAGATCATCCAGACCAACCTAGCACCCAGCCCTGTCCAATCAACCAGACCATGGCACTAAGTGCCTCAGCCAGACTTTTCTTCAACACCTCCAGGGACGGCAACTCAACCACCTCCCTGGGTAGCCCATTCCAATGCCAATCACTCTCTCTGCCAACAACTTCCTCCTAACATCCAGCCTAGACCTCCCCCAGCACAACTTGAGACTGTGTCCCCTTCTTCTGTTGCTGGTTGCCTGGGAGAAGAGACCAACCCCACCTGGCTACAGCCTCCCTTCAGGCAGCTGTAGACAGCAATGAGGTCACCCCTGAGCCTCCTCTTCTGCAGGCTGCACACCCCCAGCTCCCTCAGCCTCTCCTCACAGGGCTGTGCTCTAGGCCCCTCACCAGCTTCATCACCCTTCTCTGGACATGTTCCAGTATGTCAGAATCTCTCTTGAATTGAGGAGCCCAGAACTGGACAGAGGACTCAAGGTGTGGCCAGGAAGTCTCTGTGAAATCTCTTAAAAATAATCATCTAAATAGCTCCTTTCTTTTTACCTTCTGATTAGTCATGACAGGGGCAAACTTATATTTTCCCTCTCCTCCAGCACAATATAAAAGAGCAGATACATAGGAATGAGAGAGCACACTAAAACATGGATTAAGTACAAACAGCATAGTCTTCAGATTCAAGGCAACATGCCAAAACCTTCCCTTCCTGATAATACTCAGACTAAAATGCACAAAGAAAGTAGAGTTCTCCAAATTAACTCTGCCAGCAACAGGTCATTGGGAAATCCCAAACCATGAAGGTAAAGAACAGTTCTCAGCTCTGCTAAGCAGGTTGAAAAGTTTCTGTCTTTAAACATCTGAGCAGGAAAGACATGGAAAAATAGAAATGAAGGAAAACTACTTAAGCTTTCCAGTTCCTCCAGATTTCAAATGAAATCCACTGCACATATGAGAAGAAGAAAACAAACAAATAATAAAGACAATGGAAAATTATCTGAACTGGGTAATTAGGGCACCATGATCTTCTTATTGCCAAGCCCTTGGCTTTAACTGCTGGACCACATGGCTCACATCCTAATTAATGAAGAAATTCAATGTTATAAAAATTTCCAAATCTTCATTTCTTTTTTTTTTTTTCCCTTTAAACCTGAGATGGAGATTTCCAGTGTTAAGCAATTAGAAGTGTCTTAATCCACTCAAATACCACCTACAAATCTCAATATGTGGCAAGAGCATTTCACCAGTATTGGGTTTTTTGGCTTTGTTGCACTTATTTTCATTGATGTCTTAATTCCTGTTAAAATGTTTTTCATGTTTTTTTATCTTAAGTTACAAGCCAGCCTCACTGAGGATGGGAAAGGACCTTGTGGCCTCCTGCAAATCTGCAGTGTAAATGAAATAGAGATTCTATTACAAGCTTAAAACAGCTACTTTTCAGTAGGTTTTTTAATGCATTAAGTATGTCAACCTGCAGAATGAAGAATCCTATGCCAGGAGACTGTAGCATATTCCCCACAAGTTGTTTTACAGTCATTTGTAAACATATGGATGACAGGAATAATAATGATAGACAGAAGTGAAATATCACCATGGCAATATTTACACAAAAATCACAGAAGGAAGGAAAAAGAAGCTTCTGTGCATGTTTATCATTACACTGTAATCTGATATTCTCATGTGGAAGTGTTTTCAGAACACAGAACAGAAGCAGAACAAGCTCCTGAAAGTGCAAAGTGTGTTGAGTCTGTGGAATTGTGCAGTCCATAAATTATAGAACAGTTTCTTTTTTAATCCTGATACCCTTTTGTAAGCCCCTGGCTTTATTAAAAAAAAATCCCACCAGTATATCAGGAGATATATGGATGGTATCAGGAACAGTGTGGCCAGCAGGACAAGGGAGGTTATTCTGCCCCTGTACTCGGCACTGGTCAGGCCACACCTTGAGTGCTGTGTCCAGTTCTGGGCTCCTCAACTCAAGAGAGGTGTTGAGGTACTGGAACGTGTCCAGCCCTGTGAGGAGAGGCTGAGGGAGCTGGGGGTGTGCAGCCTGGAGAAGAGGAGGCTCAGGGGTGACCTCATTGCCGTCTACAACTACCTGAAGGGAGGCTGTAGCCAGGTGGGGGTTGGTCTCTTCTCCCAGGCAACCAGTAAGAGAACAAGGGGACACAGTCTCAAGTTGTGCTGGGGGGAGGGATAGGCTTGATATTAGGAGGAAGTTGTTGGCAGAGAGAGTGATTGGCATTGGAATGGGCTGCCCAGGGAAGTGGTGGAGTTGCCATCCCTGGAGGTGTTGAAGAAAAGCCTGGATGAGGCATTTAGTGCCATGGTCTAGTTGATTGAGTACGGCTGGGTGCTAGGTTGGCCTGGATGATCTTGGAGGTCTCTTCCAACCTGGGTGATTCTATGTTAGGTGGATCAATAGATAGATCTATGTGGTGATTGATCCATATGGAACTTTTTTTCTTGTTATCTACATTTCTCTTTGTAAAAGCTGAAGCTTATTAGGCAACCTAGGTTTCTTTAAACAGAGGGGGGGAAAAAAAAAACCACAAACAAAATGGTCTTGCATTTGGCAACTCAAAACAAACAGGTTTTAATAACTACAAAAAGTCTTAAACGAAGCTTCTCTCCACCCCACCCAGAAAAAATAAGAAAGAAAGAAAAAGGAATGGATGTTATGAGAAAGTTTGTTCTTTCCAGTGAGGGTGGTAAGACACTGAAACAGGTTGCCCAGGGAGGTTGTGGATGCTTCCTCCCTGGAGGCATTTAAGGCCAGGCTGGATGAGGCCTTGAGCAGCCTGCTCTAGTGGGAGGTGTCCCTGCCTATGGCAGGGGGTTGGAGCTGGATGATCCTTGAGGTCCCTTTCAACCTAAACCATTCTATGATTCTACGAAAATGCACAGGCATAGTAGTTTTATGCATGTGATGAGTTCCAAGAGAAACTTGGTAGACTCTATCAGAACATGAAGTGTGACTATGGGTCTTGTGACATGACCAGTGGCATTTGCAGTAGCCCCACCCTACGCCACCAACACTTCTCCTATAACATGTAGTCCTAGTTTTCCCAGGTTCTCACTAAAATACCTGAGGAAAATCACTTTTCCAAATGGAGAAATCCAGCAAGTCTGAGAAATTCATAATCTTAACTCCCTGTCATGCTTTTGACATTCCTGCTGCCTATGCTTGTGTTTTGCTGCCTCTCAAATAATGGTGCAACAAACAGAAATACTGCCTGAAGCTGGTTATAAGCTCTTTCAGAAAGGCTATGCTTACCATTCCCTGTGGTCACCAAGGCATTACAATAGATGCTTTGAGAAACTGCTCCTAGTTGGGGCACAAAATCTCTGCAAACAACTGTTCTCATGACAACAATGAGGGAAAAAACCCTCTAGAATCCTCAACCCAAATATATTTTAACCTGCAGCTTTATTTGAAGTTAAGCAAGCCTCTGACTGAATATGGCACAATCACTTCTGTAATCATTTTGGTATCTATCTTCACCATTGTTCTCATGATATCTAAGCTACATCACTAATGTGTTCTGAAGAGATTTGGCTTGGAGTTGCTCCTCTGTTAGTCATAATCTTGGTTTTGGATAGAAGCAGGAAATGTGTTATATAACTTGTAACATACAATTCTCACGATCAGAAGACAGCAGATACAAATAGATCCACTCACACAGGGTTGAGAAATGAAGGAACATTTCAGATCTGAAGCACAGCAGGCACCATTTTCCTGCTGACCTTTTCTTTGCAGCAAAGTGATGGTCCTGGTGAATAAATGACCAGTCTGGGTCTTTTTTGTTAAACTGATTTTTGACATTTGGGAACTCCAGCCCTGTCCCTTTCTCCCTGGGAAGGCCTGTCCCTGCTGTGAGTGGCTCTCTTGGTCAACAGCAGGAGGTACAGCTGGTGGCAGCTGCCTGAAGAGAGAACACAACAATCTATTACTGCTTCACACAGGAACAGTAGCCCCCTCCGATTGTGTAAAGAGAAAGAAGGAACACTTGTTTCACCCCTAGCATTCTCCCCTATTTCATCCCTACCTATAACAGGTATTCACACAGTTCCTACTGAGGCTGTGCAATCTCCAGTGTCCTTACAACACTTCTGCTTGACAGAAAAGCATGTCATATCTTTGTGCACATTGCAAATGGAGGCATGGAAAAATCCAGTTGCTCAAGATAAGAAGAAGTTTGCAGTCCAGAAGAGACACTCCATACCTGGAGGAAACCTCCTTAAAAAAGGCTTGCTGTTTAACTCCCCAGAAAACTGCCAAAGTTCATCAGTTCTCAGAAATGCAGTTCCTATGCTTCTCTTTTTCTCCAGACACCACACTATCTATGCTGTCATCTTAAAGTACCTGTAAAGCTAAGCTCAGGAATCAGTTAGCCATCTTACAATCATAGAGTGGTTTAGGTTGGAAGGGACCTTCAAAGGTCACGTAGTCCAACTCACCTTTGGTAAGCAGGGATGTATTTAACTAGATCAGATTGCTCAGAGCCTCATCCAACCTGACCTTGAATGTTTCCAGGGATAGAGCTCCTACCACCTTTCTGGACAGCCTGTGCCAGCCTTTCCATCATTGTAAAAAGAAAATCTCTTTCTTAGGTCTAGTCTAAATCTCCCCTCTTTTGTTTAAAATGATCACCCCTTGTTCTATTGCAAGAGGCCCTGCTAAAAAGATTGTTCTTCTCTTTCTTATAGTTCTACCAAACATTTTGCCCATCAAATCCATATCTCTCCATTTCAGAGAGAAGGATGTTCTGGGGGACCATGTCACAGGATTTATGGAAGCCTAGATAGATGACAACCATAGCTCTTCCCTTGTCCACTGGAGTAGTCACTCCATCACTGAAAGCCACTCTAGTTATCAGGTAGGACTTGCCCTACCTCCCTGTTCTCCATGTGCCTCATCAAATCTTTTAGGAGCATCTCTTCCATGATCTTCCCAGATACAGAGGTGAGGTTACTTGGTAGCTTCTGGCATACTCCTTTCTAAAACTGGATGGAATCTCTGTTCTTCCAGTCACCAGGGAGTCTACCACATTGCCATGACTTTTCAAGTATCATAGAGAGTGTCCCAGAAACTACATCAGCCTATTCTCTCAGGACTATGGGATGCATCTCATGAGGTTCCACAGATTTATATATATTCAGGTTCCTCAGGTGGTCATGAACCTGTACTCTTTCAGTGATAAGATTTTGCCACCCTGGTCATTGTCTTGTGGCCCATCAACTTAGGAGGTACAAGGAGAGAGACTGCCAGGAAAGACTGAGTCAAAACAAAGTTTTTGAGTACCCAGGCTGTTCCAAACTAGGAAGGTTTCCAGTGATGTTCTTTCTTAACCCAGGCTCCAGGGAAAAACCAGACTACCCTACAAAGAGGGTCTGACTAGGATATTGGACCCTCTGTTCTCCTCAGAAGGCAGTCGTATACAACCTTTCTTTTCTTCTCTGTGAATGGAGTTGTGACATGGAGGGTGATCCTTTCTGACCTTGGAGGCACCTCTAGTGTAGATGAGCTCTAGGCATCCTCCATTGACTGGCCTTCCTCAGCCAGAACCTCATATCCATTATGCAGAGACATCTGGGAGGGTAAGGAGGGGGTTCATCTGCAGCCCCAAGCATGGTCTTGCACCTATTAAGTTCTTTCATTTAGGCTCGTGCCTTCAGCCTAGTCCACGGAGAACACAAGGTCCCCTTGACCTTAGTTACTTTCTGGTGAACAGTCCTGTTGGTTTCAGGGAAGGTAGAACTTGGCTCCACCAGTCTCTCTTCCTCAGTCTTCCTGATGTGTGTGCCCTGCCCTACCATGCTCTGCTTGCCTGTTCAGTGGCCTCCCTAAAGGCTTCTTTCATAGGTGTGGGTTTGGTTACCATTGTAACTGATCAAATAGATAGCAAAGGTGGACTTCCTCTTTTACAAAAAACACCTGGACAAAAATATTCTACTTCAGCCTGCTCCATGGTGGGGAAGTGCCAGCATGCAGAGCACTTTCTGCAGACACAAAACTGTGAATGCACCACTATCTCCTCACAAAGTAGGGAAATCAGGATGGAGAAAGAAGTTACAGACATTTCTTATAAATGGAAGTCTGTCTGAAAGCAAACTCGGGGCATAAGACACTTTCAGAAAGTAAAGGGTTTTCAAGGAGAATTCCTTATCCCCTCCTCCTGTCCTCCAGACTGTTTGTCAATTAACCAGGGTAAGTTTGGGTCACCAGCTGCTTAAAGGAATTGTCAGACATGACCTCCAGCATCTCTAAAGGATCAGGGCAGGTAAGTCATGTTATTTTTGTGTTACTGTGACCTTTCTTTAACTTAACCAGTACTTAAAATATCAATTAAGAAATACTGATTTTATTTGATCTCCACAATGCATTTCATCTCTCCATAAAGTGGATGACTCATTTTGTCATTCCACATGACCCTAGCAGCCCCACCTTTCAGTACCAGAACATATGTCCAATAGATACAAAGTTTCATAAAACAGATTTAAAAATATATATACTACAGATGAAGATCACAAAGTCACTGTCTTACTGTAGGTTACTGTTTCTTGCCTTGGCAGGGTATGCAGTATAAAAGACGCGTGCATCACAAATGAAAATCATAGAATCAACAAGGTTGGAAGAGACCTCCAAGATCACCCAGTCCAACCGAGCACCCAGCCCTAGCCAAGCAACTAGACCATGGCACCAAGTGCCTCAGCCAGGTTTTTCTTCAACACCTTCCAGGGATGGCAACTCCACCATCTCACTAGGCAGCCCATTCCAATCCACTTCTCTAGGAAGAGCTTCCTCCTAACATCCAGCCTAGACCTCTGCATCCCCTTGTTCTCTTCTGGTTGTCTGGCAAAAGAGACCAACCTCCACCTGGCTACAGCCTCCCTTCAGGTAGTTGTAGGCAGCAATGAGATCACCCCCGAGCCCCCTCTTCTCCAGGCTAAATACCCCCAGCTCCCTCAACCCCTCCTCATAGGGTTTGTGTCCCAGGCCTGTCACCAGCTTTGTCACCCTTCTCTGGACACATTCCAGTATCTCAATATCTCTCTTGAATTTTGTTAGCAGCTTCCTAGGAATAATCTTTAGAGAGAATCTTATGAAAAGTGTGAAATTCATTATCAGTACAAAAAAAGTCTAAATCACACTTGTTAAACTACTGTATGTACTGTAATTATACATCTGAATTTCATGCTTTTGGTCATGCAGTTAGCATAAGTAGTTGTAATTACACTTTTATGGCATGTAATCATGTAATAATTAAGATGCACAACTCAATTATATAATTAAGGTATGCAAATACATAGGACTATCCTGTGACACTGATTTTAAAGTAGGCCACCCTATTAATTCTGTGGGGAGTTCTGCTTAAAAAAAAAACAACTCAGCATACAACACAGCTTGCAAAGAATTATACAGACAGGAGAAAAGAAAAAAACCCAAGCCCATTGTTATGCCTCTTTGGTGTCTGCTTAAAATGTAAAAAACACAAATAGCAAACACAACAACAAACTATCAGATTCAAGTAGTATGTACAAGATTGCTTCTATGTTGTAAAAAAGCAAACAACAAACCCCCACCAAATCAACAACACAAAAAGCATAAAACCAAACCTGAAAACCAACCAAAAAACTCCACAAACTATACACACACAAAAAGAGATGATGAATTCGCGAATCGGAATAGAATATTTATGAGCTTGTTTCATAGACCAGCATTAGTAGAGAGAAAACAATCTCCAGACACACCCTACTAATTCCTAGTGACCTGTTACAACCCCAGAAAGATATCTTAAATAAGCAATGACCAGTTAGTTTCACACAACTAAGAAAGGAAGGAGAAAATCAGAAGAAAACAAGGAAAGAGAGCAAACTTGCTTCTACTGTGGTTCTATTTATGCATGAACACTAAAAACTCTTAACAAAAAGAGAATCATAGAATCAACCAGGTTGGAAGAGACCTCCAAGATCATCCAGTCCAACCTAGCACCCAGCCCTAGCCAGTCAACTAGACCATGGCACTAAATGCCTCAGCCAGGCTTTTCTTCAACACCTCCAGGGATGGCAACTCCACCACCTCCCTGGGCAGCCCATTCCAATACCAATCACTCACTCTGCCAACAACTTCCTCCTAACTTCCAGCCTATACCTTGCCCGGCACAACTTGAGACTGCATCCCCTTGTTCTGTTGCTGGTTGCCTGAGAGAAGAGACCAACCCCACCTGGCTACAGCCTCCCTTCAGGTAGTTGTAGACAGCAATGAAGTCACCCCTGAGCCTCCTCTTCTCCAGGCTGAACACTCCCAGCACCCTAAGCCTCTCCTCACAGGGCTGTGCTCCAGCCCTCTCACCAGCCTTGGTGCCCTTCTCTGGACACATTCAAGCATGTCAACATCTTTCTTAAATTGAGGAGCCCAGAACTGGACAGATGTCTCACTCCGTGACCATTTCTGATGATAACATTCAGGTGTGAGCTCCAGGATAGAGCAGATTTACCTTCTCCTATGCATTCACCGCAACACAGCTTTAAGAACAGATATGAAGAGTTGAAGAGCATCCTTACCCCAAGCAAAATAGTAAAGCATAACCATTCACTGTATGCTGCAACTCCCTACAGTGCATTTGGGTAACAGGAACCCGGTAGTAAGAACAAGAAACATGTAAGACTGAGGAAAATGTAGGAGAGCACATCCAGGTGCGAAGTATGAGAAGATCACATTATAACTCTGCTCTTCATAATGCTTTTTTGTGTGTAATGTTATGATTAGATATAAGAAGCAGCTGTTGGGGAAGCTCTTGGTTACAAACTGAAGCATACATATCACAGTGGGATGGTGACTGAGACACAGTCCTCAAACTGTAACAGTGAATAACTGTTAACAGCTCATGATTACATATGACAGATTCACGCTCATTCTAGAAGTAAGCAGAACATAAAATCTGAAATTACTGTCCTTTAGCTTCTTAGTAGCATTTTTAACTTGAGAAAAAACATTGACACTTAGAATATCCTCTGATTTTTAAAGACAGAAATCGAAGTTAACAAATGTGCATGAATGTGTATGACAGTATAGTCAGATATTCGGTGACCAAAATTCTTCTCACATGTCAGAATAGCTTTAAGGATCATATTTAGAATATTTACAGGATGTGGGGTTTTTCTATTAAGTTTAATATCTATTACTTTAAGAGAGACAGGGACACACTCATAGTTAAAAATCCTGAATCACAGAATCAGTCAGGGTTGGAAGGGACCACGAGGATCATCTAGTTCCAACACCCATCATGGGCAGGGACACCCTATCCTAGATCAGGCTGCAAAGAGCCTCAGCCAGCCTGGTCTTACACACCTCAACCACCTCCCTGAGCAACCCATTCCAGGCTCTCACCACTCTCATGCTGAACAACTTCCTCCTCATGTCCAGGCTGAACCTATCCACCTCCAGCTTCACTCCATTCCCCCTAATTCTGTCACTACCTGAGAGCCTAAAAAGTTCCTCCCCAGCTTTTTTGTAGGCCCCCTTCAGATACTGGAAGGCCACAAGAAGGTCATCTCAGAGCCTCCTCTTCTCCAGACTGCACAGCCCCAACTCTTTCAATCTGTGCTCGTAGCAGAGCTGCTCCAGCCCTCTGATCAACCCAGTGGCCCTTCTCTGGACACGCTCCAGCATCTCCACATCTGTCTTGTACTAGGGGCTCCAGAACTGGATGCAGTACTCCAGGTCTCACCAGAGCAGAGTAAAGGGGGAGAATCACCTCCCTCACCCTGCTGGCCACACTTCTGATCTCATAAGGGATTTAAGGATGAAAAATTCTTCACTGCCTATTTTGATTTTTAACTAAGGAACTTATAAAACTGCAACTGAACTGAATTCTGCCAGGAGATACACAGGCAATGTTATCTACATTGCTAATACTGAAGGTCAGGAACTGATACACCCAAGCTGTTTCCACAGGATTGGGAAAAATCTCAAACATCTCTAGTAGACAGCCCTGAATCAGAGCCTACTTTAGCATCAATTAGCACATTGCTTTGAGCTTTGGTGGTGTTTCTGTCACAGGCTTTGTCATTCCACAACTGACAAGGACCATTTATAACATGGCCAGCAATACCTCTGCAGGTGATCTCAGCTATTTCCAAGGTATTCTCTTCAATCATTGCTGAGGAATGGCATAGCTAGGCTTGAACAGGAATTTGTCTCTCTTTGAAGGGCTACCAATAAGATTTCTCTACTGGCAGTATTTCAAAGAGAAACTACTGCTTCCCTCTAAGGCCCTGCAGCTCTTTGGAGAAGGGAAGGCTACTGTGAAGTACTGTAATGCAGAAGCACACAGTGTTCTGTCTGAAAAACCAAGCCAAAGTAAGGGACCTTTTAAGAATCCCACAAAAATAGGATGACATCTTCCTTCTTTAAATTTTCCACCTTATCTTCACAAAGCACAACCACCGCTCTGATTTTAGGAGGACTATGCCATGTAATACTGCAATTTGAGAGCTGCCACTGCAGGACACTTTCTCTCTCCCATAAACCATGCAAAGAAGCTGACAAGTGAATGTATTTCTTCATTTGATGCTAACTACACTTTGTGCTTTGAACATTTCAGATTATCAACTTAGATTTAGCCTTTCTGAAATAGTGGAAGATATCATAGATTTGGAAGGTAGTTGTGATGGTTTGGGAGTTACCTGCCCCACCACACACTCTGGAAATCACCTAGACTAGACTCAGCCAGCTCTAGAAGTTGAATGAAGCTTTACATTTACCACTTAGCACAATATACAAGCAGATATTTACAGTATATACAGAAATATACAAGGTAAAAGGTAATACAAACACACAACAGCCCTCCCAGAAACCTGAGTCCCCAGGAGGGACTCCCAACCACCCCTCCACCTTCTTGCACTCCCCTCTACCTTACCCCAGACATTGCCTTGTGCCCAAGGAAGATTGGAGGGTTGGCCAGGGCGGGTAGGAAGCAGGTGGATTAACCAGAGAGATAGCATGTTAGGTTAGAGAGAGAAAAATGCAGCTCAAAGCCCAGGCAGAGACCATATGTCTTATCTATATTTACATTCTTGTTCTTATACCTCTCAGCAAGCCTATGAGTGAAGTAGATATCACCACTGTTTCCCTTTCACAGCCTGTGATCTAATTCTTCTCACCAAAACATTCTAGCTAACTTCAAACTAACACAGTAGTAAGTATCACTTGGACAAACCCATGAATGCTTCTAGCCTATACCCTTGCAGTTTTTCCTCTGGTCTTTCCTTGATTTCTAGAACCACTTTACAAAGCAGCTTTCTAACTTGACAGGTGTTGGCAAATCCCTCCAGAGATCGCCTTTCCTTTCCAGACAGTACTGATCTACTTCAATTTCATTTCTTTTTGTCCTTGCCTGCTTTTGTAGAATTGGCTTAAAATAGGGGGAAAAAAAAAAAAAAAATCAAAAGCCAAACACACAGAGGAACAATAACCCAAAATGTTTTTTTTCCTGTTTGGTTTGAGGGTATTTTTGGCAGATGATGACTAAGTGTATGTCTCTTTTCCAGCTGCCCTAAGGCAGGCAAAGGGGTTGCCCTTTTCTATAACTTTTTTTTTTCCTGGTATTTATAAGATAAAATTTATCCCTCTGAATCCTATTCTCTCACAAATGTCTTCCTTATGTACACACCTATGACTCTTTCTCTGCATATTAAACACTGACATAATAAGGTTAAGATTTTTAAGCTCTCTACAGAGGAGAACTCTTAACCAAAGCTGATCCTTCAGCTCTGACTCAATAGGTCAAAGAGGCATACACTCACATTTTGTCGTTCTGCTCAATGCTGCTGCTAAGGTAATTGACCACTGCAAAGGGGGAAATCCTAAGTTATTAGATCTTACCATTTAGACATAATGATGATTTTGTGGTTGTGGGAAAATCCAGCACTAGGCTAAAATAACACACAGCAAATATCCTGAAGCATAGAAGTCAACGAGTTGCAAGACACTGACTGCAAATTTTCATATGATCTCTCAGATCATTTAGGAAAAAAAGGAGCTTAAAAAAAACAACACAAACTTATCCCAGTTTGAAGCCTGTTTTTGTAAATGCAAGTAGTCTTGATACAAAAGTCCATGACTCTAAAGATGACTTGCATTAAAATGTATTATTACAAAAGTGTAAAGAAGGAAAACATTTTCAGGCTGAAGGTAGAACATCATGATTATTTCTAATGAGATATCACAGGTACAGTATAGTAACCAAGTCTGCTAGCCTCTTCACCATCAACTGTGGATCAAATTTATCCCCTTGCTGTAGCACATGCCATGCCTTCCAAACAAGGCTATTTTGGTGCATCTATATGATTTTATGTCACTTACAACATTGCAATCCAATCCTTTTCTCCCTCTATCCCTCATTTTTGCTGCTTCACAGTGACCACAACAGGAAAGGAGACTGTAACAGCAGGTCATCAACACAAGGAGGACATGGAACTGTTGGAGCACGTCCAGAGGAGGGCCACCAAGATGATCAGAGGACTGCAGCAGCTCTGCTATGAGGACAGGCTGTGAGAGTTGGGGCTCTGCAGCCTGGAGAAGAGAAGGCTTCAAGGAGACCTTATAGTGGCCTTACCAGTATCTTAAGAGAGCCTACAGGAAGGCTGGGGAGGGACTATTTACAAGGTCTTGTAATGATAGGACAAGGAGTAATGGGTTTGAACTGGCAGAGGGGAGATTCAAAGTAGATGTTAGGAAAGGGTCCTTCACAGTGAGGGTAGTGAGACACTGGCACAGGTTGCCCAAGGAGGCTGTGGCTGCTCCCTCCCTGGAGGAGTTCAAGGCCAGGCTGGCTGAGGCCTTGAGCGACCTTTTCTAGTGGGAGGTGTCCCTGCCTATGGCAGGGGGTTAGAACCAGATGATGCTTGAGGTCCCTTCCAACCTAAACAATTCTATGATTCATAGAATACTAGGTTGGAAGAGACCTCAAGGACCATCTAGTCCAACTTTTCAGGTTAAAAATATAGTTTAAATGAGAATATAGTTTACATCTCAAGTGATTTCATGACATAGCTGCTGCTTTTCACATTGATTAGAAGATATTTTTGCTTATATGAAATTGGTCAAGAGCAGAATGCATCATGATAAGAACTTAGTTTCAAAAAAAGTTGACCTCATCACATTCTGTACTCCCTGTGAAAATCACATGTAAGAGAGTTAACGTTATAATCCAGTAGTCAGCATGGATTTACCCAGGGGAAGTCATGCTTGACTAACCTGATAGCATTCTATGATGACATAACTGAAAGGGTAGATTCAGGGAGACCAGTGGATGTAGTCTACCTTGACCTTAGCAAGGCCTTTGACACTGTCTCCCATGATACTGTATAGTGAGCAAGCTCAGCAAGTGTGGGATGGAAGAGCAGGCAGTGAGGTGGATTACAAGATAGAGTTCAGAGGGTGGTGATCAATGGTGCTAGGTCCACCTGAAGAGCTGCAACCAGTGGAGTCCCCCACTGGGCAGGGAAATCAGTGCTGGGTCCAGTCCTCTTCAGCACCTTCATCAATGACACTGATCAGGGGACAGAGTCTGCTCAGCAAGTTTGCTGATGACACCAAACTGGGAGGCTTGGCTGATATAGCTGAAGGTTGTGCAGCCATCCAGCAAGACCTGTACAGACTGGAGAGCTGGGCACAGAGGAATCAAATTCAACAAGGACAAGTGCAGAGTCCTGCACATGGGGAAGAATAATAAATTACATCAGTACAGGTTGGGAAGTGATCTGCTGGAGAGCAGTCTTGTGGAGAGGAACTTGGGAGTCCTGGTGGATAATAAGTTTTCCATGGGATGGTAATGTGCCCTTGTGGCCAGGAGGGCCAGTGGGATCCTGGGGTGTATTAAGAAGACTGTGTCCAGCAGATTAAGGTAAGTACTCCTTCCCCTCTACTCTGGTGAGTCCTCATCTGGGATACTGCATTCAGTTTTGGGCTCCCCAGTTTAAGAGGGACAAAGATCTACCGGAAAAGGTCCAGTGGAGGGCTAGGAGGATGATCAAGGGACTGGAGGGCATGGCTTATAAGGAGAGGCTGAGTGACCTGGGACTTTTTACNCCCCAGTTTAAGAGGGACAAAGATCTACCAGAAAAGGTCCAGTGGAGGGCTAGGAGGATGATCAAGGGACTGGAGAGCATGGCTTATGAGGACAGGCTGAGTGACCTGGGACTTTTTAGTTTGGAGAAAAGAAGACTGAGAGGGGATTAAATCAATGTTTATAAACATCTGAGGGCTGGTCTGGAGCAGGGGGACAGGCTCTGCTCACTTGCTCCTTGTGACAGGACAAGAAGCAATGGGTGTAAGTTGCAGCACAAGAGGTTCCACCTCAACACAAGAGGGAACTTCTTTACTGTAAGGGTCACAGAACACTGGAACAGGCTCTGCAGGGAGGCTGTGGAGTCTCCTTCTCTCGAGACTTTCAGGCCTGTCTGGATGTGTTCCTCTGTGATCTGTGCTAGATTGTGTGGTCCTGCTCTGGCAGGGAGGTTGGACTCTATCTCCTTGGGTCCCTTTCAACCCCTAAGATCCTGTGAGCCTGTGATTATTCATCTTTTTTTTATTTACTTGCATCTCTCTACATTTTGAAAAATAATTTAAATTAGTGCAAATGTTGAACTGTTTCTTACTACCTACTTGTGACAAGCATTTATGTCTCTAGAGCACAGAACTACTTTTATCTGACAGTAATTTTGGCAGAAGTAACAGGCTTGTGGATTGGTCTTACAAAAACATGAATGCCCATTATGTTTATGGTGCTCTGATAAATATAAAGCCAAGGTTACTTAAGACTATGCAAAACACAGTCCTTTAAAAGGGAAGGAACATTTTAGACCTCTTACTTGGAGAGTTTGTGAAGGAGGACCAAGAATAATTATGATTAGACAGCAGGAATAATGCTACATGAAACAGTTCTGAAAGCCTTTTCATAAAAATAGACATGTTCATTTAACAAGAGCAAAGAGCTAACTGTAAAAGCAAATAGAGAACCATCCTGTTAATGGGGAATTTGGCTTCAAAGTCATTTCATGATTTAGCTTAAGGTCTTCTCTTACTTATACAAGTATTTTGGAAATTCAATCCCTGATCTTCGAGAAGAGCAAAGGCTAGGCATAGTCCCTTAAAATAAATGGCTGAAGCCACACACTCATGTGCTCTGCATTGCTGCATCCAAATCTGTATTTCTCCAAAAGGAATTGTTCAAAAGAGACACTGAGACATACCAAGACCAAGTATTCAAGATCTATCAACACTGAAGAGAAAAAAGGCTAAGGGAATACTCTCACAAAAAACTTAAATGCCCTGAGATGCACTTAGGTGGATTAGACATGAAATGAAGCAATGTTGCAAGAGCATAGACTTTGCAGCAACTTCAGCCAATGTGATGGTTTGGGTATCCCCCGCCCCCCACACTTTTAGAAATCACCCAGACTAGACTCAGCAGGCTCTGGAAATTTAAATGAAGCTTATATTTACAGCTGGCACAATGTACAAGCAGATAGTTACAGTATATACAGATATATACAGAAATATACAAGGTAAAAAGGTAATACAGACACAACTCCCCTCCCAGAAACCTGAGTCCCCAGGAGGGGCTCTCAACCACCCCTCACCTTTCCCCTACCCCTCTCAACCTTATCCCAGTCCCAAGGAAGAATGGAGGTTCGGCCAAGGGGATTAAGAAGCAAAGGTGAAATCAGCCAAAGCAAATGAAGGGTGAGGTTAGAAAGCAAGATGGAGTTCAGCCAGCAGCCTCAGCTCTCCCCAGCAGGCAAAGCAGAAGAGAACAGCCCAGCACGAAGTGCCCAAGTGAAGTGCAGAGCAAAAGTGACCTAATCTTTGTTTTGCTTTTCCTTCGTACACATCTCAGCAAGACTATGAGCGAAGTAGACAACACCATTGTTTTCGTTTCACAGCCTATGATCTAGTTCTTCTCACCAAAACATTCCAGCTAGCTTCAAACTAGCACAGCCTAACAGCCACCCCAGTGCAAGGATAGAGAGTCTAAGAATTACATTTCTTGTATTGACAGAAATTATGTATTTGGAGGCAATTCTAATAAAGGCATGTGCCAGCTTTGAGAGCTCAAAAGCCCTCCTGAAGCTTACCCACAGTGTAAGTCTCCTATTTTTGTCTCCTCTTGCTGTTTTAGTTACCGTATCCTGAAGCCACTTCATGTTGTGGGTGACTGGAACAGGTGAAGTACGAGAAACAGCAAACCAAACAACAGGAACTACTAAACATTCCACTCTAGGAAAGCTCAGGGTTTAAGGTAAGCTGCAAAGTTCTCTCACATAAGCAACGATTCAGTTTGATATCCTGAATCTGTAGTAATTTTCACCCCACACTAAGAGAAATAATGTGAATAACTGAAATAGTGAGAGATGGCTTCTTCTCTTGCCCCCTGTCTGTCCTTACAGATGATTAAAGCACCTTGGTGGGTTTTACATTTCCTGCAACACCTGATTGTGCTGCAGGAATGACTACTTTTGCCCTTGTTAACACAAAACATGCACTAGACTTGGCAACTTTTGCTGAAGGATTTTGTTTCTACCCTGACAATTCACTCTCTTTACCAATGCATTCAAGCAAAGAGTGCAACATTGAGCAGCACTGCCTCAGGTTTCTATACTACTCGTACCCCCTAAACTTGGCCTCTGTCAGCATGAAGTCTGAGCTCCTCAGCATGGTTTTAACATACTGCATATTTTTGTACATTAATTGTAATAATTGAAAAGGGAAGGAAATACTTTACTCAAGATTCTCTTCACAAATCATACTCATATTTATATAAAGGTCACAGTCCAATTCTCCAGGGTCTTAAGTACTTCCCAAGTTTGGTCTCTTCCTTTTTGCCCCTTATCTTGCTAGTATCATCCATCTGTAACAACTAATAATTCTCCTCTCACCATTTTTTTCCCTTAGTAACATTCAACAAGTACTAAGTCACTCAATTTCCACATACAATCAGCTAAGATTGCAGTTTTATCACAAAGGAGTGAAGCAGCACCTCATTGCTTCTACCTTAGTTACATCACCTCACAGAAAAAACATCCCCAAGCTCCTGTGAAAAGAAGACTTGCCTTTCTTTTGCAACAAAAGAGAAATGATGGAAAAACTCTTGGAAGTGCTTTTCTGAAGGCTCCTGTGGGTTTGGTGTAACCTTATGGATAGAAACCTTATGGTTTCCACCTGATAAGACTGAAAAGTTCCTTCCACATAGTCCTCTTATTCCTTTCTACCGAATTGCCACAGTACACACATACCTCCTACAAGCATATCTCCTGAGAGTAAACATAGAAGAGAAAGCTGTGATCTACAGGATGGAACTTATCTGCTTCCCTAGGGAGATACTTTCTACTACTCACTGACTGCTTATTCTTAGTAACATGCAGCAACAAACTCCATCAATCTTCTCTGGCAATGTAGCCCCCAGAGGCTCTTTCTGACACTGCTTCCCTTAGCTCTATGTCTGTACTATACGGATGCAACATCAGAGCTCAGAATAATACTCATCTAGTCAACTATATAGAGAAAAGGAGATATTTATTGCATGTAATGATTTACTAAAAGAACTCCTTACAGAAAGGAAATTCTTTTTCCAGGTCTGTTTAAAGAATTGGAAAAGATTGCTTCTTTTCCCGGCAGACCACTCTGCCAGCTACTGTTTATATTGTAAAACTCCAACCCCTATTCTTTGGTTTAATCTATTTAAGAATATATATATATGTGTGTGTGTATGCTTAGAAAGTGAAGGAGTGATTATCCAGTTACATGTGGCATGTCTTTGTTTAATTTAAGCTAATATAAATTTTCAGTCGTTCCCACAGTCACCAAGCCTGATTCTCTGCTTCTCTTATATCTTGTAGCATAGAAATTTCCTATGGGTAATAATGTCTTATCCTATTGTCCTGCTAGAGTTGTTTGTGTTCATTGCTGATGTATTGCTCAGAGCAATGCCTGTCGGCTGAAGACAAAACATAAGATTACTGTTCTTAGGCTTGCTGCTTTCTATGACAATTAAAGTGTTCCCTTGTTTGTTCTAAACCAACTACCTCCTCCTATATTCTCAGTTGAATTTTTCAGATTCCAAGCATTGTTCTGATTTTTTCCGTGTGATTTGTATAGAGTCTTTTAAGGTTGCTTTTACCTTTCCATGAAAACTCACTGCTTTGCATCACTGTCTAAAAAGCTTGGATTGACTCTGATACCTCTCAAACACAGCCCACAGATCTTTCTTTTGAGCTCTTCTGCAGACACTGTTCAGTTCTTGGTATCTTTTGAAGATGTTGACCCCAGAAACAGATTCAGCATTCTAATATTTTTTAACTACTTGAATCCCACTTCTCAGAAATGATTTTCTATTTGCACACTAAGAGTGAAGGCCACACAACCAGTGGCACCTCACCTAACACATCAGCTTCCATGAAGTTCACTGCAGTAATTATGAGACTTAATTGCTTCCTGTGTCAGCTAAGCCCTTTGTAGGGAAGTTTTGATTCCCAGCTCATTCTGCCATCTAACCCCATTTAAACAGAGGATGTTTATCCTTTTAGTCACATGAAAACTTCAGATAAGCTGAATATGTTTGTCTATGGTATAGCAGAATATGTACAACTGAGCTACTGCTATGGTATAGCAGCTATGTACAACTGAGCTAGAAACTATAGTAACCATTTATTATTACTGTGCAATCAAATAATCACTTCACTTACACCCAAACAGCACAACTCCATGTTTCTAGCACAACAGAGTCCAATAATCCTCAACATGTTTGTGTGTACTTTATGAGAAAGAAATATGAAACCTAAAGTACACCAATAATCACAAGACAAAATAAACTTCCATCATTCCACTTTCTCAGAGTAAAAATGATATATTTGAAATAAAGGACAACATTGAAATATGGTTCCACAAGTCAAACGCACAAAGGTTCAATCTTGTTTGAACACACAGAACTATTATTTGTTAAATTCCTAGTGAAATATGATCCCTAATTTTACCTGTGTGCTGTTTGCATTTGCCTCACCTTAATTCATGTAAGTATTGGATAAATCTAAATTACAAACTTGGCACAGAGATGCGATCTTCCCAGAAAATCAGCGACGATCACATAAACCTTTGAAACAAAGAACATTTCTCATCAATGGGACCAGCAAGGGCTATTTAAATTATTCAGACAGTCCTGTGTAAGTTTCTACATTTTCTAATAATAACAATAATGAATAAAAGTGCAGAGTGTTTATTAATCATAGAATGGGTTTGGTTGGAAGGGATATCTAAATGTCATCTAGTCCAGCCTGTTCTGTAGTACACAGGGACATCCTCAACTAGATCAGGTTGCCCAGAGCTCTGTTGTGCCTCACTCACCTTGAGTATCTCCAGGGATGGGGCCTCAACTACCTCCCTAATCTACCTTTTCCAGTGTTCCACCACCCTCATGGTGCAGAACTTGTTCCTGACATCCAGACTAAACCTCCTTCTCTCCAGTTTGAAACCACTGCTCCTCATCCTATCACTACAGCCCTTTGTAAACAGTAATCACAGAATGTTAGAGGTTGGAAGGAACCTCCAGAGATCATCAAGTCTAACTGTCCTGCCGAGGCAGGATCCCCTAGGGTAGTCTGCATAGGAATGCATCCAGGCAGGTTTTCAGAGTCTCCAGTGAAGGAGACTCCACAACCTCTCTGGGCAGCCTGTTCCACTGCTGTCACCGTCACTGTAAAGAAGTTTCCCCTCATATTGAGGTGAAACCTTCTATGTTCAAGATGTATCTGTTACTCCTCGTCTTATCGCTGCTGATAAGTGAAAAGATTGGCCCCATCCACTTGACACTCCTCAGATATTTGTGCACATTCATCAGATCTCTCAGTCTTCTCCAGACTAAACAGCCCCAGATTTCTCAGTCTCTCTTTGTAGGGGAGATGCTCAAGTCTCCCAGTCATCTTTATATCTGATTACAGACAGTAATTATTTATCCATGTATTGTTCATAATTTTGTCAGATGCAAATCAGTTCACATTATGCAGCTCTGTAACTGATTGAATTTTTTTCCCCAATACCCTGAGATGCATGTTGTGAGGGAATGGTTCACTGCTCCAGTTGACAACAAAGCATCTAAACCAGACAGCCAGAAGCTGGCAGTCACCATACCCTAGCCATATTTGTTCTTTCTCTTTCATAGCCATCTTTGCTGGCCACAAAGGCAGCAAATCAGCACCAAGGCAAAGACTGGGCTGATTCTATAGAGCCATTTTGATTCACTTCTGAAATTACGTACATCAAATAATAATGTAATAAATTGGTCACATTTTACAACCTACTTCTAGTACTGGGTAGCTACTCTGACATTTGGAAATGTGAAATAGACATACAGAATTTGTTATTTATGTATTTGTCATAAATATTATTTCAAAAGAAAGCAAATTATTAGCTTAATGAGAGTAAATCACAGTGACTTGGAAACCTTTAAGCTGAGGACATTTGTTGAAGAGGGTGTGTGGATGAGTCATGTAACTGATAGACATCCTTGTTTCAATGAAGGCAGTTTTTCTGCCAAGTCCTGTCCATTTTTATCTAATCCAATTAAGAACACATAGTACAATCTAGTTTACTACTTTTCCTGTATCAAGTACCCATTTGAAAGCTGTTCATTCATAGCTGCCTACAGAACAAATTTCAGTGCTATGCATCATCAGGAGGAAAAAGGCAGATTCTAAACTCTGCAAAATCTGCATCCAAGAGCATCCTGTTCACAGCATAATACTGAGAAACTCCACTACTTCCTTAGCATTAAATGTAATAGCATCACCCTAACAGAAACCACAATAATAGTACAATGAGACAATATTAACCACAGCAGATGAGAGTTCATTCAGTCTCTGGTAATATCTAATTGTTTAATACAAGGATAGCAAACATTAACGTTATAAACATTAAATAATGTTTATATTACATGTATATGTATATATTCAGAGCATAAGCTCTGAATCAGTTACACAAAAGTGTTCCTGTACACAATGAACTCAGCTGTAGACCTAAAGGAAGTAATGCAACAAAAAAAATGGAATCTAATTATTTTATCTGAATGGTGAAGGTATCATAAGATGTAAAATGAGCTTTTAACAAGACAAGACATGTGGGAAACCAAAATTCTACAAGTGATTTATAACACAATAAAGAAAAGTACGGGTACATCACGCTACAGAATGAAAATCTGTATGTGCAGACATGTGAGTTCAAAACAATCGTCAAGACCATCATGGGACATTCAAAAATAAAATGTCCATCGATTTAGCAGCCATTTCCTGGTACCCTATGTCCTGGAGTCCTCTGCCTCCATAACACCCTAGAGGCACAACAGACTTCACAACTCAAAAGATTAAAAAAAACCTGTGGGCAACGTTCAGTTTGAGCAGTGGTCAGAGGCTAAGAATAACAAAGAACATTGCATCTCTCAAAAGCAATAAAATCTGTTCGGCATCCCAGTGTCCAGCTTTAAAAACCGCTGCTTAGAACTGTGGTCCAGCACTGCTCCCACTGAATTCAAAGGGGCTTAAGTCAGAAGTGAACAATCCTAACTCTTTATGCATTCCTAGTTTTCATTGATCACGCAAATGAACAGCATCACTTCACATGACCTTGTTAGAAAAAAAACACACCAACGAACCAGGTATCTTTAAAAAGAACAAGCATCCTCACTAATAATCAGTGACAGAAAGATGGGAGGTTGGACTAGATGATCTTTTGAGGTCTCTTCCAGCCCCTGAGATTCTGTGAAAAACTGCAGGAACTGTTTTAAGCATACAAATCATTTCAGCAATCTAATGTCATGAAGTTATAATAATAGTTTAGTTGTTGGTTTGGTTTTTTTTTCCCCTGTATGAAAAAAGGAAAATCTTCTACTTGGACCACAACCTAAATTGTATTTACTAGAGGGGGAATTGTTTCTTTCACTCATGGCCTTTTCTAAATTGCAATAGTTTCCAATCTCTTCAGTTTGGAGCCAGTATGAAAATACTGGTAGTATCACAGAATCATTCAGATTGGGAAAGACCCTTGGGACCATCAAGTCCAACCATTAACCCTACTCTACAAAGTTTACCCAAGCACCACACCTAAACGACCATTAAACCCCTCCAGGGTTGGCAACTCAGCCACCTCCCTGGGGCAGCCTGTTCCAATGCCTGACCATTCTTGCTGTGAAAATTTGTTGGTTTTCCTGATGTCCAGTCTATACCTTCCCTGGTGCAATTTGAGGACATTCCCTCTTGTTCTGTTGCTAGCTACCTACAAGAAGAGACCAGCAACAACATCCTTTTAGGTAGGATTATTCTCCAAACCCTTCACCAGCTTCCTTGCTCTCCTCTGCACTTGCTCCAACACCTCTGTATGTCTCTTGTATTGAAGTGCTCAAAACTGGACACAATACTTGGTTTAACCTCACAAGAGCAGAGACAATCACCTCTCTAGTTCTTCTGTATACAAGATTTCTAATCCAAACCAGGATGCCCTTGGCTGTCTTGGCCACCTGGGCATACTGCTGACTCATATTCAGCTGCATGTCAGTTAGAACTCCCAGATCAAATACAACTCTGCCAAATGATAGTACACAGCTTCATGCAAAAAAACACACGGTTAAAGCCTTCTAAACCAGTACAGATTCTTCTACAGCTCCTCCAGTTCCCAAACTCATTCTTTTTAGTTCAAGATGCAGCTCAACATACACCAGAGACAGGGAATCTCCAGCTCTGAACATCTATGTAAAGTTGTGAGGAGGGCGCACATACTAATTCTAAGGGGTTCTGTCTGACGTGCTTCACCATTTAGTCTTCACACTGTCAAATCAAATAAAGATGCTATTTTGCTACTTTTCAGAGCTGATTGGCATTTTAAGTAGTTTACAGTTAGAAGCATTAATCATGCAATGAAGCAAGGCAATCATTCACAGTAATAAAGTTTCCCACAACAGTTTTACAAGCATCGATATACAGTTTGCCTCATTTGTTTGGGGTGGGGGAAGATAAAAAAAAAAATCATAGAATCAACCAGGTTGGAAGAGACCTCCAAGATCACCCATCTCTATCCAATCAACTACACCATGGCACTAAGTGCCTCAGCCAGGCTTTTCTTCAACACCTCCAGGGACGGTGACTCCACCACCTCCCTGGGCAGCCCATTCCAATGCCAATCACTCTCTCCGCCAACAACTTCCTCCTATCATCCAGCCTAGACCTCTCCCAGCACAACCTGAGGCTGTATCCCCCTTGTTCTGTTGCTGGTTGCCTGGGAGAAGAGACCAATCCCCACATCGCTACAACCCCCCCTTCAGGTAGTTGTAGACAGCACTACACCCACAGTGGTACTTTCAAAGGCAAGTCGCTTCCTGGAATCCATTCCTAATGGAAGATTCTTTCCTCTTTTTTCCTGTAAGATTATCTAAATCCCTAAGGAATTATTTCAATGACTCAAATATAGTAACTATTTACTACTTTCATTTTTATAAATCCCTAAAGATGTAACACTCCAGACATCTATTCCCATAAGCTTCCTCTCTCCTTCAGCTCACAGACATTGCACCAGCAACTTTCATCCTTTCATTTTTCAAGTACTCTACAGATGAAAAGCTTTTTGATCTAGCAGATTTTTCAGAAAAGAAATCTCTGCTTCCTCTGGAGCAATCCCATGTTGAATGATGTGCATGAAGAG
The DNA here is from genome assembly GCA_013400475.1 of Tricholaema leucomelas. NCBI lineage: Eukaryota > Metazoa > Chordata > Aves > Piciformes > Lybiidae > Tricholaema lacrymosa > Tricholaema leucomelas. The sequence continues at coordinate 112,154 of WAAF01019187.1, read as the reverse complement.
CTGAAATGGAGCAGTGCTCTATATACATTTACAGCACCATTTCCATTTTTGGTAAGAATGCAAATATTTTTTACTGAATCGTTCATTTGCTTATTTGTTTGGGGAGTGCATGTCTGCAAGATGATTTATCTTCCACAAGGCTCAGCCATCTGGCTGTTGTGAAAGCAAAAAAACACACAAGAAAAACAAATTCCTAAGAAAAGTCTTTATTTCTTTTGAAGGAATATTATGGGTGTGGTGAGGCTGTTCTGGCAGTATCTACGTGTGTGGGTCCAGCAAAGGATGGCTGTAACATAGCATCACATACTTGATAGGCAAAGATTTTTCACTTCAGTTATCAGACATGATAATCACTGAATCAGTCAGAGTTGGAAAGGACCACAAGAATCATTCAGTTCCAACCCTCCCTGCGATGGGCAGAGACAACCTACCCTAGATCAGGCTGGACAGAGCCTCAGCCAGTCTCACCTTAAACACCTCCAGGGATGGGGACTCAACCACCTCCCTGGGCAACCCATTCCAGGCTCTCACCACTCTCATACTCAACAACTTCCTCCTCACATCCAGTCTGAATCTCCCCACCTCTGGCTTTGCTCCATTCCCCCTAATCCTGTCACTCCCTGATATCCTAAAAAGTCCCTCCCCAGCTTTTTTGTAGGCCCCCTCCAGATACTGGAAGGCCACAAGAAGGTCACCTCAGAGCCTTCTCTTCTCCAGACTGAACAGCCCCAACTCTTTCAGTCTGTCCTCAGAGGAGAGGTACTTCAGCCCTCTGAGCATCCTTATGGCCCTTCTTCCTAAAACACACTAAATATACCATAGAATGGTCTGTGTCACCTAGTCCAACCCTCTCTGAAGCAAGGGCATCCTCAACTAGGTCAGGTTGCCCAGAGTCCTTCTGAGCCTCACCTTGAATGTTCCAAGGGAGCAGAGGTAAGAAAAGCAAGAATCATAGAATGGTTTAGGTTAAAAGGGACCTCAAAGATCATCCAGTTCCAACCCCGCACCATAGGCAGGCACAACTCCCACTAGAACAGGGTGCTCAAGGCCTCATCCAACCTGGCCTTGAACACCTCCAGGGAAGGAGCAGCCACAACCTCCCAGGGCAACCTGTTCCAGTGTCTCACTGGAAAGAACTTCTCAATACCTAGTTTGAATCTCCCCTCTGCCAGTTTAAGCCCATTACTTCTCATCCTGTCATTACATGACCTTGTAAATAGTCCCTCCCCAACCTTCCTGTAGGCTCCCTTCAGATACTGGAAGGCTACTAGTTGGAGGTGTCCCTGTATGTGGATGCCTCTCTGATTCAGAGAAGCACCTATAATAAAAAAGTTACCTATCAGATGCAAACATTAAGATGAACTTCATTCTGTCACAATAGCAAGTGTACAAAGAGCTTCCTCAAGTCACATTACACCTACCAGGCAATGAAAGTGTTCATGTAGTGTTTCTTTGAACAACAAAAAAAAAAAGTCTTCTGCAGGGAACTACTTTCCCTTTTCTTCTATTTCTTTACAGGCCTCAACAGGTTCCTACATGAATCAGCCCTATCTGTGAATCAGTTCAGCCTGAGGTTAACCTGCAACTACAAAGAGTTTTCCATTCTCAAGCTTAATTCCCAACTCATTGATGAACCAAGCCACAAGAAAGAACCCCAAAGAAAATGGGAGGAAGGGCAATTGCACATTAAACAGTTAGGATATATGAAATATCTGGATGCTTTTTTTCCTGTTGAATGCTAACCCTCAAGTCAGCAGGAGCACTTAATCTGTGAAGATCATATCACAGTCCTTGACATTCTTATACACCTTTTATCCTCCACTGGATAAACATATCCCTAGTTGTTCCCTGAGTGAATTCTAGCTAGCAGCTTGTTATTGTGGAGTTCTTATGGTCCTTGTTTGCAGTATGCTTTGCTAAAGTTTTTGTGTATCATTGGTGTTACCGAGAAGGAATTAATGAAATCATCCCTGGAGATTTTTAAGGCCAGGCTGGATGGGGCCCTGAGCAGCCTGATCTAGTGTGAGGTGTCCTTGCCCATGGCAGGGGGGTTGGAACTGGATGATCTTTGAGGTCCCTTCCAATCCTGACAATTATTTTGTGAATTTGTAATGAAATGCACACAGTACACAAATGAATTGAAGCTCAAACTACATATTGCTCTGTCAGACGATTTCTTAGTGAAGATAAGTTCACATAAATAGACACAGGGAAAAAAAAAGTAGGAAATCAGTTTCAAAAGCAACACTTCCACATACATTGCTAAAACTTATGATTAAGAAATGGGGCAGAGGTAGCTACAGATCAGGTCCACATGGTATTTCATTTTCCATTTGAAATACAGATCTTGGCTCCAGGAGTAAGCCTCAGAGCCAGAGAGGGAATAGGAAAAGGGGATGTTTTTGCAGGCCAGAAAGGAGGGGGTGTAGATGATGGATGTGACCAAACCAAGCCTCCCCCTATGCCTGTCTTCTAAGAAATGAACAGCTTTCTAAAAGGCACTTTCATAGGCCAGAACTACTATATTAATCCCTTCTCAATCAGGGGTGCAAATTCTATGCACAAACCCTGCAGCTAACACAAATACATGTGATGGAGTACAAGTATTGTTCATAGCATTGTATTTCATTTCTATTTCACACCAAGAATTAATAGAAAGCTCAGAAGAAAGTCTTCTCAAATTAATCTAGCCAATTTTCCTCTGTCAGGTTAATAAATGATCTTTAAAACAGACAAAACCAACTATCTGACCAAAATCTTATCCAGTGTTACCTTAGGGCTCAAAGCAAAAGTGTTTCCTTTTATTGAGGCATCTTTTCATGATTTTCAGAACAAGATTACTCAAGTAGCAAGACTAAAAAAAACACATGTGGCATACATTCAGTAGTGCCATAGTCAGAACTTGACTTTAGTTTCCTTGTTCCAAAATCAGGTAGTTCAACACTAATTATGCATTCAATCCCAAATCCTTCGAATGAGATAGGAAGCTGTGAATATCCTGTTATCTCTCACACTATCACCAGGGGAAAAAAATACTACTAGGAAAACCGATACAAAACACAGTTGAACATTGTGATGTCTTACATAGCTTTCATTGAGAGATGAGGTAAAGAGAACTTTCATCTGGTGGGGAATTCAAACCAGTTTTGCTCTGAAGTTTGCACTAATGAGATCCTTGGGCTTCTTCAAAAGCCCCACTTCAAAAGGCAGGCTTATGACTTCTGGTCTTATTTAGGTAATAACTTTTTCTCTGTTAAAAGGGAAGTTGCCAGCATTATGTGCAGTGCAGCAGAGAAATTACTGTTTTCCTCTCCATTTCCTCAATAAGTAACATCTTCATTTCCCCCCCACATGCTCTTAAATCCATAGGCAACACTGAAAGAGACCATTGCCACCTGGAAGAGCAAACAGATGTTATCTGGCCAGCCATTCCACTGTAGGTGTATTCCCCTGTGTCTTGCACACTGGCCAGAGGGTTCCTGTCCATTCATGTGGAACTACAAAACAGCCAAAGAGCTGTCTTTATGAAGAACAAGTGCCATTGGAATGGGCTGCCCAGGGAGGGGGTGGAGTCGCTGTCCCTAGAGATGTTCAAGAAAAGCCTGGATGAGGCAATTAGTGTCATGGTCTAGTTGATTGGCTAGGGCTGGGTGCTAGGTTGGACTGAATGATCTTGGAGGTCTCCTCCAACCTTGCCGATTCTATGGACTTGTTTCTTTTAATGTAAAGAACAGGATACTTCAAGCCTCAAAACATGCAGTGTTCTTGCTCACTTGTTTACCTCATGGATGTTAGAAACAAGTTCTTTAGCCATGAGGGAACAGGTTGCCCAGGGAGGTGCTTGGGCCCCTATACCTGGAGATATTTAAGGTGAGGCTTGACAAAGCTCTGGGCAACCTGATCTAGTTGAGGATGTGCCTGGTTTCTGCAGATGGGGTTGGACAATATGACCTTTGGAGGTCCCTTCCAACCCTGGCCATTCTATGATTCTACACCCACCTGCCACAAGCTGGCAGCAGAGAATTGCAGCATTACTGCACTTCAATGCAACTTGACTGGAAAAGGTTGTTCCACAATTCTGGGCTCCTCAAATCAAGGAGATGTTGAGATACTGGAATGTGTCCAGAGAAAGGTGATGAAGCCAGTAAGGGTCCTGGAACACAGGCCCTGAGGAGAGGCTGAGGGAGCTGGGGGTGTGCAGCCTGGAGAAGAGGGGGCTCAGGGGTTATCTCATTGCTGTCTACCAACTACCTGAAGGGAAGCTGTAGCCAGGTTGGGGGTGGTCTCTTCTGCCAGGCAACCAGCAACATAACAAGGGGACACAGTCTCAAGTTGTGCCAAGGAAAGTATAGGCTGGATATCAGGAGGAAGTTCTTCCCAGAGAGAGTGATTTGCCATAAGAATGGGCTGCCCAGGGAGGTGGTGGAGTTGCTGTCCCTGGAGGCACTCAAAAGAAGACTGGATGGGGCACTTTGTGCCATGGTCTAGTTGACTGGACAGGGCTGGGTGCTAGGTCAGACTGGATGATCTCGGAGGTCTCTTCCAACCTGGTTGATTCTATGACACTGACCAAATCAAAAACCCTGTGCATCCATGCTTTGAAAAGCCTCATTCAAGGTTCAGTCCTTTCCTATCTTCCGATCTCTTGTTATCACCTGATTTAACTTAAACATTTCAACTCAAACCATTCTCTGATTCTATGATTCAAGTCTTGTCACAGAAAACATCATATTTGTCAGTTTAAAAGCAGCCAAGACACCCATAAATACACAAGAAAGTTTGAAGAAATTCCAGTTATTCAAATATAAGAAATTTGAACTATTGAGCATCCTTCTTTAGCTGGGCAGCCCAAATGAATGTTTCTTCATTAAGGGATTCCCCCCACTTTCAAATTGCACTTAGAAATAATATAGTTGGCCATTTTGGTGCCTTGCAAACACTATCATATCTATTGTGACACGAAAGAGATGTCATGTTTAGAGCTTTTACTGCATTGTAAAGCTTCCCTTATATACTCAAATGTTACTGAACTCTTCACAGTTGACTGAGATTTATGAACCAATTGAGAAAGCTGGTTGCATGTGCAAGGCTTTGTAACTAAGCAAGCAGAAGGTAGATCTAACCATGGAAATAAACCATGTGACTCAACTCCAATAAATAAGGCATGATAGGGCAGCAACAATACAAAGGCAAAATACCAGGGAAAACAAGTGATAGGGATAGAAAACCAAAACCAGGAAAGTCTGGCATGACAGACTCTAGAAATTAGTTAGTTCTGATATCCAAAATAACAGCACCAAGTACAAACAGTTTACCTTTCTGCAACCAGTACTGGACTCCTTTAAGCAAGCAGACAAGGACTGAGTTCAGTGCTGTAAGGTCAGAGATCTTCAACAGCACTGGAGCACAATAAGCTGGATGTTAGGAGGATGTTCTTCACAGAGAGTGATTTGCCATTGGAATGGGCTGCCCAGGTTGGTGGTGGAGTTACCATCCCTGGAGGTGTTCAAAAAAAGCATGGCTGAGGCACTTAGTGCCATGGTCTAGTTAATTGGCTAGGGCTGGGTGCTAGGTTGGACTGGATGATCTTGGCAGTTTCTTCAACCTCATTGATTCTGTGATTGTTGCCATCGTCTAGTTGATTGGACAGGTCTGGGTGATCAGTTGGACTATGAGCTGGATTCCAGGAATCGCTCTGGCTGGACTCTGTACAATTCATCATCCATTTGTGTTCAAATGTTTCATGACAGTGCTTAAGAATCTCTTCTGGGATGTACTTGTAAGCAATTCTTTTAAAAAGCAACCAAACATGGCTGATACCAGAGATCTCCTTTTACTCAAAGGATTATACCTGCTACACATTATACCTGCTACACATTATACCTGCTACACATTATACCTGCTACACATTATACCTGCTACACATTATACCTGCTACACATTATACCTGCTACACAGAGCATCTTCCTAAAAGTCAGAAGACAAGCATGCCATTTTGCTCCAAATATCAAAACTTGTTCCATTCGGGAAAGCTTGGAACTAATTGAGAAAGAGACTCAGAAAAGTGGGTTTGACCTTTTTCATCTCATTTTTTCTATTCTTTTGCCTCTTCAGTTTGGAAAACAAAAGCTTTGTTTTTCCTCCTTTCAGTTGTCTTTCCTCATAGAATCTTACAATTGTCAGGGCTGGAAGGGACCTCAAGGATCATCCAGTTGACATAAGCAAGGACACCTCACACTAGATAAGGCTGCTCAGATCCACATCCAGCTTGACCTTAAAAACCTCCAGAGATGGGACCACCTCTCTGGGTCACCTGTGCCAGTTTCTCACCACCCTCAGGGTGCAGAACATCTTCCTAACATCCAATCTTAATCTACCCACTTACAGTTTTGCTCTATTCCCCCCAAGTCCTATCACTACCTGACACCCTAAAAAGTCCCTCACCCACTTTCTTGTAGGCCCTCTTCAGATACTGGAAAAACACAATAAGGTCTCCTTGGAGCCTTCTCCTCTCCAGACTGAACAGCCACAACTTTCTCGGTCTGTTTCCATAGGAGAGGTGCTCCAGCCCCCAATCATCCTTGTAGCTGTTCTCTGGACACATTTCAGCATGTCCACATCTTTCTTGTGATAGGGGCTCCAGATCTAGACACAGTAAAATTTTTACAATAATCACACCTCAGATTAACCTCATTGGCTACAAGACTGCCGCTGCACAAAGCTTTTTCAATAGAAGACTTCCCCTTCCCTCCAATTTTTATCTATGAGTCCCATAGAACCGCATTCAGGAGAGCACAGAAGGCAGTAGCACATTTCTGAACACATAGGGTTTTGTATGAGAGACACAGATGTCCATGTATATGATGTGCTGAAAGTGCTCTGACTGCAACAAATTGAACATCACAGATAAAAGGAGTCTGTACTTTCTTTCAACAACCAATTGAAAGCCTGTTTTGGTGCATCATCAAGTACTGCAAATAAAAACTGAAGTCTTGATCAGAAAAATATTGCACTGTTTACATTAAAAGACAACTGAATGATCCATATACATATGTATTTCAAGTTATTTCACTACAGAGCCTATTTTATTCACAGTTAGTGCCACAAAAAAGAACTTCTTGATAGGAGAGGGGGAAAAAAATAGGTGGGGGGAGAGTGCATGAAAACAGTAAGTACAACACTGGCTGCAAATATGGTAACCAGAGGTACATTACATGCCCTTCCTGATGGGATTACTGCTCCAGGTTTGCTCATTAAATTGTGAGGAATTGGCTGTTCACAGTCTTTGGTCAGGTGCTATCTGATGACAGGAAGATCTTCCCAGCACATTACAGCAACCAAGTGGCTTAACAAACATCCTGCAAAACTGGAATATTGTATCTCAGCAGAGTGCAATGGAGTTTTGCCAAATGCCTAACAGCCTTATTATTTCTCCCTGACAGGCAGTTTTACAGAAGTTATTATTTTCTGGTTACACTAAATTAAAGTATGGGTTGCTGGACAGAACAGAAGAATATTTACACTGGACCTCTGGCATCATTATAATGAGATAAAGGGCAAATACAAGGCAGAAATGCTCCACTAAGAGTGACATTACAACTTGTTCTACTGTGCATTTACCAAACCCAAAGTAACTTAATCCTTTTTGCAATAGATGGATACACTTTTTCCCTCCTAAACTGAAGCCACCAAAAAAAAATTTTCAAGGAAAACTAAAAAGCTAGGAATGGGGAAATAACCAATATTTCATTGGAGGGGGAATCACAGAATGTTAGAGGTTGGAAGGGACCTCCAGAGATCATACATCCAACCCCTGTGCCAAAAGCAGGATCACTTAGGTAGCCTGCACAGGAATGCATCCAAGCAGGTTTTGAAAGCCTCCAGAGGAGACTCCACAACCTCTCTGGACAGCCTGTTCCAATGCTCTGTCACTCTCACTGTAAAGAAGTTTCTGCTCATGTTGAGGCAAAACCTTTTATTTTGAAAAGCAATGAGGCTGTGAGAGTTCAGACCATATGGTGATCCAGTCTTAGCAAAACAAATCTATTGAACTCAGAGTGGTTAACCCCCAAGCGTTAGCAACATATATATATACACTACTGAATTGCAAGATAAACACTTTCGGCAAGCTCAAAAGTACATGGATAACAAAACTCTTCTGGATTTTAAATGAAACTCAGGCTAAACATTCCCTAAAGCTGTTTTGTGTCAAGGGCAAGTACCTGCTTACTCTTGTTATTGATCTCACCTTTTAGCCACATAGCATTAATTGGGCACTATTGGGACCTATGAAAAACAACCCCCATGGAAATATAAGCTATGAAATTCTGTTGAATAAACAACTAGGCTTGAAAGGGATGAAAATGGACATGAATATGGCAGAGCCAGCTTTACTGTCCCATTAATGTATCATCCAAAGAGAATGCAGCATTTAAGAGGAAATAATAGTTAAAAGAACATTTATTTTCCTTTCCTTTTTTCCCCCGACAATGAAATGGCAGGACATTGCTTTCCAGCTTCACATTCCTTCTGTTGCAAGACAGAAGTTACATGTGTTGAGCATACAACATGTTCTGTTGATATGCATAGCAAATAAACAATCCTCTATAATGTTTTCTGATATCAAAACTATCAACCTGGTATATCAACAAACAAAACTATCAACAATGGTAATTAAGTCACAATTATTTTGGTCCCATATTCGTTACCATCAAAATTAAACCTTTATGGCGTTTGTAGTTTCCAACAACACAGTAAATTAAAGCTGTGTAGAAAAGAAACAGAGCTGACATCTGTTATTCTAACTATTGGAAAAGAAGAATGGCACATATGTTATAGATTAATTCTGATCAAATTACATGGAAATCTGTGCTCTTAGTAATGCCAAAGATGAGGAAACTGAAAAACCTATCAAGGGCCATATCTGTAATCTGAGGATCAGATTACAATCATCTTTCCACGTTACTTTTCCGTGTGTCACTGATCCATGTAGGGACCGGCACTATGGAGCACAAACAGAACATAATGTTGTTGGCTTTGAGGCTGAACTTCCTGTGCAGGTTTTAATGGTTATATAACCCATTTGATACTAGTAAAGACACTTCTGATCTGCACCAGAGCACCACCTTGACAGCTGCAGTTAAGTTGCTACCATCGCCCTTTTTGCTAACCACAAGCACATAAAACAGAGCTGAACATCACCTTCATTCTAAGTTTTACTACATTTTTTTACTTTATGCAATTCCCAGCATCAAACTTACAAGTCCTCACTTGATGAAGCAGTCTCTGCTATCTTGATGTCTGCAGTTAAAAGATAAGTGACCATAGGAAAACTGAAACCAGCAAACTGAGCACCTCGATGTCATAAATAATATGGTCATTCGCATGACAACGACTTCAGATTTACAGCTCCGGTCCAAAGCCTGTCAAAGCCAGTAAGACTCTCATTCAACTGAAAGCCATAAGCAGCATACCAACAGTGAGACTCCAAAGGATTTAAAACACATATCAATAATATGAACACAGAGCAGACTGAGAAGGGAAAGGCAGAGAGCCTAAGCTGCATGCAGTGGGTTCAAACTCCAAGACTCAGGTCTGAAATACACAGTCTGCCTACAAAAATCAGGTCCAGGTTCAGATTCTCTAGTAAAAATAGACCTGGGCACATAACGTATATAGTGAATGTTGGTTCTTTATGTGAATTGTGAATTGCCTGCACCTAAACAATTACCTGAAACAGCTACCTGAAAGGAGGCTGTTTTCCCAGGCACCCAGTGACAGAACAAGAGGACACAGCCTCAAGCTGCACCAAGGCAGGTTTAGGCTGGACATTAGGAAAAAAGTCTTCATGGAAAGACTGACTGCCTATTGGAATGGGCTGCCCGGGGAGGTGGTGAACTCATCATCCCTGGAGGCATTTAAAAAGTGGCTAGATGATGCACTTAGAGTCATGGCGTTAGGTGGTAGCTTGGTCTCTTCCAACCTGGTTAATTCTGTGATTCTGTGAACTGAAGTTAATTGTGAATTTTGTTTGTTTGTTTTCAAAATCCAGTTTCCTTCCCTATACTTGTTGGACAACAGATCCTTCCTGAACTACACCTGCAGGATAAGTGATATTACTTTGGGGCTTGCACTGTATGGTTTCCCAAACATAAAATTAGCCTAACATGTCAAAGGGAAAACCCAAATAATCCTTAAAATATGCTTTTTTTTTATGGTGTTAATATTTTCTGTCATTAAAAACTCATTTTAAAATTCTACACATGCATTCTGTGTCACATTATTTGACTGAATAAAATTCTTCTGTTTAAGAGGTCTGCATAAAGGCCCTGTGGAATGACATATGTAATGTGATACACAGAGCACTGAGTGTTCATTCCTCTAGGTTTTGGAAGTATATTACATAAGCTAGTAAAGACTGACCAGCACTGAATTAATAGAATAGAATACAATCAACCAGGTTGGAAGAGACCTCCAAGATCATCCAGTCCAACCTAGCACCCAGCCCTATCCAATCAACTAGACCATGGCACTAAGTGCCTCAGCCAGTCTTTTCCTGAACACCCCCAGGGACAGTGACTCCACCACCTCCCTGGGCAGCCCATGCCAATGCCAATCACTCTCTCTGGCAACAACTTTGTCCTAACATCCAGCCTATACTTCCCCCGGCACAACTTGAGACTGTAGGAATAGGAAGCAAAAGGCAAAAAGTACTCCGAGTTTTGGTCTGATTTAGCATTATATTATTAGTGGGAAACTTCTACAACATGGAGCTATTGCAATCCTCCTGGACAAATCTTCATCTATAACAAAACCATTTTCTATTTCACATTTATCCCTCTTCAAAAGTACTTCCTTCAGCCACAGTATGTCTGAAAAGCACCCTCTGAATCTTTATAGCCAGCTCCATTTATCAACTGTTGGATATGTACTGAAACATCAACATAGAATCCAAAGAGAAATTCTGCATTTTTCTCAATAGTTTAGGAATTCTCTTGGGAAAAGAAAACCAAACAACTAATACTTCTACAGACATTCACTTCCTATAAAGGAGCATACACCTTTCAAAAAACATCACTCCAGTCACCACCAAAAACCCCCCATTAAGTAACAAAATCCTACCAACTCATGATGAAAACAGTCATTGTAATATTGTGAGAATTTCCTACTACAACTTTCTGTAAACCAAGAAGCAGCTGGTCAATGGGGTCATTGGTTACACCAAAAGTTGGAATTCTGATAAAGAACAAAAGTGTGTAAAGGTGAACAGCAGAACAAGGAAACAACTAACCATAAATTTTATCCATAGACTTACTGCAAACTAAATCAAGGATGAGATAAAGACACAAAAAAGGTAACACTGTAATTTTTTTTCTGTCCCAGACTCTAGTCCTAGAAATCATTCAAATCTGGAAATTCATGTGCCACAAATAGCAGGAGAGTCGACCACAACTAGCATGCTGTAAAGGAAGAATTGTTTTTGTCAAATCACACTGAAGTAAATTATTAGTTTCTCCCAATATACTGCTAAAGCCTGAAAAGAAAATCATTCATAACCGCATTAATGTGGGATTTCAAAATAGCAGCTCAGCCCACGAAGGCAGCTAGATCAGAGAATCTGCAATTGGTCTGGTGGTCACATAAAAACAGCAAAACAGTTGAGGTGAAAAACTTCTTACAGATCAAAACCTGAAACTATACCTATCAAGATGAATACTTTTCTGTTTATTTCAGTTTGGCTGAATAAGTTGTTTTTTCCTCCACAAACCATTGTTAAAAATCAGATTGTCTTCAGCTACTTAATTTGGAGTTTCAGCCTCAACCTATAAAACATGCTTGAAGCAGCTGCTTCTTCCACAGTACTGACCCACTGACTACTCTAAACCAGGGATGTGGTGGTTTGGGTGTTCCTTGCTCCCCCACACTTTGGAAATCACCCAGACTAGACTCAGCCAGCTCTCGAAATTTGTATGAAGCTTAGCACAATATACAAGCAGATATTTACAGTATATAGAGAAATATACAAGGTAAAAGGTAATACAGAAACACAACAGCCCTCCCAGAAACCTGAGTCCCCAGGAGGGGCTCCCAACTGCCCTTCCACCTACTCCCACCCCTCTACCTTACCCCAGACATTGCCTTGTGCCCCAAGGAAGAATGGAGGGTTGGACAGGGGGTTAGGAAGTGAATTAATTAGAGAGATGGAAGGTGAGGTTAGAGAGAAATGCAGCCCACAGCCCAAAGAGCAACTCCTTTATCTATGTTTGGATTCTTGCTCTTATACTTCTCAGCAAACCTATGAGTGAAGCAGACATCATCTTTGTTTCTCTTTCACAGCCTGTAATCTAGTTCTTCTCACCAAAACATTCTAGCTAGCTTCAAACTAGCACAAGGGATTAGACCTACAAATTCATTACTCTCTTGGCTCAAAAAAATATAGCTTTGCATCACTCATTGTCCGAAGGGAAAAGGACATACATAACATTGCAAACACATTTCATGTCACCCCCTGCTTTTGAGTTGTTTTGTGGTTGCTTTGGGGTTTAAGTACTGAAGTATTTATCCAAAACTTTTGTGTTGTTAGAAGTGGAAACTATTTTGATTTTTGAATTTTTTTCAAGTAGTTGTAAATTTGCACATGCTACCGTTTGGGCAGTATTAGGTTAAGCACCAACTAATTAATGTTAGGTTAATTGATTAAAAATAATATTAGGTTAAGTAGCAATATTTTGGGTGATAATAACAGCCAAAATGGCCCTTTCAGCTTTTTTGGTTGGTGTAAAGGGTTAACCCTCCATGGGGGGTCTTGAACCTGACCACAGGTCCTCCTCACTCCTCCTTGGGGGCATGGTCTGAGCCTGACCCCAGGTGCAGTGGTCAGCCCACTCCCACTTCCTGTCTAGCCCCCCCTATAAAAACAGAGGAACTTCCTGCTTTTCCTCTCTCACACCTCTTTGCACCTGCAAGCACATCCCTTTGTTCCTGCTGCTTTTGTTTTTACCACATGGCCATCCTTCTACACGGTAGACAAATCCTGATTCTACCTCCATCCATCGCCATCTATCTGGTTATATATATATATGCACACACACACACATATATATATGCACACACATATATATTTTAATCTTGGTTTCCTTCCCTATACCTCTTTGTAACTCCCCTACCTCAAATACATTTTATTTATTGTTATAGTTGTTTCTTTTAACTTCCAATTCGAAGCAAGGCTATTTATTTGGGTGGAGTCTTTTACCCTCTTCCTCTCTACATCTAATTTCTTTCAAAAAGGGGGGGAGGGAGGGAAGGGGAAGGTATCCTATTTTTGTATTGGCTCTGTTAGCTATATTTTGAATCTCTGGGAAATTTAAACTAGAAGCAAGACAGTTCATTTTGATGTAAAGTAGTGGATTTTTATCTCCTCAAGTACAGGTTGTTCCCCATTCCTGCAACGACCCTGACTGAACATTGCAGTTTGAATCCACATCTTTTCATCATGAGTGATTAGAATTTCTTGCATACACTATATTCCACTTAGAATCAACCAGGTTGGAAGAGACCTCCAAGATCATCCAGTCCAACCTAGCACCCAGCCCTATCAAGTCAACTAGACCATGGCTCTAAGTGCCACATCCAGTCTTTTACTTTGCAGTAAAGAGTGCTTGGAAAGAGGTACAGGTCTTGAGCACCTGACCACTGCAGCAAACTGCTGCAGCAGTTAAACACATGGACTGTCTACCATTACACCCAGAGAGATCTCTCAAATGTCCAAGCATGAGTATCAGTACTCATCATGTGGGAGCAGTTTACTGGATGTGCATTTCATTTTTCCATGGCCACATCACACCAATGGCTCAACACTCTTCCTGTATAGAAAAAGTAACCCAGATCCTCCTCTTCACCAGTTGTGAACCTTCAGAATCACAGAATGTTAGGGGTTAGAAGGAACCTCCAGAGACCATCGGGTCCAACGTGATGCTTTGATTCTAGGTCCTCAGTCCTAGGGCTTTCATTATTGATTGTATGTTACTTCGGTCTCTGGGGCTGTCCAGCTCTTTCTTTTTAATATAAAATAACTGTCTTTATGATCCCTGCTAAATTTTTGTCATCAACAGATTTCTTCAGCATAATTCCAAAGTCATTACACCAAAGTCATTAATAAAAAACACATAGAACAAAAGTAATTCCAAGCTAATCCTTGAGGAAATAAAAAGTAATGTCCATCCAGATGACTTTTAATAACTATTCCTTGTTGACACATGTTAAACAGTTCCTTACATGCTGTGTACATTTTATACCACGTATTATCATAACTAATAATCTGCCATTATTTCTCTCAGCTTCCAAATAATATTTTCCCAGTGATAGAATTAAATCTCAAAGACTCCAGAGAATAGTAAAGTATTTAAAATTTATCTGTAAGCTCCTTTATTAAAGTATTAACTTTCTTGTTCAATCCTTGGGAGATAAATCTTCTCTTTTCCCTTGTGCACAAAGAGATTTAGACCCTAGACACAGTGAGACTTTGAAGGCAAAGAGCAGATGTAAGTATGGAGACAGAACTTGCAAAAAAATATTCATCAAGTTGAGTAGAAACCCAAATTGCTTCAGTGGAAAACTTCTACAATATAGAACTAATGCAATCCTCTTGGACAAATCTTCATCTAAAACAAAACCATTTTCTATTTCACATTTATCCCTCTTCAAAAGTACTTCCCTTCAGCCCCAGTATGTCTGAAAAGCACTCTCTACGAATCCTCATGGCCAGCTCCATTTATCAATTGAAACATCAACATAAAATCCAGAGAGAAATTCTGCATTTTTCTCAATAGTTTAGGAATTCTCTTGGGAAAAGAAACCCAAACAACTAATATTTCTACAGACATTCACTTCCTATAAAGGAGCATGAACCTTTCAAAGAACATCACTCCAGTCACCACCAAAAACCCCCCATTAAGTAGCAAAATCCTACCAACTCATGATGAAAACAGTCATTGTAGTATTGTGAGAATTTGCTACTACAACTTTCTGTAAACCAAGAAGCAGCTGGTCAATGGGGTCATTGGTTACACCAAAAGTTGGAATTCTGATAAAGAACAAAAGTGTGTAAAGGTGAACAGCAGAACAGAAAAACAACTAACCATAAATTTTACCCACAGACTTACAGTAAACTAACTCAAATCACAGACTGGCAAGGATGAAGACACAAAAAAGCTGACATTACTGTATGAAATCAGACCTGTCATATTGGGCAACAGCTATAATTCATCAACACTATTGCAAGTATTTCTCCAGAGGCAGACATTTATTCTTCACAGGATCACAGAATGTTAGGGGTTGGAAGGGACCCAAGCAGATCAAGTCCAACCCCCCAGCCAGAGCAGGACAATACTATCTAATACAGATCACAGAGGAACACATCCAGACAGGCCTTGAAAGTCCCCAGAGAAGGAGACCCCACAACCTCCTGGGGAGCCTATTCCAGTGCTCTGTGACCCTTACAGTAAAGAAGTTCCCCCTCGTGTTGAGACAGAACCTCTTTTGCTGCAATTTACACCCATTGCTCCTTGTCCTATCCCAGTGAGCAAGTGAGAAGAGCCTGTGTCCTGTCCCACCTTTCCCCCCCAACCAGGTCCTGGTCAGCTTAAGTCCTGATGGCTATGTTTTCACCACTAATTATGATGAGCCCAAGAACATTTTCAGCACTGGGCTCATTCTCTCTCTAAATTGTTAATGCAAAGCTTAAAAGAGAACCATAAGAAGAAACTGTACCCCCCTACTTTGTTATGCAATATTGCTGAAGGGCTGAGGGGAGCTCATTGGCTTGCTCAGGCCATGAACTGTTTGTCACAGGTGCAGCAATCAAGGAAATACATTTTCAGTAGGTACCTTGGAAGACCTATTAAGCAGGACGGCACCACCTTAGCAAGGAGCACAGAGACATCTTCCTGCTTGTGCCTGGTTCACACAAGCACCAATAATACTCACCCAGTCCCTGGGCACCCTTTAATACAACGAGGAAGAGATAAGTACGCTGTATGCAATATCTGTAAAGTGTCTATACTTCTCATCAATGCCCAGATAATGCCATCTGGAAAGCAAGCTGGGTAAAAATTTGCCACTGAATTGCCCATTCACTGAAGCCTGTACATGCCTAAAAACATCCTTCCTTGTAACCAAAAGTGTGCATGATTTGTGGAAAAGAACTTAACACCGTTCTACACAAGTACAGCAGCACACCAAGCAGGCAACCAACTGCAGAGCAAGAAAACTGAAGACCTTGGTGTGCATCCAAAGTCAGCGCACCATCAGCCAGATTTTCAGCTAGTACAGAACAGCATTAACCTCACTAGCTTTGGCTCAGAATCATCTCCCAGGCTTACAGCACGCATTGCATGTGACTTCCTCCATCACATTTTTCACAAGCTGTATCTCAGCCTTGGCCACCTCTTTCTCCCACAACCCTTGGTTTGAATCATAGAATCGGTCAGGGTTGGAAGGGACCACAAGGATCATCTAGTTCCAACCCACCTGCCATGGGGGCAGTTTGCATCCTGTTACTGACACAGCTGGGCCTCATTACTGCAACCTCTGCAAGCCTGCAAAGGCACATCCTGTGCAAAGCTCAGTGCTCCTTCTGCTTCTCCTCATGCTAGAAAAGCTTAGAAGTACCACCTACCTAGTGGCAGAAGTAGCAGCCTGAAAGCTTTAACTGTTTCTAGAGTACATCAAGGAAATACAGGTTCATATAACTAACTATACTGGCCACTACCCATAGAACATAAGGTTCAGAAAAGGCAAAACATTACTTTATCCAGAAGATGTGGCAATTTACCAAGCCACATTTACATGAAGGAACATTTTTCTATATTGTATGTAAGAGTTCAGTGATATCCTCTGTTTCTTAAAGAGCTCAAATACGGAGCTCATTAGTGCAGTGACCGCATTTCTGCATCTGCATTCAGAAGAGAACTGCGTGAACTGTACTGCAGATAAGCAAATACAAATACTTCTCCTGTTAACTGAAACAAAACACACTAACAATTAGCTGCACATGGTATTTCAAGACCTTGCCTGACTGTAGGCTGCCCTATATCATTACTTACTGAACAGTAACTGGAACAACTGGAAGCTGTCTGATTTCTTACTTTATCCAGAGTGTACCACTTGGCTACTATATTATTCCCTGCAACTTTTCAGAGTACAAATGAAATTAAAAACCATAATTTCATTCATAACAGTTTGGAGTGGATTTTGGCAGGACATTGGAGGTTACTGCAGTCAACCTTTGGCTCTGAAGTAAACTGCCTGTTATTTTATTCAGTCTTGAGCAGAATGAATAAGCACCCTTCATGCCTACCCTCTTTACATAAGAAGCCAGAACAGGAGTCAGTGGTTTGTGTATGCCCATTTAGAGCCAAACATGTAGAAAAGTGGCACTTTTTGACAGAATTTACATTCCTCCAGCAGCAATAGTTTTGTATCTACAGAATTTTGCAAGATAACTGACAACACTCTACCACTAATAAGAATTCTACCACCTGATCTAGAATGTTTCTTTTATGCAGAAGTCATCACAATACTGGTTTTGCAGGTAGAGAAGCTAAGAGAAGGTGAAATTAAAAGACTTGCTCTCATGTCACAGCAGGACAGTGGCAGATCTAGAAACAATGGCATCCTGCCCTGGATTAGGAACAGTGTGGCCAGCAGGACAAGGGAGATAATTCTGCCCCTGTACTCAGCACGGGTCAGGACACACCTTAAGTCCTGTGTCCAGTTCTGGGCTCCTAAAATCAATAGAGATGTTGAGATACTAGAAGACTTACAGAGAAGGGCGATGAAGCTGGTGAGAGACCTGGAAAACAGCCCTGTGAGGAGAGACTGAGGGAGCTGGGGGTGTGCAGCCTGCAGAAAAGGAAGCTCAGGGGTGACCTCATTGCTGTCTACAACTACTGAAGGGAGGCTGTAGCCAGGTGGGAGTTTGTCTCTTCTGCCAGGCAACCAGCAACAGAACAAGGGGATGCAGTCTCAAGTTGTGCTTGAGGAGGTATAGGCTGGATGTTAGGAGGAAGTTCTTGACAGAGAGAGTGATTGGCATTGGAATGGGCTGCCCAGGGAGGTGGTGGAGTCACCATCCCTGGAGATGTTCAAGAAAATACTGGATGGGGCACTTAGTGCCATGGTCTGGTTGATTGGCTAGGGCTGGGTGCTAGGTTGGACTGGATGATCTTGGAGGTCTCATCCAGCCTGGTTGATTCTGTGACATGACATAGAGTTGAGTGAACAGAGTTTTGGAACAGGGCTGGGATAGAATCATAGAATCAACCAGGTTGGAAGAGACCTCTGAGATCATCCAGTCCAACCTAGCACCCAGCCCCGTCCAGTCGACTAGACCATGGCGCTAATTGCCTCATCCAGGCTTTTCTTGAACACCTCTAAAGACAGCAACTCCGTATTGTTTTATAATAGATTCACTCCTCTTGGGATAGATTCACTCACTGAGGGAACCTTAGTGTTTTCACTAAGACCAGCTCTAAAACACTCTAAAGTTTATCTAGGGCTTCAGAGTTTACAATGAAAAATATTTCTACTTGACTCAGCCATACTAATTCTACATCAGTCTCACAGAATCATAGAATCAACCAGGTCAGAAGAGACTTTCAAGATCATAGAATCAGTCAGGGTTGGAAGGGACCACAAAGATGATCTAGTTTCAACCCCCTGGGACAGGCAGGGACACCCTACCCTAGATCAGGCTGGCCAGAGCCTCAGCCAGTCTCACCTTAAACACCTCCAGGGACAGGGCCTCAAACGCCTCCCAGGGCAACCCATTCTGGGCTCTCACCACTCTCATGCTGAACAACTTCCTCCTTACATCCAGCCTGAAACTCCTCACTTCCAGCTTTGCTCCATTCCCCCCCGTCCTGTCACTCCCTGATAGCCTGAAAAGTCCCTGCCCAGCTTTTTTGTAGGCCTCCTTCAGATACTGAAAGGCCACAAATAAGGTCACCTCAGAGCCTTCTCTTCTCCAGACTGAAGAGCCCCAACTCTTTCAGTCTGTCTTCATAGGAGATGAGACTATTCAGCCCAACCTAGCACCCAGCCCTATCCAATCATCTAGACCATGGCACTAAATGCCTCATCCCAGCTTTTCTTGAACACCTCCAGGGACTGCAATCCTATTTGCTTTGACGGTGGTTTTTATCTTATTCTAATTGCACAGGATAAATACTCATTCTAGCCAAATACAGAGAGAATCACTTTAAGCTTGGGATCATGCATGAACAATCAACAGAGAAGGCAAAGAACTCATTCCATTTGTTAGAGATTATAGCATTGAATGTAGTTTTGCTTTTCCACACAACTGTCTGTTACGGTGAGTATATGCACCAAGGCACAACAATTAGCAGCACAGTGACAACTGCTTACATCCCTTGTATTCAGAAGAGCTTTAATGCTTTAACCAGATAACACAGATGGTTTCCCCCTACGCAACTGCATCATAAATCTAAACTGTAAATCCCTATTTATTTGACTGCCTTGCCAAGACTCCTTTGAATTTGTCCTGTATTTCATTCAAAGGATTTTTTTCCCCCATTTTCCCATGTTAAAGGGAATCCCCTGGGAAGGAAAAAAAAAAACCACTTTCAAAACAAAGAAGTTCCATTAAAAGAAAAATATTTTTAAATAGTAAAAATGGATCAGAGTCAGGGGTTACTATTTTCTGCCTCGAAAGTGAGCTTGAGGGTTTGTTCTTTTCTTTGGATTTATATTCATTTAAATAGTATAAATTGGACTGTTAGGAGGTATTTTTTGCTTGGGTTGTATAGCTTACATTGTACCTGAAGAATGGGGTGCTATTGTATATAACAACCTGTTTTCCTTTCACCTCTACCAGTTCAACTGATGGTATGATTATCTGAGTGGATTAGCAGGTAGATGACTGGAAATTGGAAAAGTTATGCTCTACTTTTGTTTCTGCCTCTTTTATTCGATCTCAGTTTGTCTAAGATTCATTGGCGATACACAAGGAACAACATATGTTTTGTCTCTTCAAAAATCACAGTAAAACACAAATATACAAAGGGGAACAAATTATTCAAAGCATAACAAAGCCACAAAGTGTATCAGTCCAGAAAAGAGGAGGCTCCCAGGGGACCTTATTGTGGCCTTTCAGTATCTGAAGGGGGCCTACAAAAAAAACTGGGGAGGGACTTTTTAGGATATCAGGGAGTGACAGGACTAGGGGGAATGGAGCAAAGCTGGAGATGGGGAGGTTCAGACTGGACATGAGGAGGAAGTTCTTCACCATGAGAGTAATGAGAGCCTGGAATGGGTTGCCCAGGGAGGTGGTTGAAGCCCCGTCCCTGGAAGAGTTTAAGGCTGGGCTGGCTAAGGCTCTGTCCAGCCTGATCTAGGGTAGGCTGTCCCTGCCCGTGGCAGGGGAATTGGAACTAGATGATCTTTGTGGTCCCTTCCAACCCTGACTGATTCTATAATTCTGATTCTATGACAAATGTCTTGTGTGGAGATCTGGTATCAATCAGTTTATAGCATAATTAGATGCAGATAAGGACTGCTATTTAAATCAAAGTAGAATAAACAATACACCAGACTAACAAAACTGTTAAGAAAGTGTAAAAATACAAAGAGATGAAGTCAAAGATGTAAAACTCTTAAGTACTTCTGCTACTCTGGCATTACTCCCACTTTGAGAGAGATCAGATAGCCTGTTGCACCACCACACCTATTTCTTGTTTGCAGAGCTCAAAGAACTTTTCAGATGCAGGAAAATTATAACCAGATACTGCTTCAGATGGGGCAGTCAATGGGCAAAAAAACTAATGTTCCATGTAACAAACCACCAGAACTCAGGATATCCTTTGACTTTATTCATCAGGCTATTAAAATTCTCAGCTAAACTGGTCACAAAAAAAGTTTTCAGTGCATTACAGCATCAGAGAGACACTTGGTCCTTTTGCTTGCTCTTCCATGTTCCTTACCACACCTACACCATAAGTATATTTATCCACAGCAGTTCACTTAGAACAAACATGAACTGAAAACCAGAAAGTGAGAAGGAGGCTATAAGGAAGACAGGCAGACCAGAAGGGATCCCAAGGCTGCCATATAGAGGAGCTTGGCAAACAAAGACAGAAAAATCCACTGTTCTGAACAGTCTTCCAAGGAAGCTATTCTTACACGACCACATCAGTACCTCATACTAACTTCAGAACACGTTGCCCAACTTCAGCCAAATTTGACAGAGGAATGTTGGTCTCAGACAAGCAGGTTCTATGGCAAATGCCCAGAGACACTGTGCAGCCCTACACTGCCCCTAAAATCACTTATTTCTTGTGCAACAGCCAAGATGTACAGAGACTTTCCAAGCAGCCAAGTGTTGCAGTGAGCATGAAAGAACACTGGCAGGTCAGTCTTCATATGCACAGATCTGGAGTTCACTCCTGTCCATAGGCAGGAGAAATATAGAACTGTATGTGACGACACAGGGAAGCAAAGCTTCATTAGTTTCATTGCTCCACAAATGACTTATGTGCAGAAGAGAAACCACAGAAGAGAAATCACAGATGTTGCAGACATTTTTATTGTCCACGGAAAAAGGGGAGGATGTCTAGTAGTAAACAATTCCTTATAAAATATTTACTCAATTCATCCAGGCCTCTTAAATCCTTGGAAAATGGTATTATGTTGCAAAAGGTCCCAAGAATAACTTCATGAAATCTAGAGTAGAAAATCAGCCAGGTATATAAGAGAGAGCTCACTACCTGCATAGGCATATCCACCTGTCACCCTTCAGATTTCCATGTTTCCAGGAACCAATATGACTGCTGGTAATGCTGGTATTTTATCCATATCACATTTCTCCCTTCATTAAATGACTCTTACTCAAACCTTTAGGGGAAGGAAGCTGTAAGCAGCATCTGGCCTATTAAGTCTCCATTATTCTAAACATATATAGAACAAAATCTCATTTCTGTCTTTAATGGACTAAGATTTTCACAGGATCACAGGATATTAGGGGTTGGAAGGCAGTCAAGGAGATCGAGTCCAATCTCCCTGCCATGTGCAGGGACACCCTACCCTAGATCAGACTGGCCAGAGGTGGTGCTCCTGAGACTCCAGCTATCCTCTCACACCACTGCATCTGATGAAATGCATCCTGATTTAAATCAGCAGAGGTTTTGAACAGAGAAAGATTGAAAACACACATGTAAAGCTCTCTAGAGCTGAAAGGAATGTTGCACATGCTCGGAAAAAAAGCAGAAATTAGGACATCATCTCAAAAATGTCAAACAACCAAACAAAACAATCAAAACCAAGCAAACAGAACAACAAACAGAATGACTCCCAGTAATTATTTCTTAAGAACGTTGCATGTTTGCTGACAGAAGATGATCAGTACTGAGATTATGGTCTCCTAAGAAACAAAATTTCATTAAATCTCACTTTAAAATGCTTTTTAAAAAGAGACAGCTCTGCAACACTAAAGCGTTCTGACTGAAGTAATGAACTATGTGATTACCTCTTTAGGTCCCTCCAGTTTTTGAAGTCATCAGGGAAGCCTTTCCATTACTTTACAGGAAGCCAGATTTAATTCTCATAGATGAGAGTTCAGGTAAAGGCTGGGGACTAAAATCCCTTAACCTATACAGAAGATAACATTTCTTGTTATGTGTTTGGTATAAACAGACTCCATAGAAACCACTTCAGAGACAGCAAATTGTAACAGTACGTAAGGCTGGACACACAGGGAAAAACTCATAAGAATTGAAAAGAAATTATTAATTTGGTTCTAGTTTGGCAAATTCTGTAATTGTGGTGGGTATGTGAAATTATCCCCCTACCACAAATAAAATTTACCAGACCAGCTCAGATAGCTTAGAAGTAAGATAAAACTGTATTTTACAGCAAACTAAATCTACAAGCATATGCACAAAATATGTTTAGAGTTATATACAATTTAAAATAATACAGGAATCCAATCCTCCCCACACTGGACAAATACAGCCCAGCAGGGGTCAATGCCACTGTCTTCTATCTAACCAGCAAGATCTCACCTGTCATCTGGTAAGTCAAGGCTACTATTGAGTCATGCACAGAGGAACAGAGGAGGAGGTGGAAAGCAGAAAGTGAAGCCTAGCTAGCATGTTTTGGTGAGAAGAACTAGATGATAGGCTGAGAAATTAAAACAGTGGTGAGGTCTACTTCCCTCACAGTCTTGCTGAGATGTATACAAAAGAAAGGCAAAACAAAGATTAGGTCACTTGCTTCCTCTCTTTGCTGGGAGCTTTGCCTGCTGGAGAGACGCTGAGGCTGCTGGCTGGACTCCATCTTGCTTTCTAACCTCACCCTCCTTTTGCTTGGCTGCTTCACCTTGCTTTTTAACCCTCTTGGCTAAACCTCCATTCTTCCTTAGGACTGGGGTAAGGTTGAGAGGGGTAGGGGGAAGTTGAGGGGTGATTGAGAGCCCCTCCTGGGGACTCAGGTTTCTGGGAGGGGAGTTGTGTTTGTATTACCTTTTTTCCTTGTATATTTCTGTCTATAACTGTATATACTGTAAATATCTGCTTGTAAATTGTGCCAGCTGTAAATATAAGCTTCATTCAAATTTCCAGAGCCGACTGAGTCTAGTCTGGGTGATTTCTAAAGTGTAGAGGGCGGGGGACACCCAAACCATCACAGGAATAAAGAGTGAGAAATTGTTCATATAGTGGCTTTTTGTACCAATTAGCAAACCAATTGTGCTAAATTGAAGCTAGCTAGAATGTATTGGTGAGAAGAACTAGATTACAGTCTGTGAAAGGAAAACAATGGTGATGTCTACTTGGCTCATAGGCTTGCGGAGATATACAAGAACAAAAAGCAAAACATAGATTAACCAGTCTAGCTTCTGCTGGGGAACTGGCTGAGCTGCATCTTTAGCCTCTCTCAGCTGTTTCTTTTCTAATCCACTTTGCTTCCTAACCCCTTAGCTGAACCTTCATTCTTCCTTGGGACTAGTTTAAAGTTGAGAGAGGTAGGGGGAAAGGTGAGGGGGTGGTTGAGAGCCCCTCCTAGAGACTCAGGTTTCTGGGAGGGGAGTTGTGTTTCTGTATTACCTTTTACCTTCTATATTTCTGTCTATACTGTAAATATCTGCTTGTACATTGTGCTAGCTGTAAACATAAAAGCTTCAATTTCCAGAGCCAGCTGACTCTAGTCTGGGTGATTTCTGAAGTGTGGGGGGCGAGTTACACGCAAACCATCACACCAATTAATGATACAGATTTATCAACACTTTCCTTTTAGAACCAATGCCCTGCTCATGCATTCTATATTCAAAACATTGTCCAGGAAGTTCCCCTCTCATTTCTAATTTCAAACCAAAATAGAACATTAGCTCTTGAACTGCTACAGTCCAGCAATAATGTGGCCTTTCAGTATCTGAAGAGGCCTACAAAAATGCTGGGGAGAGACTTTTTAGGCTATCAGAGGGTGACAGGAATAGGGGGAATGGAACAAAGGTGGAGGTGGGGAGATTCAGACTGGACATGAGGCGGAAGGTCTTCAGCATAAGAGTGTTGAGAGCATGGAATGGGTTGCCCAGGGAGGTGGTTGAGGCCCCATCCCTGGAAGTGTGTAAGGCCAGAATGGCTGAGGCTGTGGCCAGCCTAATCTAGGGTAGGGTGTCCCTGCCCATGGCAGGGGGGTTGGAACTAGATGATCCTTGTGGTCACTGCTAACCCTGACTGATTTTATGATTCTATCAAAACAGTATATTAACTGATTGCCCAATATTTCATTGCTTTAACATATGGATTGTGTCTTGGACAAGATGCCTTAAAAGACAACAATGCTTTTTCAAATAATAATCTGGCTGGTATCACACAGCTGAGATGATCTGCACCTACTAGGAGATCAAGCTTCAAGCTGGATCCTTCATCCTATGGTTCATGATTGTCCTAATCACTGATGACTGCTCCAGAATCACAGAATCAACCAGGTTGGAAGAGACCTCCAAGATCATCCAGTCCAACCTAGCACCCAGCCCTGTCCAATCAACCAGACCATGGCACTAAGTGCCTCATCCAGGCTTTTCCTGAACACCCCCAGGGACAGTGACTCCACCACCTCCCTGGGCAGCCCATTCCAATGCCAATCATTCTCTCTGTGAAAAACTTCCTCCTAATATCCAGCCTGTACCATCCCTAGCACAACTTGAGACTGTGTCCTCTTGCTCTCTTGCTGGGTGCCTGGGAGAAGAGACCAACCCCCACCTAGCGACAACCTCCCTTCAGGTAGTTGGTAGACAGCAATGAGGTCTGCCTTGAGCCTCCTCTTTTCAGGCTAAACAACCCCAGCTCCCTCACCCTCTTCACAGGGCTGTGTTCCAGGCCTCTCCCCAGCTTTGTCACCCTTCTCTGGACACGTTCCCGTACCTCAACATCTCTCTGAAATCGAGGAGCCCAGAATTAAACACAGTACTCAAGGTGTGGCCTGGCCAGTGCTGAGTATTTGTCCTACTGGCCACACTGTTCCTGAGCCAGGCCAGGATGCCATTGGCTCTCCTGGCCCCCTGGGCACACTGCTGGCTCATCTTCAGGCTACTATCTACCAGTACCCCCAGGTCCCTTTCTGCCTGGCTGCTCTGCAGCCACTCTATCACCAGCCTGTAGCATTGCTTGGGGTTGTTGTGGCCAAAGTGTAGAACCCCACACTTAACCTTGTTAAATCACATCCCACTGGCCTCTGCCCACCCATTCAGCCTGTCAAGATCCTTCTGCAGGGCTCTCCTACCCTCTAACCAAATATACCTGGGTGAGTATGCCCTGTTCTGTGAAAATTGATGATGTGAAATTGCAGTAAATGTGCAAAAATTGACTGCATAAAAAAGGAATTTGTCTGAAAATACCACTGGTCACAAAAAGCACAATTTGTTTGTTATGAAAACAGAAATACTGCCTACACGTACAGCAAAGAGATCTCAACAGTAAATGTATTTCTAAATAAGAGAGGAAAAGATTTATTGTGCCATGAAAGAAAACACATTCTTTCAAGTAGTCCAAGTCAATGGAATACAGATCTGGAAATATCTCAACTGTGCAGGAAGAACAAAATCTTTCTACCCCTTGTACATACTTCAGTACGTTTAACTACATAGAGCTAACCTCATAATGCTAACAACTAGTCAAGTATTCTCTGAGCCAGTTCTATTGGTTGCCTTTTTTTTCTCTTTTTTTAAAAGAAGGTTATACCTCTCCCTCCCTGTGTTCCAGCTTCACTACAAAAGCCAGATATTTTGCACCTAAATCATCCTCCCACTTCCATGCTTGTTGGGAGAGCTGGCTGGGCACACCAAGAACATTACTCCACAACAACTCCCTTCTGAAGACCTTTTCAGGATTATTACTCCATCAGTTTGCAAACGAGGCTGTTCTTAAATGAAAGACTAAGGAGAGGGACTGGTACTGTGTGCTGAACAATTGCTTTTGTGTTAGCTGTTAAAGCTCAGCACTTACATGCATACCTCTTGGATTATTATGTGGATCTGTCACTAAAAGCAAAATCTCCACAACCACATTTAGGCTGGTAACACAGGACAGCAGAGCACAACACCTAAGATGCAATTTCATCTTTAAAACGTTCCAGCTGACTTTATGGATTTTAGAATTTACTACTTGGTTTTATTGCACAGCAACAAGGAGTACGTGTAAAGGAAGAACCGTTTCATAAAAGGCTGACTGTATCCTTCGATACCATTTCTACATTGGTTTTGGTTTAGAAGAGTTCAGCGACAAGGGAAGTTACTGCACGGAGACAGAATCATAGAATCCTCCTAACATCCAGCCTATGCCTTTCCCAGCACAACTTGAGACTATGTCCCCTTGTTCTATTGCTGGTTGCCTGGCAGAAGAGACCAACCCCACCTGGCTACAGCCTCCCTTCAGGTAGTTGTAGAGAGCAATAAGGTCACCCCTAAGCCTCCTCTTCTCCAGGCTAAATAACCCCAGCTCCCTCAGCCTCTCCTCATAGGGTTTGTGTTCCAGGCCTTTCACCAGCTTCATTGCCCTTCTCTGGACACATTCCACTATCTCAACATCTCTCTTGAATTGAGAAGCCCAGAACTAGACACAGGACTCCATATGTACAGGGGAAGAATAACCTCCCTTGGCCTACTGGCCACACTGTTCCTGATACAGGCCAGGATGCCATTGGCTCTCTTGGCCACCTGGGCACACTGCTGCCTCATCTTCAGCCTACTATCTACCAGTACCCCCAGGTCCCTTTCTTCCTCACTGCCCTCCAGCCACTCTGTCCCCATCCTGTAGCGCTGCTTGGGGTTGTTGTGGCCAAAGTGCAGAACCCTGGACTTGGCTTTGTTAAATCTCATCCCATTGGCCTCTGCCCACCCAATGGAATGAGATATGCATTGTGACAGGTAGCTCTAATAATTCAGTCCTGAGAAAAACCAAAGACATGTACTTTCAAAGGCATCTCCACACTTAGGTTTCCATTTAAAACTTCACTTTCATAGAAGCTACCTTAGCACATGCAGACACTCCATAAAATGTCTTGTAGTCAGTAAATTATATTGGCTGTATGCTATCGAGTACAGACATCTATACTGGAGGTCTGCAGAACAGGGAATGCATTCTTGCTGAGTATCAGTCTCATCTTTCCAAGGCTGATAACTTTCACATATGTAAACCACTTCACTTTCCAAATAAGAATACAGCTAGGGCTTTCTTTTTGTTACATGGATTTTGGCCAATGCAACATTTAAAGAAACAAACATTTGAGGAGTTTTATCCCCAGATTGAGGGGAAACTTTAAACCATGCCTTATAGCTAGAGCAGAAGTGAAATTGGAACACCTAACTGCTTCTCTGCTTCCTGACATTTATTAGGCTTACTTTATAAAACCAGGCCAAAGAACAGGTAAAAGTGGTTGGACTCTTCGTTAGCAATAGATTTTCACTATGATTTTTTTCCCTCGTTTGTTTTTTTTTTGTGTTTTTTTTTTTTTAATTATCAACAGCTTGCAGATGCTAAGTAGGAGAAAAAGTTCACAGACCACAAAGAAGAACAAAATATTCAGAGACAAGACAGAAAATTGCAACACCCAGGGCCTCTCTGCACTCCTCATGAAGCATATGACCATCCACCCCCTGCTTCAGACCTGACACACAAGTGCAAGGTGTCACACAGAAGGAATAAGAAAAGCAGAAAGTGGTTTTTTCCCCCTTTTTCCACATAACAGCATGTGCAAAAAAGGACTAAAACCATTTTTCATATAGAAAGCTCATGCTCCTGCTTCAAAGCACAGGGCATCTAATATTAAAGTTCACTCCAACCCTTTCAAGATCTTTCAGACAGGCAACCATTATGGAAACAGGAAAAAGACACACCAAAAGATGGCATTCTTGCAACCATTCCAGAAGAATAACAGGAATCAAACTTAAAGCTCTTGATCAGGACCATGGAAGACTCCAGAACAGCTCAGCTCTGTAGTAATTCATTTGCTGCTTACTGCCAACGGCAACCAAATTCCTGCGCCTGTTGAATTCCTGCAATGTAACTCCCAAATCACTGCTCTTTACACACATCTCTGGCCCCAGTTTAGTTTAAGGATGTTTGTTTAAAAAGGGTTTAAATGTTTCAAATGTGTCTATTATTATCCATCAGTAGGACATATTTACATTTCTCTTAAAAGTAACATCTGGTATTAATCACACAAGAGTAATTTATCATATATATATCTCCATTCAGGAGCTAAATCGTTTTCCCTGGAAGCACCAGCTTTATTGGGTTGTGGGGTTGAGAAGAAAGCCTTAACACATTAGCTGCTGAATTGAATTTAGACACTTTCTGAAATAAAATCTTGTCAGCCTTACTGAATTTAACAATCGATCCAAATACTTTCCTTGAGAGCTATTTTTCTTCTGGCCCAGACAGAGCTAACAAGAGTCCTGAATCACCCATTCATTTCTTGATTTTTCACACATTTAAACTTTAATCTCATAACAGTTTAGCTCTGACGCCAAGAGGAAATGACCACACAAGTCTGATTGATTGTCAAGGAAAAAAAAACCATCGTTCTAACTTGAACAGCACTTTCTGAGATCAAAGTCTTTCTTTAAAAGGCTTTACTAAAGGTCATAGATTTCATTTAGAAATAGAATGATGTGTTTTTAATGTAAGCTCTCAATTAAGCAATGACAATATTTCCTCTAATAATGCAGTAACAAAAAAAAAATTCCTATCAGCCTGGCCTCAGTGTACAAACTAACATCTGTTTTTTGATGAGTCACATTTAGGTGTTATTTTAGGACCCTGAGAGCAAGCAAGACAAAAGGCTAGACTTTTGGAGGAGGAGGGGGAAGTACTTCACTACACATGCACATTAGTTCCTTATCCAAATTAAGATGTTCAGCCACACTGCAACTCAAATAAATAATATTACCAGAATTGAGAGTGTAGAATTGGGAGAGGAATAGCATGCTGTTCTGTGTGCCACTAACATATTATAGGATTAAGGGGAGATCCTTGGTGTGCACACATCAGCTGCAGGGCATTGCCAGCTGCAGCCTGGATTCCATCCCTTAGCTATCTGGCAAGGACTTTTCAAACAACAAGAAGAATTATATGCCTAAAAGTTTTCTTTCACCCTTAACATCTTCTGTCTGATATGCTACTGTTCTGCAGTGTTACACAGCACAAACAAAATTTCACTAACTAGTTCCTATACATGAGTAGAAACTGCACCATGCTTAAGGCATCATAGGTTGGAAGAGACCCCCAAGTCCAACCTAGCACCCAGCCCTGTCCAATCAACTAGACCATGGTACTGAATGCCTCATCGAGGCTTTTATTCAACACCTCCAATGACAGTGACTCCAACACATCCCTGGGCAGCCCATTCCAATGCCAATCACTCTCTCTGTCAATAACTTCCTCCTAACATCCAGCCTAGACCTCCCCCAACACAACTTGAGACTGTGTCCCCTTGCTCTGTTGCTTGTTGCCTGGCAGAAGAAACCAACCCCACCTGGCTACACCCTCCCTTCAGGTAGTTGTAGACTGCAATGAGGTCACCCCTGAGCCTCCTCTTCTCCATGCTGCACACCCCCAGCTCCCTCAGCCACTCCTCACAGGGCTGTGCTCCAGGCCCCACACCAGCTTCACTGCCCTTCTCTGGACACATGCCAGTACCTCAACATATCTCTTGATTTGAGGAGCCCAGAACTGGACCCAGTACTCAAGGTGTAGCCTGACCAGTGTTGAGTATAGGGGCAGAATAACCTCCCTTGTCTTGCTGGCCACGCTGCTCCTGATCCAGGCTAGGATGCCATTGGCTCTCCTGGCCACCTGGGCTCACTGCTGGTTCATGCATTGTAGGTATCCCAAGAAATTGAATTAATTTTAGTTTTTTGCCCTGTTCCAACTAATAAATATGCTCTGTACATCTTTTAAAAGCAGTTGTAGCAAACAGCTTATATTATTCTTCTAATGCCACTGGCCCCATGGCTCTAAATCTTTATCTGCATCACTACTCTCAAACATATTACTGACATTTAATACTTATGGGAGAAGGAAAAGCCATGACCTTTTCCACCAGGAAGTTGTTCATCACTGGATTTTATCCAAGAGGAATGTTAATGATGATACAAAAAAATGGCTAACCATTTTTCATAAATATAAAAGGCATGTCCTGTTTCCAGCTTACTGTGGGAAACACACTAAGAGGTGACATATTAAGCTTGGTTGGTTTGTTTGAACAAATACAGACAAAACAGCTCCAAAATTATTCTACCTGACTGGTGAGGGACTGTTCCAATTCTTCCACTTAAGACAAAAGTAAGATTTGAACTGATTACACGGGGGATTAGACCAGACCCCTGTGTGTACATTGTACTACACAAACATACCGTACACAGCAGCACTAAGAAAAACTGTTGGGAAGAGCACAAAATAATACTCTGTGCAGTCCCTCTGCCTTGCCCAGTATCTGCAGCTTACCCCAATTAGGAATGCCCCAGGAGATATCTCTGGGTATTCCCTTTAGCACCCTAACAGATACAGACAATGGCCTCTGCTTCTCTCTCCACAATCCTCCTGAAGATGTCCAATATTTTGCTGGCTTTTTAGACCACTGCACTTTGATAGCATGATTTCAGGAAACAATAAGTGAGTTTTAGCTTCCAGTCCTGAGTCCAAGAGCATGCACTAACGTTCCTTCTTCAATGCATTACCCGCCCTGCTTGCACTCAAGTTTATCTCCTTCATTTTTACCCTTTGTAGAGTCTTGTAGATTCCTTCCTGTGAGCTCTAAGAGTCAATGAACTCAAGGCAGTGCTGTTATAACACAGATATATTAAGAAGTATCTGATAACTGGTTGGTAAAAATGGCTGAAGGAAAATTCAAGGGGTTGTGCTGGTTAAAAAAATTACCATTTTATTGAGAGTCACAACTCACATTTGTAATTTAAGAGAAATACTGTCACTGTTTTCATGTAGCAAGTGACTCAGACTTGCAGTTTAGGAAATAAATTAGGTTTGTTCTGTCTAGAAGACTCAGCAACTATAAAAATCAGTTCTTTCCTTCCATGAAATTTCAGGAGCAACATATATCTCATTAGCCTAGAGAAAGCTAGACAAGCCATCTGCTATCATTATCATACTCTTTCTTTGGATAGTATTGGGAAAACTACAGTTCCCTTTGCAGACTTCATGGAGATGTGTTTAAAAATTGCTAGCATTCGCTCCTCAGCTGCTTACCCAGTAAGTAGTACCTACAGGTAGCCTCACTGTTAGATCTGGACTTGGCCACACACTTCCACTATATGACTGAAGTTTGCTTGGGCAGGAGTCATACACAGCACAACTACAAGCAAGCAGAGTCAAACACAGGTTCCATGCTATAGCTCCCCAGAAGCAATAAATAAAGCATGAAGAATGGGACCTGTGGTGCATTAGATTTGGCAGCATTTTATAGCTCCATGTCTGCAAGACATCATGCATGCAGTTGGAAAGGTAAAGCCATTTTACTAGTGAAAGGAGTCAGCATAGCTCTAGGAGGCTTTTTACTCCCCGAGGAAGAATTCCTCCCATCTGCTCTTAAGACAGCAAGCCTGCTTTCTCACACCCACCATGCTGAAGCACAGAGCACAGCCACAGGAGACACTTGGTATCAAGATTCATTTTAATCATTTTAAAAGAAAGGTACTTGGATCCACTTTGGAGATCTCTTGGTCTCTCTCCAGCATTTTCCTTTTGCTATCCAGCTGTGATAAATATGAAACTGCTGAGTCATTTGTAAAAACAAATGGACCAAAATACTATCTCCTCCTCTACCATACTGAAAATGAATTAATTTTGCTTAACTTCAAAGCAATCAGCAATTTTATGTGTGTTAAATGAAGTTAAGTCCTTATTTACTAACAGGGCTGTTTGCACAAATGAAGATAGATTACACAATAAAAATGTCCAGAGTTATATCCCTAAATAATGTCCAATTACCATTAGGCTTTGCTGTTTGGGATCTATTTTGCAGAATGTCAAATACTGTTGTATTTTAAATACATTTAAAATCTTTCACATTCTAATGTCTCACATATTTCAGAATTATTTAGCAATTCAATAGATCAAACAAATCAGATTCTAGCAGAGCATGTAGTAGAATGGACTCCTATCACTGGTACTTCACAGAATCACAGAAACATTCAGGTTGGAAAAGACCCTTAGGCTCACCAAGTCCAACGACAACCCCATCCTACAAGGTTCACCCTAAACCATATCCTCAAGCACCACATCCATATGACTTTTAAACTCATCCATGGTTGGCAAGTCATCCATCTCCCTGGGAAGCCCATTCCAATGCCTGACCGCTCTTGCTGGGAAAGTTTTTTCCTAATATCCCATCTAAACCTGCCTAGTAACAGCTTGAGGCCATTCTCTCTTGTTCTATCACTAATTACCTCTGATGCTTCGCAATTAAAAGCAAACAGATCCTTCCCAATGCCATTTATGAACGTTTTTATTTGCAATTTTGATTAGATAAATGTTTTATCAACAGCTGTGGTCAGGCTTTCTTAGAAGAGAATGTGTATAAACATGTGGAAACTGTATATAACAAGAAGAGGTATTTATGCACACATATAAAAACATATTTATACACCATACATCTAGACTTCTGCATTAGCAGCCTTTTGCAGCAGATTGTCATGAGGCATAATCTTTGTTAATTTAGAGTTCAGTCTGTCTGCATAGCATAAAGCCAGTTTATCACCCTTCTCAAATATACCCATGTAAATTATTTACTTTGTAAGTTGCTCTGCAAATCTCCTTTCCCTGCAAATGAAAATATGATTAGACACAGCACCATCCACTACTTTGGAGGTGAGAACAAATGTGTGAAGTGTGAAATAAATATAGCAGAACATGAATCTTGCATTCCTAACAGCTGTTTGGCAGTACAATGGTGTATGTGACAGTAATGACAACATACTGTCCTCAGAGGTAATGAGACTCGTATCTAGACGAGCACAGAAAAGGCCTCATTCTTCTAGGGAGCCCCAGGACAGACATCTTGCTGCACAAGATGCATCAGTTTGGGTTACAGGGAACCAGGGAGCAGACATTCCTACCAGCACTGGTGATTTCCCTACCCAGATGGGAAAGTAGTATTGATATTTTTATCACTACCAGAGTGGCATTGTCAATAGTCAGAGCTGATGTGTATTCCTTACTGTTGTTAGCTACTAAAATATAGGTCTAAGGTCCTATGCTGGTCTCCTTTCAAACAACAGCATTTTAATTGTACTTCAGTGAGCAGAATTTTATTTTAGCAGGTAGAAGCTGCTGTCATTGCTGAACAGGGAAACACAACCACGCTGGGATGGGGACATCAGATAAACCACCTACGGCTTCTGGTGGAGCATGAGAGAACAAGACATCCATATAAACCCTACTGCCAGAAAGCTCAAGAGACATCCAACACAGAAAGGGAGTAAGTATTACACAAGCTTTTGTCATAGTTTGTATCATCCCTTCTCTCTGGTGAGCTTTCTGAAAATAGCCCAGGTCATGAAAATAAAAAAAGACACCATGAAAATGTATTCATCCACAGAGGGAACTAAGCTTATTTTGGAGGAACCAAGCTCTCCTCCAGGCAGACTTTGCATTTATCACTGTTGTCTGGGAACCAACACTTCAGAGCTGCCTACTCCACTGCACAAGATAAATGTGTCCCTACACGCAACAGGGGATGTGCTGCCTTGCTCAGAAATGAGCCACAAGCAGACCTTCTGTCAGTGTGCAGTATCACTGCGACTCTTCCTCAAATACCACTTCTCTTGTCAGAAGAGAAACAATGTGCAAGGTGACAGAGCGCAAAGCTCACCAAAATGCATCTGGTTCCCATTGTCTAACAAAATCACTGGAGCACTATGCACCTCCTAAGGTAGGCAGCAACTGATTACAGCTCTGTATCATCACCTATTCTTTAACTTAAAACACTGAATAGCTTGAAGGATTTGGGTTACAAACAGAAAATTGTGTTTGTCCTGTATAACTTCAGGTATTTATCAGCTCACAAGGTGTTTCTGTTGTAGGCACAGCAGCCAAAGAACAAATGCAGACTCATGCACATTTATCATCAGCTAAATGACCTGGAAGTTTCTGAAGGGCCAGCACTGCCAGAAGATTTTTGTTAATTAGCAACACAAACATCCTGAACGTCCTATGAAATCAGTATTTGATTACACACAGAGTAGTCCCATAGCCCTCACTCCTATCAGCCATCAATTCAGAAGCACTATTAATCTAGAAGCAGAAATGTAATACACTTCAATAGTAACAGAACCCACGTGAAATATGCAGAAAAAGGAACTGGTAATTTCACTGGGAAATGCTAAATGCCAAGAACCAAAAAATGTAATGGTTATTTTTCTCAGGGCTGTGCTCCCTTCTCTTTTCCAAGAACAGTTTTCAGGACACAACATGATGGCTGTTCACATCACTTGTTGGTGTTTTGGTCTGGTAAGAGGAAATTTGGGATACTATAAATCTAGAGTGTATTTATTCCTGATTTAAAAATCAGGACAATCGATAAGAACAATGCTTTGAAATTGTGGACACCCTGCTCTTTAGCTAGGAACCCTCTGCTTCACTCTTCACTAGCAATTTGTCCACCAGGAGGAAAAAAAGTCATCTACCAGTCAGATATTGTATTTCAAGGGGACTGAATAGAAAGGACCAAATATTAATGACAGCAGAAGTGACTACACTCCCCAGTACACACTCTTGAGAGTGTGTATGGAAAGAAGGGGAATCATAGAATAGAATCATAGAATCAGGCAGGGTTGGAAGGGACCACAAGGATCATCTCATTCCAACCCCCTTGCCATGGCCAGGGACACCCTACCATAGATCAGACTGGCCACAGCCTCAGGCAGCCCAGTCCCTTCAGGGACAGGGCCTCAACCACCTCCCTGGGCAACCCATTCCAGGCTTTCACCACTCTCATGCTGAAGAACTTCCTCCTCATGTCCAGTCTGAACCTACCTATCTCCAGCTTTGCTCCATTCCCCCTAGTCCTGTCACTACCTTATAGTGTACAAAAGGTCCTTCCCCAGCCTTTTTGTTTTTTGAGAGAGATTCAGAGAATGATGAAAAGCTAATTGTTTTATGAGGAGTTTCTGTAAACTTCCTTTTTTTAAATCAAATAGAATCCTATAGACAGTTTGCCCAGCATAAAACCTGATTCACTTGGAGCCAAGTGCCATAGTTAGTAAACCGTTTTCATAGTTATTAACAATCATCACCTGGATATGAAAATTAATACAGTTTATTAATTTTGCATAATCTGCCACAGCATCACAGGCAAAAGAATGACATTTAGATGAATCCTTTTTAGTGTATTATTTCTATGGTTTCTGGATCCAAGAAAACTTGGTTCCCTAAGTAAAACTAATCAAACAGTCAAGGCCAAAGAGGCATCTGAAGAGAGAAGAGAGGTTTGCTTCTACCTGTTACACAGCTCTGAACATTGATCTGCAGCCATTTCAGTGCAAAGCCAAATAGCAAATTCTACCTTAAACTTAAGAAGGCTGTCTAGGCAGCACTAGCTCTGGCAAAATCTGGACTCACGATGGTCAGCCTTTGCTTTGCTTATTTTTGAATCAGACAAGTTAAAGGTCTGCTGACAGTCAAGTGCCCAGGATGAGGTTGCATTGCTACCAAAGAGTGAAGACTATGATCAAGTGTGAAGACATACGTACATGAGACAGGCTAGGACAGATAATGAACGAAATGAGTCACCCAACATTGTCTGCAGATGGAGAGCACAAGGGAGTCCAAAAAGAGGGAGGAAGCTTAAATGAAGCACTGTAATTGCAAGAAACTCAGGTGCCCTGGAGTGAAGGCTTCAAGGTATACAATGCAACACAAAGATGTTTGCTGACAGAGTGTACTGAGCCCTGCATTAAAAAAGAAAAATATTTTAAAAGCCCAAACACAGAAAAATCTCCAAGCAAGACAACAACAAACAAAGCCAAAACAAACAAAACTCCCCCACCAAAACCAAAACACCAGATTTGTCTTAAATTTGCAGCAGAACTTGTAATCAAAAAAATGGTAAACCATCAGATGATTCCTCACAGCAGGTACTGATATAAGAAAAATCAAGGAATGCTGGTAAAAGGTTCTCATAGACCAGATGCTCATTTTGAGGGTGTCTATGGCAAACTATAATACACCAAACTTTGTAGAGATGCTTGTTTATAGTAATCAGTTGATAATATGCAAACCTAAACAATGGCCACTGTAGAAGTGTGTGCAGCTACACTGGAGATCTGTGATATGCAATCTTGTAAAGACCCAGGCCTGCAGTGACTACGGAAAGCAGGAAGGAAATAAAGGAGAAGAGGAGATATCCTGACATCAGCAATAACGAAGGATCTGCTGACCAGAGATGAAAAAGACCCTGTGAGGAAGACTGTGTGGGATGTTCATCACAGATAACCATTCCAGACCACCAGGGCTGGAATTGGAGCAGAGAACGGGAAAATACATCTGTTAATGAACTCCAAGAAATAATTGTAATAACCCTACTTCTTATTATGAATATGCATGATCTTGTAACTAACTGTGGCTTGTGCCAGCATAGGGGGTGCAGGATTGATGGAGTGATCCCATCTGCACCCAGTGCTGTCATAAGATATACCTACTTCATCACTCTGCATCACTTTTGGGGTTCATTTTACAGGTCATTACAAAAAGGACAGGATTAAATAAATTCATGTGTACATATCCAAATTTAACACCCATGTACAGTAGGGTTACATATCAATGCAAAGTAACTTCCACAAAGTGCTCTCTGTGCAAGGGACTACAGAACAACTGAATATTGAGCAATTCCATATGGAGCAAAATTTCAGGAGAACACTGTAAAAGTTGCAACTTCCAGAAATTCATTCCCTAAGTGAGAATGACTTTTGCCTACCACCGATTTCATCATCCCATCAGGCTCAGAAGATTTAATCTGTGACATGCCATCTTCTACCAAATTATTTGTTTTCACAGTGTATCTAAATCCATGTTCTGCACAGGAGATACAATTCACTGTAAAGAGTAACACTCTGTCAATTAATAAGGCTGAGCATTAGTTTGCCAGGGCTAAATGACAAAACACATCAAATACTATTTATGCATTTCTAAACTTGAGTCAAGCTTTCATTTATCAGTATTAATCCCCTTCAATTTGCTACTACTTCTCAAAGTGCAACCAGCCTCACCAGATCCCTTACTTGGCCCTCACTCTCGCTGCTGCTGCTGCTACTGACTACACTCGCATGACTCATACTGTGGCTATGACTGCTGCCTGCATTAACATCGTGAAAGAATAAAGTAACAGATATTTTGACAACATATGAATGCTATAAGAAGAATTTGCTGCTTATTATGCAATAAACACCACAGTTCAACCAAATGTATGAAACTTTTACTCGTTTTAATTAGCAACTTGAGAAATGTTTAGGTCAGAAACAAGAAAGATACTGAAGAGTTTTCTTACCACTTGCAGTAAAATAAACAGATGTCACACTTCAGATTCTTTTTCACATGCAAAATAAGACATACCAGGACTGCAATTCAACCAATTCAACCTGCCTCAAATGCATTTCTTCAAAGCATTAAGTAAACCAGAAAGGCATTTGTTGATACCAAGCTAGGGTATGAAACACCAACAACTGGTAACAGGGCAACTTAGGATAACATTTTTGAAACTCTTTGCATGTGCAACACTTCAGATTTTAAACAGAGTGAGAATTATTTGTTTTATGCTTTCACTACTACAGTAAATTACATAGAAAGCCATCCTAGTCACTTCCTCTCCTGCATGACTGTATCTTGCTCATTTAATTTCACAGTTACAACAGGAAGTGATGAGAAGTGCCAGACCACATGCTTCATTTTGTTCAGAAGTCATTTTCACACACACTTTGGAAGAGATGGCCATATGGGCATCTGCACTTCTGTTTGCAGCTTCTGATGAGCAACACTAAGCAAAAAGCTGCTCACTCAAAGTCAGCTATGTGCCAGAAAAAGAGGAAGAAGGTGAAGGTGTTAAAGAAGTGATATTTATCTTTATTAGTGTCACTGAAGGGCTGTTTTTACATTATTTAATCTAAGCTCTAATTTTGGGAGGGATAGTCAAAGCCAGTAATTTCAATCCCTTATTGTTCATCTAAAGACATTTACTGAATATAGACTTTACACTAAGTAATGAAAGATAAGCTTTCACTGGTAGTTCAACAGCATTTCTCTGTTAACATTTAGTAATTTTGAGGAAAGAAAAGCATAATTTCTCTAATAAAGGCTCCAAGGATTAATGGTCTTCCAAATGGGTGACTCTTCTCTAGCCACTGTTAACAGCTTTTCTTAGGAAAAAGGAAAACTACAAACCAAACACCCTGCACCAAAATCAACCAATCTTCAGCTTTTACCTTAGAATACAAGAAAAACAACTGCACTTTACATTTTAACATGTGTGCAAAGAAGTGTTTAACAGCAAGACTTTTATTTCAAGTCAGTTAGCTACTCTGTTGAATCACCATTACCTAACCCAGGAGGCAGAACTGAGGTGAAGTGCTTGAGCAGAACATTAGGTTCTATAGCTTGCTATCAGGTGGCTCAAACCCCTAAAGCATACAAAAGAACCAAATATCTCCAAAGAGCCGGGAGACTTACTCAACTCTGACAACATCAGAAACAAAACCTTTCCTCCTGAGAGGCTTCCATACAAATCTGAACTTCCCCATATCATTCATTTCACATGAACTAGGAATTCTGATGGTCTAAGCAAAGGAAAATAGAGGTTTCTAATAACTGTGCATCTTCTAAAAACAGCTAGAAAGAAAATGAAACTGACAACAAATAAAAATAAGGCTAAAACAAATGTGATCCCACATATATATTCAGCTATTTGGATCTTACACAGTCCAAGTTTCACAATGTGTAAAGGTATAACAGAAAGTAGGTATTCTGAAAAGAGAGATTCCAAATTCTCTAGCCACTGTCACAAGAAGACTAATTAAGGAAGACATCTTCGCAAGTGAGCCAAATTAAATCAGAAAGGGAACTATCACAGTGCCTATTTCCTCACCAATAGAAAGGCACAAAACTAATACACAGCTCTCTGGTAAAAATAACAACAACATTTAACAAGTGTATGGACACATCCTCCGTCATCTCCTTCATATCTACATTTGTAGTTACATTATCTTTCATTTTATTTCTGCCTCCCTTGCTTTGTACTGTCTCTGCCAGTGTTAAAAAAAAACAAACCAACCCTTTGTTTAACTTACCAGCTCTGAGCTAAGTGATCATAAGCTCCCTAAGTAAAGGCTAATGACAGTGGACCTCTCCGCATAACTAAGGAAGGGCAGAGCCTTTCTCCTTGCAGGTTTAAAGGGCTTGAGCTATTTCTGGCTGCAGGTAATAAGAACTGTGAATCAGACTTAACAGAGGCAAATACATAGCAGTTGATCACGATCAGCATTTCTGGCAGCTGCTTTATTTCAGTGTTCTCACCAGATCATCATGTACTACATGATGTAGTTGTGACTGCAGCATCCAGACAGTCCATGCTGCAAGACGCTCAATATTGAAGAGCCACGTTTACAACCTCCCGGTTTGCTAATCAGCTAAAAGACACTAAAACCAAACAAACTTCCACTCAAGGAAAAAGAAACCTAGATAACTGGGTTCCTGCTTAACCCTCCACCTCCACTGTTTGGCACTTCTCACAGGTCAGGCAAGCAGGAGCTAATAGCAGTCACAGTGCCTCAATAACCCTAAGTGGGCTGTCACTGTTTCAAAGCTTTTCCGTATATTCAAGTAGTTTTACTCATCCAATATCCCAAACAATCACAATCACTGTGAATGCCTTGAAGTCATTTTCAAATTCATAACGTCTTTCCAAGATGAGTCTTGAAACTTCAGTTAGAGCAGGTGTGCAAGAGTTAACCAAATGTAACACACTAAACCCGACTTGAGGAAAGAAGACAGTTATGCAGCTGAAGATCCAAACATCTGCTAGCCAGCTTGATGTAAAATGAATCCAATTCTATAACCCTGTATGCTTTAGAAAGCTCTTGCATTCCTTTTTCACTGGGAACATTCAGAGTAACCTTGAATAACACTGCATGCTCTGATCTCCCAGAAACATATAAGGCTTCTAAAGATAGGAAAAGACTGATTAGAATAACGAAATATACTTAAGCATCAGTTTCCACCCTTGTGGCCTCTCCAATAAGACGGCTGGCGGAAGCAAGTTACACATCTTAGGCTGCAGGCATCAAAATTAATTATTTCACACCAAAGCATGCCTCAAAAGGGACCACTGTAATTAGGATAATAAACATTAGTGCACATTGTGAATTTTATGAGAGTGGGTTTTTTTAAGTTTACAAATCCCTTTTGCATGTAATTGTTTCATTATTGTTATTTGAAATAAAGCCACAAACCTGAAGTTTAAAATTTTATTGAAATATAGGCAGTTAAAC
Source organism: Tricholaema leucomelas (assembly GCA_013400475.1). NCBI lineage: Eukaryota > Metazoa > Chordata > Aves > Piciformes > Lybiidae > Tricholaema lacrymosa > Tricholaema leucomelas. The sequence goes on along the minus strand of WAAF01019187.1, from coordinate 71,092 downwards.
ACGGACAGAGGCATACATAATCCTCCCCCAATTTCAGACTTTATAGACAAAATCTATCATTCTAAGTCTTTAAGTATATTAATTGCGTGGATTTTAAGTACCATTAACATTCATTCAATATTGTTATTCCAGAAAGCTTCCAGCTAAGATTAGGACCTTTTGGAAACAAAATTTAATTTGCAGGGAAGATAATCATAACATTTTAATCTGTCTCAATGTATTACAAATGAAACAGAAAAAAAGTCAGTTAATATTGTTTTTTTAAACACTGGAGACTTGGCCCACGGCTTACAGAAATGAAAATTAATTCCTCTACTGATGGCAGACTGTAGACCAGGCTATAAGCAAATTGGGGTCCCAATTGGGCCAGCTCAGTACATAGCACACATTTACTGGTGCATGGGAGGTGTGAGCTAATTCACCTTTTTATACTCTTATCGCCTCATCTGAAGCCCCTAAGAAAGGAAACAGATGCTGAGGTGGAAGCAGAGGGTGCACCGATTGCTTCTTTTAGGATTAGCAGTACAGTGTAACGTATAACATTTAACCTCCATCCTCACAAAACACCCTCCAGCTCCTGAACCTTTCAATCAGCTTCTAGCACACCACACAACGATAGAAAAGAAAGATTTTTGCCTTAAGCCAACAAATTTTATAATCATTTTACTTTGTAGGAACAGCATAGATTCATCTTGCTCCTCCTGTTTTTTTGAGTGTGGTAGTTGTTTGCTTTCGAAAGCGCTGCAAGGCAACATTAGGTCGCTGGTACCAGATACTGTGCTTATAATTACATCTCAAAGACCATTTACAAAACAATTTGTTAATATATAAAAATTGTTGCAGCTAAGGGGAAAAATTTTGAAGGGCAGCTCTGCATATGAAATTCATGGCACTTGCTCTGAAATTTCAGTTTGTTAACCCCAGGCTCTAAGCAATCTTTTCCCCTCCCTTTTTCAGCAAAGCTTTCCTCCCTGTCTCCAAAATTTTGGTTGTCACAACACTGTGCAACTTCCTCCCTCAGATTATTTCATAGTATCACTGTTAGTTTTAAACCAGCTCACGTCTTCCACTCAGAACTTGCTATGTTTCAGAAGTGAACAAAAGGATTTTTTTTCCCTACTGTCAGATGTGTTGTAAAGCCCAATTAACATCTTTGAAGCACTCCAATACCATAGAGACAGGCAAAGTAAGAGTAGAAAGTGAGTTGTTATCACTGCCTGTGAATTTTTTGAGGAAGGAGGGGCAGGGGAAGAAGAGGACAGAGATGAACCCTCCACCAATTTCTTTCCATAATTCCCTTTTAATAAGGATGTTATACAGCATAAAGCTTGACAAAAAGAGTCGTGGTTTTGTTAGCAAGGACTGTGACCTGTATTCATTGAAAGACTTCCTTTAGAGAGAGGATGAACATGCTGCAAGCTCTGCCTGAAAGAAAGGAAAATTCCACTGAGGGTTTAAGCTGCTACTTGCCCTTGCTGAAGTCATGACTGATAACACAGATCGCACTAACTAATCAAACTGTTAACATCTCTTTCCACATTTGTTTACACAATTTCTACCTGTGAGCCATCACTGTATCTTAGTTGCCTATGTGCCCTTCAGGACACAGGGATTTACTTTATCCAAAGCCAAAGGAAACCTTTTTATTAACATCAGCGGTCACAGTGAAACCTCTGAGCCTCAAAGCCAAAATATGGACCTTGGCTGTTTTGAGTCAGCAGCTACCAAGTCCTCATCTACAAAATTAAAAAGGGAAACCTCACAAAGGTAAAGTTTCAGCACTAGTATAATGATCAAGTAATCTAGGGCTGCATAAACAACCTCAAATGATTTATGTGCAGAAGCAGCAGAGCATTTTTGTTAACAGAATTCTTCAACTCCTTTAAGTAAAATACACAACAGTCTGTGAAGATCTTTAAAAGACAAACTTCTTTCATAAGGGGAAGCAGAGAGAAGAACAAACAAATCAGTGATGATTATATGATTTGTCAATGTGACAGAGTACAAACAAGATTAACTTGACTGTGTAACTTCTAGTCAGAAAAACAAGCCTGGTTAGATTTGTCCAGAATGAAAGGAAGGGACTGGCCAGTAGTGTCTGGTTTACAGCAAGCTTCACATCAGAAAAGCTTTGGATAAATATCTGCTGACCGAAATCTGACTTCTTCAGGACTTCATTGTCATCCTTATAGAGTAGGCTTGCTTAGAAATGAAGTTTAATGTATTAGCTTTGGTTACTTTAGAATCTGTTTGTAGCATACATAAGGAATCCAGACATAGTGAAGACCAGCTGAATATTGCAATGCCTGTGCTCATATCTACCTGAATATGGACAACCACCATTACTACAAAGAGAAAAGCATGCTCTAAAACAAGAGAGAAACTTAAAAACAGGAGGCAGTAACTCCTGGACCTATCAGAAGTCTTAACAGATTTTAGGTAGAATAGGACAGCAGCTTTAGAAATAGTGACACTAGCAGCAATGCTTCAGTTGGATTCCAAGCAGGCAGTGACCAACCTCAGCACACAGAATACATTAATCATTATTACTTCATACTGATACCACACTAACTTAGGAACATTTAGGAATATATAATCCTCACAGAACATATGAGTGAGAGGCTGGTGAGAGAGGCCTCAAGCACAAGCCTTACGAGGAGAGGCTAAGGGAGCTGAGATTGTTTAGCTTGGAGAAGAGGAGGCTCAGGGAAGACCTTATTGCTGTCTACAACTACCCGAGGGGTGGTTGCTCTCTTCTCTCAAGTGGCCAGCACCAGAACAAGAGGACACAGCCTCAAGCTACGCCAGGGGAAATTTAGGCTTGAGGTGAGGAGAAAGTTCTTCACTAAGAGAGTCACTGGCTACTGGAATAGGCTGCCCAGGGAGGTGGTGGAATCACCGTCCCTGGACCTGTTCAAGGCGGGATTGGATGTGACACTTGGTGCCATGGTCTAGCCTTGAGCTCTGTGGTAACAGGTTGGACTTGATGATCTATGAGGTCTCTTCCAACCTTGGGGATACTGTGATACTGTGATATCTACTCTGTAAACTAAGGATCATTAACTTTGTAAACAATAATAAACTGGAACTGTCAGCTTGAGAAGAGTAAACTGCTTTAGACTGACTCCACCATCAGTCTGCCTCATCAACTACACCAGGCAGCCTAGACACTATGTGCAAAGAAAAAGCTCAGCTAAAGAAGGAAGAGGATGGGTGCCCCCAAATGACCATCAAAAGACCCTCATGGTATAGAGCAAGCATATATGCAGAAGATTTACATATGTAACAAATTCCATGAACTAACAGAATATCATAGAATGGTTTAGGTTGGAAGGGACCTCAAACATCATTCAGTTCCAAACCTCTGCCATAGGCAGGGACAGCTCCCTCTAGAACAGGTCACTCAAGGCCTGTCACGGAGGGGAATTCTGCCCTTATCGCCCATTCGTGGCGAAGGGGAGAAATCAATAGGTGTGAGATAGGTTTTATGAAAATATATTTATTAAACCAAATATTCTTAACTCTCAACACCTCCCAACCACTATATTTAATATTAAATGGATTCTCACGGTCATGGAGAACCTTATGGGAAACAGATCACAAATGGCTTATTAACTATATTACAGTAACTAGCATAGAACTATTAACAGAGAGAGAGTCTTTCCCCGTGGCTACTGCTGCTTGGGGTCTATACACCAGTTGCCCAGCAGANTCCTGTGCAGACAAGTGAGCCTGCCCCTGGTGACTCGTGGCTGTGGCACACAGCAGGCAATAAGGCAGTGGGCGTGCAGTGGGGTGCATGGCTGCACGGGGAGTCTGAGCCCCGTAATGACAGGCTTAAGTGAGTGCCTGCACCGGCGAGCGAAAGGGGAATGCTGCCATGTGAATGCACCTCTATTTATTAACTGTGGGCCGAGATCAGTGGTCTCATTGGCCACCAATAACCAATCGGGCTTGCAGTCAGCCAACCTTGCCATAATAGGCAAGGAGCCACAGGCCTGGACTCTTCCAAATATGGGGCTCACACGGGCCTAGCACCCGGCAAGCGTGAGCTGCGCACGTGGGGGCTTACACAGCCTACAGCCTGGGCAGGCCAGACTCCATGGCACCAGGCCTGTTGTGCCCCTCTGTGCTGGCCACGTGCTCACCCCTGATTAAGAAGCAGGAAAAACATGTCCAGGCAGGGCAAGGCATATGCAAGGCTGTTTACGGGCCTACGGGCCCTCCACGACAAGGCCTCAACCAACCTAGATAAATATGCTAATGAACATGAATATGCTAATCACTTCTTAAAAAAATATGATTACGTATCAGCTGTAAGCAGATATCCTCTGAATTTTACTGTTTTTGGTACGCTTAGGTGGAATGATCCATTATGTGTCTGGCACCAAATTAAAGAAATGCCTCCTTCCTAACACTTCATCAGGAGTTTTCTTGCTGTATTTGGTAACAATACAGACCCTGAATTAAAATGAAGAGTACAACCCCCACACACTATAAACAAACCTTCCTGAAGTTACATTCATATAACATTTTTTCCAGCCATTTATATTTTGAAGTTTTTTGACAAATGATTTATTCCCACCACTCTAGAACTGGTGTTTCACAGTTTCTTTAAGTCATCTCTTTTCTCTAGCACCCAAGTTATACAACTGCAGTGCCTCATCATCCATTTGGAGTTCAGCCCATTCAAGCCCCTCCTGCATTGAAGAATTTTATCCTGAAAAGGTCCTTCCACTGTTCTGCAGCTGACAAGGGTTACTGCCTGTAATGAATCCCAGCTATGACCGATTTCCTCTTACTTTCACTACCAGAAAAAGGTCTCAAGTTCATCTTGTTTTCTTTTACATGTATTTTCTTCTAAAGCAAGGCACGTGGATGTATCATGATGTGTATTAGCTTAGCCCCTTCCCCCATCTTTCCACAGCTACACCAACTACTTCCTTAGGGCCTGTCCTTTCCATTTTTTTCTTTCACAAAATAGCAGGAACCAGTTTGCTCAGCTACATTTTAAGCAGTCAGAACTGTTCTATCATTTCTTTTAAAAAAGAAAAAGTAGTTAGTTATCTGATCCAGTAATTCCATCAGCTGAGACTCTTCCTATTCTATGACATATGGTTCTATGACTACTAATGACAGAACCTGAGCATTCAGGTCCCCAAGATGAAAGCTGCAGTAGTCAAACATCAGAGAAGCCCTATCCACAACTATTAGCAACCCTTGGGTTTTGTGTACCTACACAGTCATGGGGTTTGAAGAATCAATTTGGCCTCTCCAGATACACTGACTTCCTCTAGGTATTATCTTCCAAACCCTTCCTGTAATCTTTTATACATTTCAAATGTTTTTGTTCCCTAATTGTCATCTGTTTGTCCTCTCACTGTGTTTGAACAGAACTGGTTTATTTCTCAGGATTTGTAAGTTTTTCAGCTTGTGAAAAGCTGCCATGCACACTCCCCACTACTCTGCTCTGGTGAGATCCCACCTGGAGTACTGCATCCAGTTCTGGAGCCCCCATTACAAGGAGGATGTGGAGATGCTGGAGCATGTCCAGAGAACGGCCACAAAGATGATCAGAGGGCTGGAGCACCTCCGCTATGAGAACAGACTGAGGGAGTTGGGGCTGTTCAGTCTGCAGAAGAGAAGGCTCCAAGGTGACCTTATTGTGGCCTTTCAGTATCTGAAGGGAGCCTACAAAAAAGCTGGGGAGGGACTTTTCAGGCTATCAGGGAGCAACAGGACTAGGGGGAATGGAGCAAAGCTGGAGATGGGTAGGTTCAGACTGGACATGAGGAGGAAGTTCTTCACCATGAGAGTGGCGAGAGCCTGGCACGGATTGCCCAGGGAAGGTGTTTGGGGCCCTGTCCCTGGAAGCGTTTAAGGCCAGGCTGGCTGAGGCTCTGTCCAGCCTGATCTAGGGTAAGGTGTCCCTGCCCATGGCAGGGGAGGTGGAACTAGATGTGGTCCCTTCCAAACCTGACTGATTCTATGATTCTGTGTGGTAATTGAGCTATTTCAGTTATTTTTTCATTCTCCATTGGGTTAACCTGTACCTCTAGCATGATGCCTCCCTAATCCAACTAGTTGCCAGCAAACTGCTTAACTGAAGCACATTTGAAAAACAATACTACAGGAACCCCCCCATATTCTTCATAATACAGCATGTAAAATAGGCAAAGCTGAACAAAAAATATTTGGTGAACCCCAGGCACCTCTGAGGCAGCACAAAACAGCATGAAATACATCAGGCAGTGATTCACACCTTCATTCCTTAGAATCATGCCAAAGGAGTGAAGTATTCATATCCATGTAATCTTTGCATTTAAAGACACAGGAGTTAGACACTGATAGAATTTGGGTGTCTGAACAGGCAGATACTTTTTCTAGAGATGTTCTGGCTTTCTGCTGAGTTCTTTTTCCATTTATACATTGACCAATTTCACCCCTTTTTTAAATAAAATAACATTTTAAACAAAATCCTGTTGCTATTTGTTTCTGCCAATTTTCTTCTACTAAATTTGGTTTTCTCTGTAGCAGCATTTCAATTCTGACTTACAACTTTCACTAGTAAGGCCACTTAAATCTCATGATATCAGTTTAACTTAACCAAAATAGAATTAAGAGCTTCCCTCAAAGCAGATTGGTTTCCCCTAAGGCATATTTTAGGTGATACAAGAATGTTAAGACAAAACATTCCCCAAGAAAAAAACATACTAAACCCCAAACCAACAAGAAAACCAAATATATAACCAAAAACCAAACAAAAAACAGGTGACAGAGCAGAAAACATTCCCCATGATTGAAATGCATTTGGCAAGCACCAGTTATTTTAACAAAAGTCTTTCAACAAAGGCTCAGAATGAACTGTGGAGATCCTGGGGATAGGAAACTCTAAGTGTTTGTGAGATTCCAGGAAAGTAACACAGAAGAATGGCCAAGAAGGGAAAAAATAATAACAATTTCTGATTTGCAGAGCCTCTCCTGATGAGGAAGTCAGGACTGCCTGGAACACCTATTCTATCAGGACAGGCTGAGAAATTTGGGTTGTTCAGCCCAAAGAAGAGATGGTTGTAGGAGGACCTCATTGTAGACTTTCAGTACTTAGAAGACACAGAGATAATGTTTTTTATCAGAGCCTCTTGTTATAGGACAAGGGGTGATAGTTTTAAACTAAAAGACAGGGGATTTAGACTAGATACGAGGAAGATGGTAAAATACTGGAACAAGTTGCCCAGAGAAGTGATATACGTCCCATCCCTGGAAACATTCAAGGTCAGGTTGGATGGGGCTCTGAGCAACCTGATCTAGTTAATGATGCCCACTGTAGGAGGGGGTTGGACTAGATAAGCTTTAAAAGGTCCCCTCCAGTCTAAAGCATTCTATGAGAACCAAGAGTCTTTTTAAATTGAGAGTGCATGCAAACACACAAAATATCTGCTTGTGAATTGATGTTCTTCCTCCTCTTTCATTTCCTGATTATTGTATGCTTTCTTACAATGATAATGCTCTTTTTAAATAGCTCTTAAAAAAATAAACAAACCTTATTCGTTTACTTTCCTCAGAGCACACAAGCAAGAAAAAAAAAGTCTGCAGAGGCAGATGAATCCTTTAAGTGAAGAAAGGGTTGGGGGTACTAAGGCAGCAAAATCACCAGGAAGAAAAAGCAGACAAAGCAGACCAAGCTAACAGAAGAGGAGAGAAAACGGCAACAAAAGAGATTGGAGGTGATCGCTGCTAAAAGGTGGAATATCCTTCACAAAACAGAGAGTAAGAAGCTGGTTGCAGAAAGCCTCCTATCAAGATATCCATAGATGAAACTTTGAGTACTGTACAGAGAGGTCCTGATTTGCTTCAGAGCCGCCTGCCCAAGACCAACATTGCCCTAACATCCCGAGATTGACCTCTATGAGACTCTATCTTAAGTTACCTCCAACTAGCACTGTTTCACCCTTGCTTATGATAAAGCATGAAGAACACAAGAGCAATGTGACAAGTTTCTTTGAAAGTCTCTTCTTGGGAGCTATTGGTAGTTTTGTACAGAGCTGACTCACACCTTAAATGGCAAGACAACTGACACAGCCTGGTCCCAGACATTCAAAGTTTGAAACCCACTGTACACATCGTATTTGGTGAGGCAACAACTACTCCTCCTCCCAACTCTATGACCTTCCTGAATTCTGGATTCTCCTAAGTCTCAAAGCTTGCAGTGAAAATGAGACCTGTCAGATGCATCAGAAAGCTGTCTTGCCAGCTCCTCTGACTGCAATTCTGGAGAGATCACTACAACTGTAACTTCTAGGTAAGTAAAACCCTATCTTCCTAGCACCACGTTCTTTCACTTCACTCCAAATTACTACATTTTCCCAGACCTATAGAAATAGGAAAAGTAGAAGACAAAAGACAGTTCTGTGGGAAAAAGAATGGCATGGTTTGGCTCTGAAAGACCCCCAAACAGAACAAAGCATACTATATAGATTTCACATTGCTCAGATACAAGACAGCTTACCAAGAATGTTCCTGCTTCTGTGAATTGATAAAGAATTATTACATCACAGAGCTACACTTTCCTGTATGGATTCACTTTTTTTTTTTAATGTAGTTACACCAGAACAGACATTGTTTCCAGTCAGTTCTATTGTTAAAGTATCTCTCTCATGGTTATAATCCTGTGCTCAAAGCTAAAAATTCAAATACTACAACAGAAGGAATAGTTCTTGGAAAACATGCAGAATCATCATACCTATAAATAGTTTATTGAAATATGGGCAAAGAAATGTACTTGTCACTTCCAGAGGTCGAGGTGATCACATCAATTCACTAAGGTTTGTAAGTGCTTATGTTTTTGACTTACATACAAAACAGAGATGTAGCAAGCATGCTTTACACCGATTGCTCAAAAGCCCTCTACATTCCTTCAGTGGTACAACACTGTTTCAGCTGAGATGCATCAGCTCTTCCTTCAGAAAACAAGTATCCAAATCCTTGCAGACTGGTCAGAAAAATGGACTCTGGGGTCCTATAAACTAGGAGTGGCAGAAACACATTCCATTTCCCAGAGTCTTCTAAAAAAATATCTTCAACAACTAAACACATTCATAAATAGAGCCTCACTCCTCAATTACCTATAGAAGTCTTATGGAGGGGTAATTTACATCTGAAAATCATATCTCACATCTTTATTGTTTAATAATTTTCAATACTCAGAACTCTCACCACCCTGACCACTAATAAGTGGTTCTTTGCTGTTGTGGAGGGCCCAGAGGCCCGAAAAATAGGCTCATTCTATGCCTCACTTTGCTTTGCATGCCCAGGCATGTTCCTCCCCAAACCAGGGGTAAACACATTAAAAGGCATAAAAGGTACAAAAGGCCAAGGCGCCATGGTGTCTGCCTGGCCCCGGCCCTGCTAAGGCCTGTGTAGTAAACAGGTTGCATAAGCCCACACTGAGCGTGTGGCCCAGCCTATGCTCTCTCCATTTATGGAAG
>WAAF01019187.1:0-61110 GCA_013400475.1 Tricholaema leucomelas | reverse complement strand
ATTGTGATATTAGCCCATAAGGTCGACCCATAACCGTGAATGAACAATATTTAATACAGTGGTTGGGGGGGTGTTGAGAGTTAAGAATATTGAGTTTAATAAACATATATTTTTATATAACTATCTCGCACCCATTGATTTCTTCCCTTCGCCACAAACGGGCGATAAGGGCAGATTTCCCCCTCCGCCACATTTGCATGGCCATGGAAACATTCTACAAAGGAATAACTAGATCTAGAATTAACTAGCAAAAATATACAACCATTAATTGAACGGGAAGAGAAGGCTCCTGCAGTCAATATACCACTCATGGTTAATTATACTGCTCGGCCACTAGATGGACTCAGGAAGCTCCTGCTCTGCTTCTGGCGGAAGGCAACTGGTGAATTACAAGAGGCTTTAAGGATTTACTCAGAAAACATTATCTCCTGACTCATGGGGCTAGCAACAGCTTCAGATAGCACCCAAATGCTCTCAGGAAATTCTGTTACTGTCTTGTCAGCTGCTGAGACTTCTGATTTTCCCAAACTTCACAAGGTGCTGGGGAAAGGAGGCAGGTTATCTCTGACCTGGTCCTGCCCTCTGGACAATCTGTGTGTCCCTTGAAGGGCTCCTCATCTTGGCAGGTGTAGGCAGGATGTCTTGTGATGTGCAGTCTTAGCATAACATCACACTGACTACGCAGGCCGATTATATGGAGGCATTTAGATCCTGTTCCTGGTAAACTCAAAGCAGTGAAGTTTCCAGGCAGTTCAGGATGCACTGAGGCTGTACACTGCCAGAAGCAGAGAGCAATAGCAGCAGTCAGCAGCCAGCATGAATACAACAGCAGAGCACACTGTGTTACCTGCTCATCTCTTCTTATCAACGTAGCCTAAGACTAATGGGCCTTTGGACACAGAACAGCCAATCAGAATGGCAGTTAGCCAAGCTTGACCATATTAGGTGAAACCATAGGCTTGTTTTACCCAAATTTGGGAAAAACACAGGCCTTGCATGAGGCAGGCACAAGCAAGTGTGTGTACCTTGTTTACCACAGGAGCAAGACAAGCCTAGGCAAGCCAGAGTCCTTAGACTCAATGGCTCCAGGTTCTTTGTCCTCTTTCCTGCAGTTGCTTCTCCCCCTAGCAGAAGGAGAAAGAGCAGAAAAACATGTCTGAGCAAGCCAGGACATGTATAAGCCTATTTTGGCCTACCATGACAGGAAGCATATTTCTAAAAGGATTTACATGCCTTTGTACTAGTTTTTATGTTAGCAACATCTCAACATGTTGACACCACTCATTAGATGATTTCAACATCTAATGATCACTGTCCACACAACAGAGTGATCCTAGATCTTTTATGTATGTCCTAGAGAAAATGAAGAACATCAGTCATTATGACCAGAATTGTCCTCCTAAGCCTAGTAGTACAAGCTCTGCTATAAAGGCTCACCACATCAAAACCACAGATGTGTACTTTGGAGAAAAAACAACCGTGAATGACAATTATAACACACAGCATTGTTTTCTTACATATGCTTATATGAGTATACAGAGAACATAACTAGATATAAGTATGTTTACATGTCTCTACATTTGTATGCTTGTAGGTACACTAAAAGAGACTTTACAGAACTGTCATTCACCTTTTGCAATTCATATCTTCTCCAGATCAAAACATTCTAAATGCTGCTACTCTTTAGTGTGAAAAGTTTAACAAGATAAATCTGTTCAATAAAAGCATTTTCAAGAAAAAAAAATAGCCTGATAACCACGCTGTGATTCTCTGGTGGTTTATTTTTCTCATCCTCATATTTACATAGTTTAGTGTTAATAAACTAAGCCAGCCCACTGCAATAAACCAAACATCACAGTAAACAAGCTGAAGTCATCTAAATTATGATCAAACTAACATGTCCTTACTGGTCATTAAGGTTGCCTAGGAACTAGTTTTACTTTTTTGAGAAACAGTCAATGCCTGGATAAACAACCCAGCCCCCAAAATGTGCCCTTAAAACAGATCCTGTCTGAAAGCTCTGAAACCAGCCTGTCAAAGGCACAGCCTGGCCTGGCCAGGCCAGGCTACTCTCCGAGAGCATGAAGATAATGACTTACAAACTGTGGTGACAGTATGTTCTGGCCAAGATTTAAATAAAGCAAGCAGCCACCTTAATTGGACTTTTAAACTGTGTGTTATCATACATAGATAGCTCCTGATTCTTTGGACCACTAACAACAAAAATTTGCACAAATAACCAGGTCTTCTAGAAACTCAATCATGAAAGAAAATGCCTTCAAGGGCATAGTTAACCCCACTGATTAGCCTTGTCCCCTCACTCTCTGCCCCAGCAGTGCTCCAACATGTTTTTCATGCAGCGTCACAATGTTTCCCTGGGCTATCCACCCTCTGTGACATGCAGTGGTGGAGCAGAAGGAAGTACAGGAGAAGAGTCTTTGTTTCCTGTCACAGCCCTAGAACACAAACCTCTTGCAGGTAAGATTGGGAAGCTCCTGCTACTTGCACAGGAACAGGAGCTGGAGGCTCCTATGACAAGTCTGTCACTCAGGTGCTTCCCCACTCCATAAGGGAAGCACTTCAAAATGCATACTGAATGTGTACATCTGCGAAGCTCTGGTGGATTTTATGCTTTGAAATTTGGACCAAACCCAAAGTCCTGGCTCTAAGGCAAAGACTTCAAACTGGCTCTAGAACACTCCAATTGAGACTCCCAGTTTTTGGAAAAATAAACTTGCAAACACCAACAGAATACACTGAGAAGCTGACTTCTGTATTGCAAAGAGCGATACATGAAGGATCTTTGTTAAGCTAGTGATGGGAGTCATGAAAGTATACAACACTTTTTAAACAAATGTTACTGATCCAAGGTGATAATTCAAAGCTCACATTTTTATACTACAATCACATACTATTTAAATAAAACAAATATTTCACATGCACTGAAGCACTACAAGAGAAATTCTCATGACTGATCTTTGTGCAACTATCCAGTCAAATAGACCATGGTACTGTCTCATCCAGGCTTTTCTTGAACACCTCCAGGGATGGCAACTTCACCACCTCCCTGAGCAGCCCATTCCAATGCCAATCACTCTCTCTGACAACAACTTCCTCCTAACATCCAGCCTAGACCTCCCCTGGCACAACTTGAAACTGTGTCCCCTTGTTCTGTTGCTGGTTGCCTGGCAGAAGAGACTGACCCCCACCTGATTACAACCGCCCATCTGTTAGGTGTAGACAGCAATGAGGTCTGCTCTGGCCCTCCTCTACTGCAGGCTAAACACCCCCAGCTCCCTCAGCCTCTCCTCATAGGGCTTGTGTTCCAGGCCCCTCAGCAGCTTCCTCTCAAGGGAGATGTTCCACTCCCTTAATCACCTTTGCAACTCTGCACAGGACTCTTTCAAGCAGTTCCCCGAGGTCCTTCTTGAACTGAGGGAACAGAACTGGACATAATATTTCAGATGTGGCTTCACCAGCATAAATGGGGAGGAGAAGCTCCCTTGACCTACTAACCATAGCCCTTGCAATACACTCCAGGATGCCACTGGCCTTCTTGGCCACAAGGACACATTGCTGGCTCATGGTCATCCTTCTATCCACCAGGACTCCTCTGCACTGCTCTCCAACAGGTCAGTCCCCAACCTATATCGGTTTACCACAACATGTATATGATTTTATATTATCACATTTCAAATCAGTTATTCTAAACCAGTCTTTTCCAAAATTTTCCCTTCACAAGAAAGGCCAACTCTTTGCTCCAGTCCAGGGCAAATACACATTCTGAAATATGAAGAACTCCTGCAAGATGGTAGCTCCCATTTACTAGCCATTTACCCATGTCCATAGTGGGTATTAATTGCCTCCATTTTCACTCTGCCAGGGCATACTGAGCCCTTATATGGGTCTAAGTAGTGACATAAGGCAATGAGAAGTAAAACTCTTTCATTCTGTAGCTCATACACACCTTTCCAGTAGCATACTGGGTACTTTGATTAGATTTTGATTGAAGTGAAACAGATTTGCGAAGGGTTACCTCTACAGTAGGTAAGACACACTCCCACTCCATACTTGGAAAGCAGCACCTATTTTTAACATGATCAAGTTGAGGAGCACTGGAATCTAACTACTTCTTATCTTACTTTATAAGATGTTTGCTCTTATTTACACTAACTTTATAGTGAAGTACTGGTTCTCAGATCATAGTGGTTCACAGATAGCATTGCTCTGTGACTGAGACAGCAGGGGAGTTGAATTTTCACTCTGCCAGAAGCTTCCTGAGGATCTTCAGCGAGTTACTGAGAGATTAAGTGGCCTAATCACCCTGCGAGATGATGATAACAGTACTTCTGCCCTGTCTACTTTTGTCCCACGGGAACAGTGCAGGGTTAGGTTGATGACCAATACGTGCCTGGCACAACTGAGTGTTCAGACAACTATTCTAATTCTTAACTGCACTGGTGAGGAGGGGGAAAATCATAGTTTCGTGTAGAGAACAAAAGAATCTGCTTAATACTTCTGTGCTAAATATTCTGCTGTGGGTTACATTTTTTTCAGAAACTCCCCTTCTAACTGGTAAGTGTTTTCTCCAAGTAATCTATGCAGAAAAGATCAGTCTTTTTCTGCTTCCTTTTAGCTTGAAGAACATGGTGAATATTGTTGTGAATTTTATAGCTGCACAACATGGCAAATTTACAGAATTCCAAAATCTAAGTCCTTCCACAGTCCTGTTGGAGAAGAGCGTTTTTCACATAGTAGTATCACTAATAACACTGCACACTCTCCAGTAAATTTTAACCACAATGATTAAGGCTCAAAAATAAGAGGCCAGCTCAAACACTAGTTTTTATTTTTCCTCTACCTCCAAAGGATGTGTTTTTATGAACTCAGACTGAATTTAAATTTACCACAACTGAAAGTCATGATTGCTGTTGTGCAAAAAGACACTTTAAAAATCACTAATTACACATTAGTCCAAACTCATTTTTCAGAGATGATTAAGCAAAGCAAACAACATCTTGCTTTACCATAACCACAGCCTTTTTCCAGAAACTGATTAATTTTATGATCAGTTAAAAATTAAATGAGATAGTTCTTATGACCTGTAAGAGCTTCAAATCATTAACATGTCAACGGAAGGTGCCCAAACCATCCTGTTCTGCTGCACTTAATGTGAGCCACATAGGCGGTAGTCACAAATTTTACAACTTACGAGTTCTGTGTTTCAATATTTAATATGATCCTCTCAAGTTTTAACTCTATTCTACCCTGAATAAAATTTATATGTAAAGTTTGCTTCAGAGGAGATGGATTTACTCTAAAGGGCCACAATGTGTTCCCCTACTAACTGTGCTCAGTTCAGTTCACACGTAGCATCACATATTGAGAATAAATCACAAAGCTTTTCCAAACATACTTCACCACCATTATTGCAGCTTCCAACTCCTAGGAATTTGAACCTAATTCTTTTTATAGCAATGCTTTCTTGGCTCAAATCATGCCTTTATTTCATCTGTAACATAAATGATGCCACTAGCCTGGCACTGTGTGGAGATTAGAGATGAATCTAGAACAGACCTAACAGCCAATGAGAAAAATGGGAGTCAAGCTTCACAGATTTTTGGTTCATGATCACATCTATTGTTCACTGCCTTGTGCTCAACTTCATAAAAATACTCTTTTGACTGACATGATCTGTGTAATATTTTATTTAACAATGTATGATTTTTAAAATTGCATTTATAACATTTTGCTGCCAGTTCCCAGAAAGAACTTGGCCACAAACAAGCAGAATGGGTGAACATCTCCAGACCAGATGTGCTAGTTTGAGCCTAGATGGGATTTTTTGGTGAGAAGAATTAGACCATTAGGCTGAGAAATTAAAACAATGGTGTCTACTTTCCTTACAGTCTTGCTGAGATGTGTACAAAGGAAAAGCAAAACATTAGATAAAAGTCACTTTTGCTCTGCACTTTGCTTGGGCACTTCGTGCTGGGCTGTTCTCTTCTGCTTTGCCTGCTGGGGAGAGCTGAGGCTGCTGGCTGAACCCCATCTTGCTCTCTGACATCACCCTCCATTTGCTTTGGCTGATTCACCTTTGCTTCTTAATCCTTTTTGGCCAAACCTCCATTCTTCCTTGGGACTGGGGTAAGGTTGAGAGGGGTAGGGGAAAGGTGAGGGGGTGGTTGAGAGCCCCTCCTGGGGACTCAGGTTTCTGGGAGGGGAGTTGTGTGTCTGTATTACCTTTTTTTACCTTGTATATTTATGTTTATATCTGTATATATTGTAATTATCTGCTTGTAAATTGTGGGCAGCCTGTTTCAGTGCTTCCTCCCAACATCCAACTTAAACCTCCCCTGACACAACTTCAGGCCATTTCCTCTTGTCCTATCATTAGTAATTCAGGAGAAGTGATCAGCTCCAGCCTTGCTACAACCTCCTTTTAGGTAGTTGTAGAGGGCAATAAGGCCTCTCTCAGCCTCCTGTTCTCCAGACTAAACAACCCCAGTTCCCTCAGCTGCTCTTCACAGGTCTTGTTTCCCAGACCTCTGACCAGTCTTGTCACCCTCCTCTGCACCCACTCCAGCATAGCAATGTGTTAGACAAATAAAAGGACCCCAAAAACTTGCTTCCACACAAATGACTCACTTTCACTCCAGCTTGACAGTTATTATGAGTCACTGAAAAGATAGCTCTTCTTGGATCTCCATGCCCTAGTCAGGTTAATGGCAGCATGAACAGAGTAAAACGTTCCTTATCCAGCATGAGGTCCATTCATTTAAACACCAGATTTTTGACATGAACAAGACAGACAGTAAAAGGAGGAGTACAGAGAAGGCAATACATCATGCCATTGAAAGCCCTTCAGTACTGCCTGCTCTTACATTAAAAAAATAAATCAGTGCAGTAAACCAGGGTCTACTTTACATGCACTTTAGACACAGATGTCTTGCCCACACAGAAAGACAGCAATATGCTTTTTAGAACTGCTGCCAGTCCTGCAGCATCTCATGTGACTATGAAGATGGTGAAGAGCAGAAGCAGCAAATCCATCCTCCCTGCATTTTCTCTCCACATCCTACACACCTGTCCTGTGCCTGCAACTGACTGTAAGAGTCCTGTTCCATGAACTAAGAGGGCAGCCATGGATATGAGGTGTGCAGCAAGGGTTTATTGAATAATACCCTATTTCAACGTTGCCATCTAGAATTTTTCAAGCAAATGAACCTAATGTTATGAAGCCTTAAGAAAGTCTCCAAAAGAAGAGAGAGTATCTTCCAAATTACTATTCTTCCCTGTCATTTTCTTGAAAAGATGACTGTGGTCCCTTGGCCCTGGGGACTGCAAAGCAATGAGAGCACAGTTTAGGGCACCCAGCCCCTGTCCCTGGATGCTGCCTTGTCAATACCTGCGCTCATCTGGCTCAGGTCTTGGTTGTCAGTAGCAGAGCACCCAGTATTTGCTGGCCTCTATCATCCACAGTAAGCCAATGACATTGCTCTGTCACCTCTGCTTCCTACAGATCCATTCACTCACCTGGGAGCCCAAATAATGTCTACGTAGAGTACAAAAAGTCTGCACTGAGTCAGCTGCCCTCCTATTGCAGAAAGCTCTGGCAGAAGGGTCAGAGTTCTGCATTAATCTGGTGATCTGACACACCAGTCATGGATTTACTTTAACAATAATTTAACAATAAGAACATTAAGTTAACATCCTCCTCTGTCCATACAACTATCTAATACTACTTCCCATTAGTAAGAGTAGCTTCCTATGCAGGGCTGGATGTATTGCACTTACTACATACCCACAGGTCTAGTATGACCTTGCTGCAAACCAGCACAGAACTCCTGCACTCCAAAACCATTACATCTGTTCTTTCTGCCACTGAATTCGACAGATAGAATCCCCAAAAGCTGCTGTTGTTGTCAAACTAATGATCTAGTAAATCCCAAATCTAGATATATAAAATAGGTGCTTACTTTTAAACTTTAGAAAAGTAGGATGCCACACCCTTCTCATTCAGTTCAGCTTTCTAAATTCACAGAAGTCAAACAAAGAAATAATCTACTATTTACCAAAATAAACCAAATTAAACTATTAAACTCCAAAGACCTAAGAAAATGCTGAGAGTTGAAACACTGACTTAGGCAGTCTTCATATTTTCCGGTGCCCATTTATGCTGTATTCTATGGTGATTATAAGGGATACAATTAGAGCATACAAGCTAAGGAAGACTAGAAGCATAGTTTCCTGGAAAGAGATTAACTATCGCAATTATTCAAACATCTTGTTGGGGGGGGTGGGGAGGAAGGGTAAATTTCCATAGCTCTGGAGACACAGACCTTGTGGATATTAACAGCACTGCTGCTCAAAAATCTGCAAATGACCTTCCTGGGTTGTCCCAAAAGACATTTCTCCCTCTTCTGCTCTTTCCTCCTCTCACACACACAAACATTTATTAGTCTTGGAGCTTGATAGGCTGAGCAAATCCTTATGGCTCCAATGGTCTCACATAGAGAGGATGCAAGACAGTAATATAGTTTCCTATTCCTACAAGGCAAGCTACTAACATTGTTCCTACAGATGAACATACGTAAGATGGAGAAGACAAGAATTACAATGCTTACCTTTCCTTCAACATTTTCTCTCCTTCATATTGTCCAGTAACTTTCAGTTATAATAGACATGAAGGAAAAGAACACTCTGAAAACACAACTCATTGACAAAGAGGATAAAACAAACCTAACAGATTACTCAGGTTTTGCTGGGGACAGCCAGCCATGGACTGCAGACCTTTAGCAGTTTAAGTTAGCCAGGACAGCTGACCTGAACTGGTTCACAAGTGTATCTCATACCATAAACACCATACTCAGTAAGGAGGGGGAAAAGTTTGCTGAGCTTGGATTCCTCCTGCTCTTGAGAACTGATTCTCTGCCCTTTGCTGGGTAGAACACAACCTTACATTCTTTGTATTGACACTGGCAGCAGATTGACTTTTTCATTAAACCCATTTTCATTTCAACCTGTGGATCTGCTCTTCCCTTCCTGACCCCCCACCTCCTCCTCTGCTAGACAGGAGTCCAGCATCAAGCTGGTGATCAAGCAAATGCTACAGTTTACCCCAGATATGGACTAAATGTACATTTAGATGCACTGACTTGGGACAGGGTCTCAATTTCTCAAAAATAGGATATGACTGAAATATCCACATAGCAGAAAGCACCATTCTACAAGAACTGTTGTTAAAAATACACTTCTATGTTTTCTTATCTCCATGCAAGCCATAAGCACACTCAGGTCAGCTTGCTACCCAGCCACATATAGGTTTTCAGTACAGGGAAAGACCTGCCTCTGAATTGCTTACAGTATCACAGTATCACCAAGGTTGGAAGAGACCTCACAGATCAGCTTATTTTCTTCTAACCAAATGCATAGCTATATTACATGTCCAAAAGTCCAACGTATATCCTAAAAGAAGCAGCAGTGGGAAAACACATCAGAAACACATACAAAAGAACACAATTAATAGAAGCAGCAATGTCACAAATCTCACAACTGGTGCTGCCTTCCTCAAGCCTGGCTCTTGACACCCAGAAGTACGGGAGAATCTACCTATAGAACATCAGGTTTCAACAAAGAAAATAATTTTCTACTTATTCTTATAGAAAAACCTGAAAACAGGAGGAAAAAATCCAGCCAAAAGGTTCAGTTGTGAATCATTCCAAATGTATTACTTACTAAGAATCAGTGGGCTTTAAAAGGCAAGGTGATTTCAAGGTCCCAATGCAAATCTGTTTTAAACAATTTATTCTCAATATAGTAGTAGAGCTTTCAATAAACATCACTATTAGAAGAGCTACCTATTTGATCTGATAGCAATCAAAATGTCCAGTCACCTTCTTAATGGCAGCAATAGAATGAAAGCTGCTCCCTGAAGCCTTTTCTGTATTATAGACATGTCAATCAACTCTGGTAGGAAGAAGCCTCTTTATTTACAGCAAGTCAGTGAAAACAGAATTATAGTCATTGAGTCTATTATTCACTGGATGGTCCTGTACATGACATTTCTATAGTGAGTGCATGTTTCAGTCCTCATCATGTTAGTTTTGTTACTGGGGTTCCAGATACAAAACTGCTGGTAATAAGGACATTTTTCCAAAATGACATTACCTTTTGTATTCTCTTTTGTGCACATCCACCAGAGATGGACTGGACTCAACAGAGAGATGCAGACTTGAATTCAATTTTACACATATCTTTTTTAAATGAATACAATTAATAAAGAAATTTTGTAGCTTGGTTTATTTGGGGGTTTTTTGTTTGTTTTTCATTTTATTCTGAGTAAAAAGATAGTTGTCATCTACTTTCCCATTCCTTTCCTGAATAAAAGCAGTGATAAAAGGTAATCAATCAAACACTGGATTTCAGACAGTGATTCACATATCCAGAGGCATTTTGTGACTCTAAGTAGCCAGTGTTTGATGCTGGCATTTGGATTTGGCCTCAGTTCCTTCTGATTAACTCTTAGAGTACTGAAAGACTGCTAAAGGACAAATACCTGCAAGCATCATCTTATGGATGTCTCCCCCCTGCCCCAGATCAGCTCCATCCAGCAGGTTTTACCACAGAACAGACTGTGGCAGCAGTATACAAGTTACCAAAGACACTGATACTCGGTATTGTAATCAGTCACACATGTAAAGAATTGTTCAGCTAGAATAAATGTGTCCCATACGTCAAGAGCCCCACGTAGTACGAATAACAACATGTATGTAAATAAAAGCACCCACTGCTGCAGCCAGCTTCAGGGATTGTAGAGGCCCAAATAGTACTTACTGACAAGTAGCTTCTGGTCCCTGTCGTGATAAATCTGTGAATCTGTACATAGCTCATCATAAGATATCTCAGCATGACCTCTGCAGAGAGGAGGCCAATTACACACTCCGCAAGTGGCAGGGGGATAGGATGCTGCGAGTACAGACTGTTTCGGTCCTGACCACTGTTCTGATGAAAACACAGATGTTTTTTTCTTGGCATAAGTAAGATCAGACTAAGAAAATTATGTCACAGGTGAATTAGTGACTCTATGTAATGTACTCATGGCCCATCAGACACAGCCTGGAACAATTAAGATCATGTAATGTCCCTCATTTCTGCATTTCTACCTAAGCTAACAGAGTTTCAAAAACAAATTATAGCCAGACAAGACTTTACTGATTACATGTGCAGATGCTGAAAAACAATTATTGCAGCTAAAGTTATTACTGCAGAACCCAAATGTTTCCTCTTGATTTGCCTTCTCCTATCACTGTAGTGATTATTATTGTAGTAATTAGGTACTGCTTAGTGATAAAGTTACACTGTCAATCTTTGAAATATACTACCATCCTAGACCATGTCTTCCTTAAGATGGCCTTCAAAAACATGCTTAAATTACCTAAAAAGACTACAAAGCAATTTGCAGTCGTGCAGTTCCATTAGAAGCACTAATTCTGTCCATAACTATGGTCAGATAGTAGCACAACAGAGCTTCTGAAATCCTGTTTGTGACAAGGCTGGATGAGGCTCTGACCCACCTGATCTAGGGTAGGGTGTCCCTGCCCATGGCAGGGGGGGTGGAACTAGATAATCCTTGTGGTCCCTTCCAACCCTGACTGATTCTAGGATTCAAAGTATGTCAGTATCAAAAATCTTGCCTTGAAAGCTGCTCCCTGACCAGCTTACTGGATCACGAAGAGAGAGAACCAAACTCCCTCATACATGAAGTCCTTTTATTTTTATGTCAGGCAGCAGCAACATGACAAGCACACCTCCTGGGATGGGTATTCCAAGGGGGTTTAACGTACTCGCTTCCTTCTTCCCCCTACTCTCAAGGAATAAAGTTTGGGAGATTTATTATGCCCATTTTACACATATTTCAACCTCGCAAGTGGTGATCCGAGCATGCCGGTTGTGCTCACAAGGCGCCCAGGGGATTCCTAGCGAAGGGGAAGCGCTCGTACGCCTCTTGCGACATTCGCTTCAGTCAAGCTGAAATAAAAAAGCAAGGAGCGTGCATTCTATACCCACCCCCTCGCACTACCAGCGCCGGCAGACGCCCTTCTCCGACAAACCACAAGTTGCTGGGCGCTAGCTCTGCGCTGCAATGCCCAGCGCCAGAAGACATTTCTCCAGCCCGCCACCTCGCCTTAAGCACCCCTCACTCTCAGCAGAGTCCTGCCGACCCGCCGCCTCCGCAGTCGCAGCAGGCGGAGACGCTCCAGCTGCGGGCGAGCCAGTGAAAGGGGACAGAGGAGGGTGTAGCGGGGGAGAAGTGGGAGGGAGACAGGTCAGAGGGTCTGTCCCAGGAGATGGGTGGGAAGACACAGCGGACGAGCTGGGCTGGGCTGCAACGCCCCTCGTTATAAATACAGAGGCTGCGCGACGGAGCGGGAGGAGCGGTGCGGTGGGGCGCAGAGGCGCTCTGAGCGCAAGCTAGCCCAGCACAACGTGCTGCGGTGCGAGTGCCGTCGAGGCTGAGCCCTCTGCTGGCTCGGCCCGCCGGGCCGCGGCTGCGTATCTCCTCTCGCCCGGCCCTCTGCGGAGCCAGGTAAGGTGCGTCCCGCCGGCAGCTTCCGCGGGCGCGGGGGGGCGGCTTCTACAGGGCGGCCCCGGCGCGCCAGCTGCAGGCTCTGCCGTCGCGTCGCTTCTCGCCTACACCTCGCCGGGAACACGCTGCCCTGCCCCGGGGGAAGGGAAGTGCCTGCGGTCTGTGCAGCCTCCTAGTGAATTAGCGCTTTGTCTAGATGAAGTTGACAGCAAAGTCCCAGTTCCGGACAGAGCGCAGGCACAGCAGCCCTGTGCCATGGCTTTGCCAGTCGAGGCCTGCCCACTGAGCCCACACCACCTAATTGTTTTTGAGACGGCGAAGCGTCCCAGAAACTCAACGCCGTGCCATGTGAGCCGCTCAGGCTGGGAGCAGGCTGAATATAGAGCAAAGGCACTTTTTTGGCAGAAGGTACAGCCGTCGGACCAGTAACGCCTCACCCGAAAGGCTCTTATAAACAGGCTGCAAAAGGCAGTTAGCCCTCTTACCTCTGGTAAAGATCGGATGAGTACTTAACTTTTTTTATCACGGTGCTAAGCTTATGATACATTAATCAAAAGTGCCTATAAAAGTAATGCTGATAATTTTTTAACCTTGTGCAAACGCATCTCTTTTCTAGTGTAATGGGCAATACACATCTGCCAGTTTGCAACAAGTATTGGTTTCATCACAATAGCATGTGCAGGTGAAATCATGTAACATATTTACCATTCTCAGTAACTAAAGGAGTCAGCTGGATCCCAGTATGTAGAAGCAGTACAGATGCAAAATTCAATTACAGTCCTTCCTATAGTTCTGCAAACTCACTAGAACCGATGTGTGGCAACAAGCAACAAC
The DNA here is from genome assembly GCA_013400475.1 of Tricholaema leucomelas. Lineage (NCBI taxonomy): Eukaryota > Metazoa > Chordata > Aves > Piciformes > Lybiidae > Tricholaema lacrymosa > Tricholaema leucomelas. The sequence goes on along the minus strand of WAAF01019187.1, from coordinate 47,687 downwards.
AGGATTCTGTCCAGAGTGTGCTGTAGTTCTCTGTAAATTTCCATCACGTCTCTTAAGTACCAGCACTTCCTTCAAATTGTGTGGTTGTTGCATAGCGTGGGACAGGCTAGAAACTGGACTTAGTAAAATCGCGAAGCATAGAAGGGCGTAAGGGTGGGGAGGAGGCATATTTTCACTTGCATGGACCCACACCACTAACTTGATCAGATTTTTGCCCACAGAGAAGAATGGGGTATGATCTCAAGCAAGTACTACTACTGTGGTGATAGTGAAAGGCTCATTTAGATGTTTTAGCATTAAACAAATGTTTCTTGACTACAGCAGACAATTCTGCTTGTTGCCACCACAGTCTTTTAAGTTACAGTATCTTTCAATATATGAAGTGCCTACAAACTAAGCTTTTACTCAACTGGTAAGAGTTAGTTGTATGCCTTTCCAGCAGGAACGTGATATTTCTGTACACTTTTTCGCTCTATAACTTGAACTACGTAGCAGAGAAAAAAAATCAGTTACAACTATGAAGTGCTTCCTACTTTATATGGCTAGGCAAAGTGATCCTTCATGATTAAGAGAAGTCACATCATTAAATTCGAATATACTTGTTTGCATACTCTGTCTGCTTTTGTCAAGGCAGTAGATGGAAACACAGTCAGTTCTCACGCTGGAGGAGAGAAGTGTGCCCGTTTCTAGTAGCGTGAGGTGTCCTGCCTTCCTGCTTGGAAACAGCAATTCACTTCGATTGGACAGTATGTGCAAACCGCAGCTAGGAGTTACTGGTGTAAGAGGCAGTAAATACCAGATTGAAGTGCCAGTACCCACAGCACTGCAGCAGAGAGGAAAGCACTGCTTCTCAGTTTAAAATGGTCACAGCACTCCGTGATTTTCACAATCCATTTAAAACAGGAATATGCATGGTCTCTATTTGTGTTAGCTGCTGGATGACCAATACTATCTTTAATTGTATTATAGGTCTGAAAACGTATCCTCTTTTTGCTGTTTGTACTATAAAAATATAGGCAGATGCAGAATGTAAACATGGTGATTTATTTACACATCAAATAATTCTGTTGAACCATACGGACTGTGTTTGCAGTCATTGTAATGGGAACTGACACATATAACCAATTTTATTTCAGATAATGGGCACTGGTTTTATTTTCCTACACTCTTGAGTTTTCTACACTGTGGTAATTTTAGTCTCTGTGTTAAAGAGATACATTTACACTATCCTTTTCTCTGCCACTGCTTAGGATTCTTTACTACAGCTTCAAAAAATAATATGATTATCTTATATAACCTACAAACTCCCATTACACTGTCCTAGTTAAATTCTTGTTTATGCAGAAGTACAATATTAATTGAAAATGTTTTAAGTCACAAATTACTTTCATTTGCTCACTACCTCTTTTTTCTCTGCCTTCTTATGAGGACAGGCTGAGAGAGTTGGGGCTCTTCAGCCTGGAGAGGAGAAGGCTTCGAGGAGACCTTATAGTGGCTTTCCAGTATTTGAAGGGAGCCTACAGGAAAGCTGGGGAGGGACTATTTACACGGTCTAGTAATGTTAGGACAAGGGGGAATGGGTTTAAGCTGGAAGAGGGGAGATTCCGACTGGATGTTAGGAGGAAGTTCTTTACAGTGAGGGTGGTAAGACACTGGCACAGGTTGCCCAGGGAGGTTGTGGATGCTTCCTCCCTGGAGGTGTTTAAGGCCAGGCTGGATGAGGCCTTGAGCAACCTGCTCTAGTGGGAGGTGTCCCTGCCTATGGCAGGGGGTTGGAGCTGGATGATCCTTGAGGTCCCTTCCAACCTAAACCATTCCATGATTCTTGAGCTTCAGAAGCAACTAGTGCCACCAGAATATCTAGAATCTTTTCTGTGGCTAGCACTGCCCAAATTTCAAGGCATCTAATGAATTATTACAGAGTGGTTTGTGTGTTACCTATCTGTATTCTGCCCTGGTAACTTCAATACAAATTGTGTTCTGTCTTGACTTGGATAGAGAACATGGATATTTATGCATTATTTTAATCAAATACTATGTCATGACTCACATTATATGGTTATTATGCCCTTTTTTTCCCTGAATGTAATAGTTATCTTCCAGGAGGCACCTCAATAAGACCAGAAATAGACTAGAATTTAATTTGGATGTGTTATACCTAAAGCAGAGTTGGAGAAATGTGTTATCAATATTCATTGGCATATGACTACATCTGCTTGATCAGTATATTAGATATGCCAGAGAAAACGACCAAATGAACAAGGAGTGGACAGCAAAGCAAAATAAACCTCTCACCTATTTCTGACAGTAATACTGGCAAATAAACAGCAGTTATCTCTCCAGAAAAAAAAAAGTATAAACTCAGAACCCAGAGTTGCAGGCATTGTAAGATTCATAATAAGGGTATAGCATGGCCACCACAGGCACATGGCAGTCTACTTGTAGGTTCCATTGGATATTTATCTAAATCTCTAGCCTTTGACTAATCTTCTTTCAGAAAGTTTGAGTCATACCTAGCTTACTTCTGAAGTTTGTGTCTCATGTTTTCAAGCTGTGCAGCAATTCCATCAGAAGTGCAGTGGCACAGATGCTGTGTTCTGCCATGTGTTAACAAATGGCTCTGCAGAGTTCTTAGATAGCAGTTCTGATTTTTGGACAGCTTGTCCTAAGGGAGACTATGGTATTTTTAAATAGTCAGCTTCTGCCTTGTTAGAAAAATCTGTATCACTTCCAAAGAGAAGGGAAAATAGAGAGAAGACTTATTTTGTTCTTTACTGTGAGTTTAGTTTCTACCATGCTAAGAGGAATAAACAGGTTCTAACTGCTGAGAGCTTAATCTCAGCTGCTTACTTGGATTTAAAATTTCATATAAAGTTCTGGCATGTACACACAAGACAAGTTCAAATGCATTGGAGAGTTTGAGTAAATGGCAATGCAATTTATCCTTAGAGCTTAAAGGTGTGTAGACCTCAAGCATGAGGCCTGCAGCCTGAAGACCAGAAAGGCTCCAGCAGAGCTGTTTTCTTCTGTACAGCTGCTATTGCACAGAAAGTTACTAATCACAGCACTATTTTCTGTCTCCTCCTAGTCCTAAAAACCCTACAGAAAAAAGCAAGCCAGGAAGCTTTTTCTAACCATCATCTTTCTTTTTGCTCCTCTTCCATCAAATTTGTCTCTTACAATCACTTCCACCAATAGACACTCATTGTACTCGGAGCACTCATGCCATGTTCTGTGCTATATTCTAAAAACTGATCCTTTGCCAAAAAAAAAAACCTACCAGCCCACAGATGTACCCTAAATAATCTGTGTCATTTTTTAACATTTTAGGGAATTTAACAAGTCAGACAATGAAAGTTATGATACTTGTACATGTTATTTTTACCTCAGCTGTAACAAACAAGCAGAGAGATTATCTTAAGTCCTAACAGCTGGGATTGTTTGACACAAAACAGGTATGAAATAGACAGACTAGCCTAATCATTTATGGCCTTGTCTACAGATAAATGATGGATTATGCTAAAATTACTTTGAGCTTTCAAGTGAATTGCAACTAAGGGAAGCAAACTACCAAGATCTAAATGGCATGCTGTTAGCATTTTCTGTTGCACCATCATCTGAAAGAACTACAGATTCTGGGCTGTCAGATGTCTGCTACAATTTCCATTCCATTTGGTCTTTGTTTGATAGCAGAACTGTCCAAGTATCCCCTATATAACAATGTCATGAATGCTTGGTTACTATTTGTGGTGTTTATCTCCTTGTACTGTAGTTGAGTAGCATTTCTTTTACAGGCACAGAAAATGGGTAATAACTGAAGATGACCTCCCAGCAGGAAAGGGAAATCAGATTGGCAATGCATCAGTGAGTGGCGTGATTGAAGATAAGACAGAAAGTAGTCTACAGCAAAGGTAACCAGCAATATCTGAATTTGGGTAAGGTGAATATTTAGACATCACTTCACTGCTTGAGCTGAAGGCCGTAATTAGAGTTATGGTCAGAACAAAGAATGATTTAAGCAAATGCCTAACCTTCAGCTAATCCACCTGTTCCTTTCTTTACTTCTAAGGTCATACAAATTTGGCAGTTACTGGCAGATCATTGGCTAGCAGAATGCAATATTCAGCAGATTCATTATAGGAATGCTTTCTATTTTCTGTTTCTGTTCGTGCATCTCCTCAGTTTTCTGAAAACTGAGAGGAATACACTGAATGAGAGTACTGTGCCTCAGCATTCTCAGCTCAGAGGGGCCCATGCAAACAGTAAAACATTCCAGAAATCCACTGAACAGCTGTACTTCTACGTTGGGGGTTTATGCAAAGGAGAAAAATGCACTAGTTGACTTCCCTAAAAAAAAAACAAAACGTTCTGTTGGCAGTTATACTCCATTTAACTCTGCTTTAGCATCAGCAGAGCCTGGCCAGGCCCTTTGCTTGAACCAGAGAGCACATAACACACAAAGAATGCAGCCTAAACTTTGAGGAACTATGCATGCCCCTCCCAATCCCTGTTTATAAGATGTATGTCACCATTTCATCTTTTTCTTCATATACCCTTATTGGTTTTCATTTGTTCTCTTTACTCATTCTTGCTACCCAAGCCCAAAAAAACAACCACATTTTTCCTTTTCCCCCACCTACATGGCAGATTTGAGTCCAAGAGGTGGTAGTCTGCCATCACTCAGGTTGCCCAGGATTTCCTCCTGCCTCCGGTTCTTTTATGTGCAAGAATCGGAAACAGAAAGCATGGAGCAGGAATCAGCCTGTGTTTTCAAAGTGAAACTCAAGCTCTGCTGTTAGATTTCTGTTTGTATTGTTATCCTTTTGGCTTTGTTATTAGCAGCCTACCATGATAAGACAATGACAGGTTTTCTTTTTCTCAAGATGGCTTTATTTCAAGTAAAACATGTTTCTTTACCCATGGGCTTCCTCAAAAGCACTTCAGAGGAAAGGGCTCAAAAATATTTTGCCTTCAAATATGTTTCCTGATGCTTTTTCATTGTCTTACAGCAACCATTAAAAACCTTGTGTCAGTACAGGACAGCCACACTGCCAAACATTCGCTCAGCTCAATTTGTAATTGTCTTATCACTAAAGTAAAGCTTATGTGGTATCTTTTGGAGGGCACAGCACTACCTTTTTGACCGTCTATGTGGTTGTTTGCTTGAGAACCAAGACTGCACCTACCGAGGATGCACTGTTTCACAGCACTGTATCTTAGCTGACAGTCCACCTGTAACAGCTACCTTTGTTCTGCTATCTCTATGGCTGGTCTTCAGTACTCAAAAGGAACGTCTCAGAGCCAGGACACTAAAAAACCTGGCTGTTGAATTTTATTTTCAAAACAAAGCAGTAAATTTTACTTGAAACAAACACATCCTCCAAAAACCAACCAACAATGCACTAAACAAAAACACCACCAAGAAACAAAACAAAAAACCCACCTAGGAAACAAGCTGCACAAATTTGGCAGAACATCTGGGTATCATTCCACTAATTACGCTGCCTTCCAGGCAAAGCACTAAGGATCACAGTATCTTGGTCTTTCCATGGGTGACAATACCTGCCACACTGACATAAATTGAGATGTCTGTATTTGACCTTTCATTCTCTAACTCCTTAGCACCTCACTAGTCCAGTTGGCTTACACAAAAATTGCAGATATGTTGCTTGTCTCCATTTGGCTACTCAAATTCTCTTCTAGCTCTCATAATGACCTGCCCTTAACGGGAGTTCTGTGCAAATGAAAGCACAATTCAGCCTCAGTTTTCCATGTTACACTTACTAACAGTTAACAATAATACTAACTTCTCTTGGGCTTAGTTGCATTACCATTTTAAAAGACTTTTAAGTCTGAATAAAATCTCTTTACCAGTTACTCATACTGTTTTCTTCCCTTTCTGCCATTGGTTTCCTTTTTCTGACCCTAATGAGGTATTCATTAAGAAGCCTCCATGCTGATCCTTAGCTTTTAATCTTTTAACTTTTTCCCTTCAGGCTGTTCCTAACATTCTCATTTAAGGAAAAGAAGTATTTTCTGAGGCATACTGCCATTGTGTAATATTTTCCCACTGTAAAGATATTTAAATTAATTACATAAAAGTAATCAACTCAGTCAAACACAGTGAACCAGATCCTATTACGTATTGCTGAATTATGACATGTGGAAAAACACCACTCTGAACAAAGGTGTTGAAATCTAACATCCATTTCTTTGCACATAAATCTACAATACATTTGCTTTAGCTGCCCCTGTAAGACAAACACTATTTCCAGCACAAGGTCAAAAGCAGAAGAGAAAAAAAAAGTTTAATATAAGATTTGTTTTCTCTGATCATAACACTTGAACTATGGGTATGTGGAAATCACTAGCCATGGGCTTGGAAGCATAGTCATAGAGTTTCTACATTAGTTGGTTTAGTTTACACAACAGATATTTTAGTGATGCTGGTACTTCTTTGTCCACATATACATGCTACATCTGTGCTTGGTTTACAGTTACTGCTTTCATTACTCAAAGCAAAAGCTTCTATCAATCATTTTTGCACCAGTGGTAGTTAAGAATCAAGGACACAATTTGTTACAGATCTGGATTTTTAAGATGACAATGAGCAATGGGATCTACTCTCAACTTGTCTAATTGCCATTAGATTAGAAAGTGGAACACCCCGTGTTTAATAGAGGTCTTTCTGTTTCTGGAGTAGAAACAGAGAATTTTAAATATCTCTTCTCTCTCACTTCCTTACAGATTAGCTGTCGTTGAAGATAAAGATAACTGCATTACTCTGAGCAATGCACTTCTAAAGCTTGTTATTCATTTACACTTCCCTTGTGTTTTTGTGGGGAGTAGGAATAAAAAAGCACAACCTGCAGAAGAGACTGTTTATCGTGCCTGTAGACAGCTTTTAAGTACATCATGGCTCCACCCTAGTGATTTAGCTTAATGAAAATAAAATGTCCCTCTGAGGATTAACATACAGGTAAGGCCTCACATACAGCAGCATGTGACTTATCTGCTGCACAACTAGGAGCAAATCAGCATCGGTAAACTCTATTATAGCATCTTCTTACTCTTCACAAGGAAGTACAGAAAGGCAGTTTCTTGTACCAGAAAAGTAGAAGTAATACTGTTTTGCAGAGCTGCTCCTTGCTTATGCACTCAATACCACACCTTGTCAAAAAAATACACCACCTAACAAGGGACAATCTCTACGAGGGATTTCCAGGATTTGCCTTGCCTTGTCTGTAATGACCTCGTGAGGAGTTTAATAAACTTTCTTCAATGAAGGTAGATTTTCTGAAGTAAAACATACATGTTAAAAGCATGTAGCAGCTATATGCTTTTCTAAGTTAGCCAAAGCAGCTTCATTCTTGCAACATTGCAGCAGCACTCAAAAGCAGATGTTTTACGTAACAGAGATGCTAATTTCTGCTACAGGATCTTCAATACTTTTCAACTCTGTAATTTTCAAGAGTAGAAAGGATAAGCTCACAGCAGTAACAAAACACTACCTCCAACATTGCTGCAGGGCAAGTATCTTGATGTCTTGGTTAAACTAGAGAAATGACAAGTGGTTGAAATACAAAATCAAGTCATCTGGTGTAATCACAGAATGAAATCATGCCAAGAAGTGTAAGCTTTGTGTTTCAAAGTGGCATAAAAACCCTATACAGCTAAGGATCTTTACATGCCAGTACTGTTTCTTCCTGTCAGTCCAAGTTCTAACTTCAGCAATTCTTGGCACAGTTGAGACCTCCAAGATGCATACAGTGCTGTAACTGATCTTTATAAAAATCAGATACTGTTAATAATGAGCTAAGCAACAAGCTAATCGCCTCTCTGTGCATCCTCTCTTCCTTGTATAGCAGTAGAAGAAAAAGCTCTGTCCTGCATTTGTTCCAGTTTGTGGAAGTAGCTTTTATTCCCCCAAAAAAGCTTCTTTCTGGGTGACAGTCACCTTCCACTACACCGCTGACCAGTACTGAGAAGATCTGGATAGTGAAACTAAGAACTCTTTCAGCGGTGGAGGCACATAGACATTTCACTCCAGCAAGAAACAAGAATGACCAGAGAATGTAGGTATTCCAACCAGCTCAGAAAACATCTTGTAACCCCTTAAGCTCTACATGCTTGAAATCACAGTAATAGTATTTCTCCTGAAAGAGTGAATAACCATTGCTGTTACTGCTATTTTCATATACAGAAGTATCCACAAGCTTCAGTAAAGAAGACTATTTAACCTTAGAGACAGATAAATAATTCTATAAAAGATTCAGTAAGCAAATGTGTGATTTTATATATGCTTTGAAAAGCAGTAAGATAGCTGTGACCTCAGGAGTTGCATCTCATCTCTGTTCTATTAGAAGAGGGCACAATAAAGGCTTTCAGCAGTGCTTTTTATTTCAGTAAGTTTTTACTCTCTTGCCTCTCCACAAGCTTTTTAATATAAAATACAATATAAATATCATAAATAGATCTGGATCAAGTCCAGAATTTATGTTATTTCCCTTGCTCCTGAGATTGGAGGACTTCACAGCAGAAGCTTATGGTTCAATCCATATGGAAACCACAGAACCAGCAGAAATTTTAGATGTATGGTTAGGTATCCAGAAGCTACATTTGTGTACACTCTTGTGTACTTACATAAAATAATACTGTAAAATTCTCACTCCATGGAGCTAAGCTATCAGAATAGAAACTTAAAATTCATCACATTATTTCTCTCACACTTAACAAAGCTAAATTTCATTTCTGTCTTTTATTAAAAACGATCACATGGGGCACACTATATTTTATATAGGCAATTCCAGCTGCAATAAAGGAAATGTGTTAATCCATTTGTTTACTAGCACTCCGAGTAACTGCAGCACCTAACCTTTCACAGCTCAAACTAATCCCATTTTTATTCGTTCTGGGACCTAATGGCTTAATTCTTCTTAACTATTGACTCTCATATACTTGCAAATACCCTGAAGATACTACATAACCAAGCATCAAATCTAAAATTATGAATGTGTAGTAAGCTGTACATGCATAATAAAATAGTACCTGTGTTCTGTTGCCCTTCAGAAATCTTCTCACATCAGTGTTCAAAACCCTAGAAATGACAGTTCTACCTTGATCTGAAATAGATTGGTTTTTTTCCGGGTATCTAAATGCCATTGTTAGCAGTAAGGAAATAAGCAGACTTTAGGTTTGCCTGCTGATTGTTGATCATTTTCATCTCCTAGGATGGCACTGATCACCTTGTTTTGGTTAAGCTAATGGCTAGAGCAGAGGCGCAAAAGTCCATGCAGGATTGATTATGACTGTTAATGTCCTCATTTCAAAGTCTCAGTGTGTCTAAGACAATTCTTTGCTCTGTGATTTAAACAAGAACAACTGTTTACTGCTATACTAGTTAATTTTTTTTTGTAATTAAAAACTAATATAGCTATAGGTTTAGTAACCTAGAGAAGAAAAACATGATCTTTGCTCATGTCAAGACAGAACAACTGTGACTGAAACAAGGAGATGCCATATGGAGATTAACCTTTCAGACATCATCTTTTGTGCAGCTTAGTGTTTTGATGCTTAGTTTTGGAAGTAGCAATGTAGAAGTTTTAAGACAGAAATAAGTTTTAATTGATTTTTGTGCTAGTTTGAAGCTAGCTAGAATGTTTTGGTGAGAAGAATTAGATTACAGGCTGTGAAAGGGAACCAGTGGTGATGTCTACTTCACTCATAGGCTTACTGAGATGTATAAGAACAATAACACAAACATAGATAACACAGCTGGTCACGGCCTGGGCTTTGGGCTGCACTTCTCTCTCTCTAACCTAACCTGCCATGTCTCTGTGATTAATCCACCTGCTTCCTAATCCCCCTGGCTGACCCTCCAATCTTCCTTGGGCACAAGGCAATATCTGGGGTAAAGTAGAGAGGGGGTGGGAAAAGGTGGAAGGGCAGTTATGTGCCCCTCCTGGGGACTCAGGTTTCTGGGAGGACTGTTGTGTTTCTGTATTACCTTCTACCTTGTATATTTCTGTCTATAATTGTATATACTGTAAATATCTGTTTGTGTATTGTGCTAGCTGTAAATATAAAGCTTCATTCAATTTCCAGAGCTGGCTGAGTCTAGTCTGGGTGATTTCCTAAGTGTGGGGGGGGGCAGGGAACACCCGAACCATCACAATTTTCTTTCAAGTTAAGTCTGTGCATATAATTTTATATTCACATCTCATAAGGATATATAATATCTGAAATATTGAACACCAGAGAGTTTTCAGCACATTTGTGCAGCCATGGCCGAAGAAAACCAAACACTGATGGATAAACATGAAAGAGACCAGAAAATTATGTAGAAAAAAATCTAAGATATTTGGAGTATCAGGTATGCTGTCAAGCCACAACCAGTGGTGTCTAGAACCATTACCTCCTTATCTTCCCCAAGAGATTAGATAAACACACTGCATGCTGAGAAAGGGTAATTTTTCAAGGTTTTGGAGTTCAGTTCTGTATTTATTGAACCCAAGAATGTTTTTCCTCCCCTTAAACAGCAGAGGGAAAAAAAAGTGTCTATAGAGAAAAAGCTCCCAGAAAACAATGTTGAGTTTTAAACCTAAACCTAGAGGATTTGGAGAATGAAACTTAAAATACCAAAACTTACTCTCAGCTGAAAGACTTCTGGCTAAGTATAACTGTTCTGTGGATCAATCAGTCAACAAAATTTTGTTCCAAACCCCACATCTCCTAATCATTGCTATGCTAGCCTACTCTAAATGACTAGATTTTAATGAGATTGAGAAATCAGTGAAGTTGAGCAATCTTTCCTTGGCACTGACATCTGCAAGTGCCATTTTATGGAAATATGTACATCAGGATCTCCCAATTTCTGGGGAAAAACAACCACACAAACCACACGCATATGAGGAACTAACTGTTAGAGTTAACTGTGGCCAAAGGGCTAAGGAACATGAAGAAGTATTTCCAGTGTTTTTGGACTCTTTTTGCATGTACTTTCATAGTGCTTAAAGTCTGAATTTTCACTGCTGCTGAAACCACCAGAATTATAAACTGTGACATAATTACAGTGTAGGATTTTAAAAACAGCATGTGAAAAAGTTTGTTGCATATTCTACTGTAGCATTATTAAATGTTTAATGCCCCCAAAAACTACTTGGAGGATTGAATTCATCGCTCTAGAACCCCATAAATTAGTGTTTTTAAGGTGATCTTTCACTTACGCCATTTTTTGCCAGATGAAAAAAAAATGGTTTTCGTCTCCGTTTTAAATCTTGTCAGCTCCTTGCTAATTTTCCATGTCTAGATATCACTTCAACTCTCTCCAAATGCTCCTATTTTTAGCAGATTCAAGATATAAACATCATGTGCTTGTACCCAAACATCTCTGCAGTGCATAGAGCTACACCGACACGATATAAGCCATATGACGTAAACAAGGGATAAGACAGTGATTAGTTCTACATATCTGGCACAAGGCAGTACTGGTAATGCTAATTTTTTAATTCAACTTTGCTTCTCAGATAGCTTCAGTAAAACTAATGTCACCATAATACCAACAAACTTTCTTCTCTGGACTGAAATCCTAGAATCAGTCAGGGTTGGAAGGGACCACAAGGATCATCTAATTCCAATCCCCCTGCCATGGGCAGGGACACCCCACCCTAGATCAGGCTGGCCAGAGCCCCATCCAGCCTGGCCTTAAACATCTTCAGGGATGGGGCCTCAACCACCTTCCTGGGCAACCCATTCTGGACTCTCAAAACTCTCATGCTGAACAACTTCCTCCTCAAGTCCAGGCTCAACCTACCCACCTCCAGCTTTGCTCTATACCCCCTAGTCCTGTCACTCCCTCATAGCCTAAAAAGTTCCTCCCCAGCTTTTCTGTAGGCCCCCTTCAGACTGAAAGGCCACAATAAAGTCACCAAGGAGCCTCCTCTGATCCAGACTGAACAGCCCCAACTCTTAATTGGGAAGATAAATAAATTTGGAATGGTAACATTACTGACACTGCTCAAAATTGTCATGACAGACCTAAATGTATTAGTGAAAGAGGTTGGGGAGGGTGGTGGAGTTAAAAAGGGTTAAAGATGCTTACAGTTTGAAATTGTAAGATGGCTTACAACACATGGAATGTATACAGCTCTTAAGGTCTAAAAAAAAAATATCACTATTTGAATAACCAAAAAAGTGCTGCCTTTCAATTTCCAAGAGAAAAAGAACCACCCTTAAATCTCTTTTTAAAAATCATTATTTCTGAAAAAGCATTTTCAACAATGAAATTGTCTTCCTCTAAAGAGGGAAATACATGCTTGAGTCAAGTTAACCTAGAATTAATTTCAAGAATACTCTCTGGCTGACATCTGGAACAAGCTGTATGGTTTACAAAAAGCCTTCTTAGTTTTAAAGTCATCTTTAATGTCTCAATTTTTCCATCTTCAATTTTGAAGCTATACTTGTAGTTTCCCTTTAATATTATTCTTAATCTGACTCAAAAACTTAGATGAGTTAAAGTTGCCTTTGTCTTGGAAAAAATAATATACAAGGATCTTGTTTCTTAAAAGTGTGAGATTTAGACAGAAGTGTGAGCACTAGAAGGTTAAGAACCACGAACACACATTAGAATTGAGGAAATTAGAAATAAGCAAGAATGTACTAAAATAAACAGTTACATTATATATTAGACGTGCAGAAGTTCAATGACAGGTATTTTGCCTTGTGTTTGAAACCTAGATAATCTTGAAGAAAGTGGCTGTTCTGAAAAGTGATGAAACTTGACTGTGATACAGCAATTCTCTTATTTTAAAAGTAGGAAATACAGACCTCTAGCGGTCGAAACACACGAGTCAAACTTCAGTTTTAATGTCACTAAACGCTGTTATTTTCCTTTACATCCCCCCTCCTTTCAGAGAACTCACACATGCTCCCAATTCCACTGTTCAGTCAATCCACAAGCACTGTTATTTCCTAGATTTAAGAAGTCTTTTTGTCTGTCTTTTTCTTACATAAGTCTTATTGCCAAAACTGGTAAGTGAAAAATCAATGAAAGTAATCTACAAAAACAGATGTTCATTCTTTTCAGAATAAGCTCATACAGAAGCACAGGCTCTTTTGAAGTATGCTGGAGGAAATAAATGCAGAGAAGGTTTCACAGGAAAAGAGTAACAGTTTGCATTTACAGCAATAACTGGTCCTGTGCGAGCACACAGTAGGCACTGAGCAGTTTAGACTTTCGATGTTAAGAGAAGAACCAGATCCTAGAAGGATCACAGACAGCATATTTTTCAGCTATGTAGAACCAGCACAAATAAGGCAGACCAACTTAAATTTTTGCAAGGGAGAAGGCACAAAGATCCCACCAAAAGCTAAATACTTTAAAATTAAACAACAAAAAAACTACTCAAACAGTATCAATAAAACCCAAACCCACAAAGCCAAGCTTCACAAAATTGACAGCAACTTCAGCAGGCTGGCAGTTGTTTCATGAAAGACTGACTACTAAGACAGCTGTTAAATGAGAATGCAGGCCAGTACAAGGTTCTGAAAATTCTGTTACATCAGACCACCTCCTGATCCAAAAGTTGCAAAAGCAAGGACATCCAAAAATTGCAGCAGCAACAGCCAGCTTGGTAGTTACTAAAGCAGGTCTTCTGAAGCTTACTTTCTATTCTTGATGCTCATAAATCGATGTACAGACAGTGTTCTGGTCCTGTACTACCTAGTGCATTTCCATTTTAGTAAGATTTTTATTTACTACCATTTATCATGAAGTCAGACTGACCTCTGAGGAAGATAGTGGCAGTGATGCCAAGAGGCCTATGCACGTTGCAAGGCTACAATAGTTTGAATTACATGCCTTTATCTGCTCACGTTTGTATTTCTTTCACCCTCCATCCAACAGCTCTGGATTAAAAATACTTTGTGAAGCTGTGAATGGAGAATCCAGGCTTTTAGAAGGAGCAGCAAGAATCAGGAGGAAGGTGAATTTCTGACTTAACTGTACTGTTCGGGAACTCAAAAGGGAAGATGCTGAAGTGTTCAGATGTAGTAAGTTGTATTCATTAAGGCAATGAGACTAAATTGTTATGATTGATATGGAAGACGGAAAAACTAAAGGCAAAAAAAGATGTGAAATAAAGCATGTGAAAAGTGGCCTTAGTTTCTCAGCAGTTAGAAGACAGAAGTTAGGAAAGGGCTGAACATAACTGAACTCATGAAAAAAGCAGCTTCTGCTGCCAGAGAAAAAAAACACAGCAAATATATTGAGCATAGTGTTCCAAAGATATTTCATCATCTCCCTATGTAGTAATTTTATATTACCACAGAATGCATCATCCTCTTTGACAAGGGACTACCTTCTAATTTGTAAGAAAAGCAAATAATCTACCTACCAGCATAAGAAAAAACCCAAAAGTATTACCTAATGGCGACACGGCTGAGCTGTGAACAGGGTTGGTCTGCATGCATTTTTTTTAAGTCTTTGTCAAAGCAAATATCAAACCCACATTTTTCTTTTAAAATCTGACTTGTGACACCTGCTTACCTATTTATAGCTGATGAAGTTCTCATTAAAAGCCACAGCCAGTGCTATCTTATCTTGCAGTGAGCAAAGTGTTGTTTACCTTGCATGGGTTCAGCGTTCCTTTCTATTTCCATAGACAATTTAATTAGGATGCCTGTTCACCCAACAGAAGCAGCGAACAGAGTGGTAAATAATAGTTGGTAGAGCAGTCTGAAGCATTTCATTATCAGAGACTTGTAATCATTTTAATTAGAAAAGATTAAAGGTCAAACAGGACAGCAACATAGAACGGCGGTTTGCTGCTCACCAGATAATTTGCTTTGAGACTGATGCTGCTACACCATTCACAGTCGCATCAATTCAATACTCTTAGAAAAATCTCCTTCTGTATCAGCCTTAAAATGACTCAATTATGGTGTTAACTCAGGTCGTTTGAGATGCTTTAAATGGGATTATCAAGGGGCACGATTTGAATACTTGCATTTAACTGGACAGTGGTTTAACCTGCTCTGGTGAATTCTGGAAGCAGAAGCTGTAGCAGCCATCTATTTCTGTCATATATATAACCAGGATTTGGGGAGAAGTGGCAAGTGAGAATAACAGCAAAACCAACATTGGTATAGACAAGAAATCATTGTCTGTATGCAGTTTACACCACCATGGCTGCCCTGCCTCACCACTCAGTGCTGTTACTGACTCCAGGCATTCCAAAACACATTACTCTGCTGTATTGAAGCTTTCCCTAATGCTCTCTACTTAGAGGTGTTCTCATGGCAGCAAGTCTGCCTAAGGCTAGCTCTGGAACTTTCACGTTTCCAAGATATTTAAAAGCTCCTCTTGGGAACAACAGCACCTTCCTCAGCATACTTCAGGTGTAAAACTCTTACAACATTCAGTCTCACAGCAACAGTCAGACTGATTTTAGATGTACATATGGCAATCTGAATATTTACCCCAAAGCCAACCACATTGTGTATTTCTGCTTCCTTTTAACTTACTGAATGTAGTGGTGGATTTACTTATTGACTGCTATTCCTTAGTATAAAAGATGATTGATAGGTGACCCATTTTAAATTATACAATTCCAACATCACTGTTACACCAAAACCTTTAATTCTAGGAGGATTACAGTCTTACAGGGATTAATTGAAATATCCTACTATTCTTTACCAATTGCCTGAATTTTTATGGGAATTTTTCTGCCATTTTACTTCCCAAGCAGTCCAGAATAGGAATTTAGTACCTTGGAGGGCTAGATGCAAGTTTCCCAACAAATGATTTTTTGTTTATTTTAAACACATTTCTGACAATGCAGTATAATCATTGTTATAATTTCTTGGAATTACACTATTAATTACATCAATTAAAGCAACTCTCAGCATGAAAAATAACACAGGCCACCATATGGGTGGGAAAGGCATATTGGAAATGACAACAGCAAAACAGACTGCACTGAAGAAGTGGGCAAAGTAACTCTGAGTATGGAGTCTTGGCATTTACCTCTGCACAGAAACAATCCCATCAAAGGGTCAATGTTCACCATCAGCTACATTTGTCTTCGCTACTCCGTACACACTGAGCAGGATGCACCAATGAACCGCTGACTGATTAATCAAGTCACAAAGTCTTGCTCAGCCTTAACTGGGCCCTGATCTATTTTACTGCAGGGCCAAGAAAACCACCACTTCAGGCTAAAGACTTCACTACAGTTTCTAATAGCTGAAGTCAGCACTTGCATCTCAGGGGGTGTATAAGTGAGCAAAAGCTGTCATAATGAATAGACCTCACAGCACCAGCACATAGCTAGGACAGGACAAATATTGTCAGACCTTGGTGTTGCAGAACCTATCAGTTATTGTCAAGTTTCCTTGGGCACTTTAGCAGTGAAGGGATGAGATAAGAGAACTTAGCTTAAAGTCTTCTAATTGTGTCTCTCCCTGCCCTATGGATACCAGATATTCTAGGTTTGGCACAGTTTAAAAGCTGGCATGGTCTGGCTCAGGATGTATTACAGTGCCACATGTGAACAGAACAGTGCACATTTATTTTTGTTTGCTTGATTCTGTAACTTTTATACGTGGCAGGAGTAACTGATGTCATTTTGAGTCATCTGCACCAACTGAGGCAGACTAATTCACAGAGTGAATTGCAGAGACTGGGAGGTGTCACATTGTGTGTACTGGAAAAGGCTTTATTAGCTGCATTTCACTAGATAGCCCAAGTTTGATAGGATTACTGGAATTGCCTTACTAGATTTATGGAAATGAATCAGCTTATTACTACAAACATATAATAGAACATGAGCCAATGTAGAGAAATAGAAAGTATTTTTAAAAGCTAATCATTTGAGTGTCAAAGGGTGACCTTGCTTACAAGGCTCTGCTTCAGGCTTCCTGTGTGGACTTCCCTGAGACATATCTATACCTCACTTGCCCATTAAAGGAGCAGTGCATTTAAAATAAGGATTATTTCCAAACACCACAAATAATGAGCAACCACCTCTGTAACAACATAGCCTGTGTTTCTATAATGACTGAAAACTTTTCTTTCTGAGCATACCTGTCCTGCCCAGGGTCTTAAGGTGTGTGTACAGTTCTCTGCATGAAAGTGACTCACATTTATGAAGGTTGTGTTTGATCACTTGATTTTTGCAAAGCAAATATGTTTCACTTAGTCTGGTGCAGCAACAGTTGCATTTAGCTGACAGCTGTCAGGATGCTGCAGACAGCAATAAACACTGCTCTGCAATAACAACTTTAAAAATTTTTACCTCAAAAAAAAAGTATATAAAAAGATTAAAACTTAGACTGACAGAATATGTTTTTTTTTTTTGCCATAGTCAAAGTGTGTTACCTGCTTCTTAAAGTCATAAATAAGTAATAAGGAAATCATTCTTTACAGAACACAAAAGCCCCAGCAAACCAAATGTGGGTCCTGTAAAGGAGATTTCACACTGCTGCCATACACTTAAAAAGTCCACTTAAGAAGTCCAGAAATACCTTTGGTACACCAAGACTACAATTCTTGGATACATCTACTTTGTCAGTCACTGAAAAGGTAACATGAACTGTAACTCCCTTTTGCACCCTTCTTAACATCTTTCTGCAGTCATTAATGTGCAATAAATCAGCACATCTAGATTTACACAGATGATTTTTTAGCTCATTGGCAGTTAAATACCATAGCTCCCCATGTGGCTTGGAACTAAGCAACTTCAAATACTTCAGCTATTTATAGCACAACAGAACACCAGATTGGTGAGTGTCTTCATCTTTCTCTGTGATAGAAAAATTGTCTGAAAGAATTAAGTTTAATGAAGAGGAAAAAAATAATCTAATGATTCATGTATCAAAATGAACACCTAATTTGAACTCACTCATTTGATGCTTTGCACTTTGTATTTTTAGACTGAACTAATAGTAGTCAGAGTGCTGAAGTAAGCTGATATATCTAATAAGGAAAGAGAAATCAATTTACAGAAAGAAAACACCCCTAAGAGTCCCTGAATTTAGACTGGATGTTAGGAGGAAGTTCTTTACAGTGAGGGTGGTAAGGCACTGGAACGGGTTGCCCAGGGAGGTTGTGGATGCTTCCTCCCTGGAGGTGTTTAAGGTCAGGCTGGATGAGGCCTTGGGCGAGCTGCTCTAGTGGGAGGTGTCCCTGCCTGTGGCAGGGGGTTGGAGCTGGATGATCCTTGAGGTCCCTTCCAACCTAAACCATTCTATGATTCTATGATTATGACATCTGTTATGTCATAAAAACAACAACAAAGACTCAAAATATGTTCACTAACCAGTTTTAAATTAAATTGGAAGTTTGTTAGTTGAAAAAAGTTTGATAGATTTAATTTGTTTAAAAGAATCTAACCGTGTTTAGCCAACTCCTAAACTTCCTTCTGTTTTATTCTGCAAACAAAGTCTGTATTACACTATATATTGGTTGAGAAGACACTTGAAGATAGCTTATTTTTACATTCAAAGATATCAGCACGTGTTAGACACAAACTTGAGATTTGAAACTTGGAAAAAAATTAAATCCCTGTAATGAATAGTATTTTCTTCCTCTTTTCCCCACCTAGGTGTGAATATTTTCTCCCTGAAACTAGGCTACAGCTGAAGAGATCAAGATGATTCCAAATTACTCTACCGAAGAAACTGTAAAGAGAATCCACGTGGATTGTCCCGTTTCAGGAAGACACAGCTACATCTACATTATGGTTCCAACTGTTTACAGCATCATCTTTGTCATAGGCATATTTGGAAACAGCCTGGTTGTTATTGTCATTTACTGCTACATGAAATTAAAAACAGTAGCCAGCATCTTTCTTCTAAACCTGGCACTGGCTGACTTGTGTTTTTTACTAACTCTGCCGCTCTGGGCAGCCTACACAGCCATGGAGTACCAGTGGCCTTTTGGCAACTGTTTATGCAAGTTAGCATCAGCAGGGATAAGTTTCAACCTGTACGCCAGCGTGTTCCTCCTGACGTGCCTCAGCATCGATCGCTACCTGGCCATCGTGCATCCGGTGAAGTCCCGAATCCGTCGTACCACCTTTGTTGCCAGAATGACCTGCATCGCCATCTGGCTTCTCGCTGGTGTGGCCAGCCTGCCTGTCTTCATTCACCGTAACATATTCTTTGCCGAGAACTTAAACATGACAATCTGTGGCTACCGGTATGACAACAACAACACAACGCTCCGGGTTGGGTTGGGCTTATCCAAAAATTTGCTGGGCTTTTTAATTCCTTTTCTGATCATATTGACCAGCTACACCTTAATTTGGAAGACCCTGAAGAAGGCATATCAAATTCAAAAAAATAAGACTAGAAACGATGATATTTTTAAGATGATTGTGGCAATTGTATTTTTCTTCTTCTTTTCCTGGATTCCTCATCAAGTCTTTACTTTTTTGGATGTATTAATTCAATTGCATGTAATAACAGACTGCAAAATCACTGATATTGTGGATACCGCCATGCCCTTCACTATTTGCATCGCTTACTTCAATAACTGTTTGAATCCTTTTTTTTATGTTTTCTTTGGAAAAAACTTTAAAAAATACTTCCTTCAGCTAATCAAATACATTCCTCCAAATGTCAGTGCACATCCAAGCCTAACAACAAAAATGAGCTCTCTCTCCTATCGGCCACCAGAAAATATACGCTTGCACACTAAAAAGACTGCCGGGTCTTTCGACGCCGAGTGATGAGTTTAGTAATATGCTTTTCATTAACGACCCTGTGAGCAAAGCAGCATGAATGACAAAATTCCTCTGCAGTCCTCAACGTCACCACTTACTGCTTACCACAGAAATGTTATATCACCTCAGCAAGACCATGCTGTAAAGATTTAGCAGTGGCCTTTTATGTTGTGAAGAGGACTGCTTGGTTTTTGGTTTGTATTTCTTTAGTGAAAGCACCAGAAATGGACGGGCACGTAAGAGTTTGTTAACAACCTCTATTTGCTCACAACTACAAAAGAAGGGTAAACTCCTAACTTCAGAAGTCTTTTTATAAGGAAAAGCTTGGACAAATTAGATGTATTACAAAGGATCTGGTTTGTGCATACACAAGCTATTCCAGTTTTTACTCAAGGAGTTGAAGGAGCTACATTGACTGCTTTGTTATTTTTTTTTAATGACAAATATATTTATAATATATTTTCAAATACATGCTATATATAGAAGCCCAGTTCTAAACTCAAATGGAAAGTTAAGGTCCTTGAAATTGGTCTCATTCTGATTTATGCATTTTTCAAAATGGCTTTTTTTCCAAAAATAATATATGCAATAAAATGCAGATTTATTTATTACATATATAATAAATGTATATTTTTTAGATTTATATTCCTACTCCTATATTTTAAATGTCACTTCACAAACGTAGATTTATATCCCAGTGGGTATTTTTATAACGGTGTTAAACATATGTACAGAAAAATTACATTCAACCTTTGCCTCATGATATTCCACACTAACTTAGGAAGGGAGCTGAGTCCATACTCTTTGTGAAAAAAAGAGAATAAATACTTGAAAATCTGAGTTTTGAGATAGAAAACTTCAATTGTGTAATACCCAGGGTAGTCAATGACAGACATTGTCAACTAATCAAATCTACCCAAATCTTTCAAATTCCTGAACAGTTAATCAACTGACATTCTGAAAAGCTAAGTGACAATATTACAGTTTACCTCATGATGATTTAGTCACCACATAAAAGATCTGAAACCAAACTTGACCCATGGCTTCACAGAATTTGTTATGCCAAACTAACCCTAGAGAGAGTATTTGCTCCCTGTAGAACCTTTTTTAATGTGTGTGGAATTAATTCAGAGTCCTACTAGCATAAATCAGAACAAAAGTCAAGCTTAAAACTCTCCATGTAAATGAGGGGGAAAAGGTGATAAACACTGTAGGAAGTTCCAACTAATTATGTGCTCACAGGACCTTTTTACCTCAAACTATGAGCTCCAGATAAATATTTATTGTTGGTTCACACTTTTTTATTGTCTTCAAAGATAAATTCATACTTTTGGACATAAAACATAAG
Source organism: Tricholaema leucomelas (assembly GCA_013400475.1). Lineage (NCBI taxonomy): Eukaryota > Metazoa > Chordata > Aves > Piciformes > Lybiidae > Tricholaema lacrymosa > Tricholaema leucomelas. The sequence continues at coordinate 26,615 of WAAF01019187.1, read as the reverse complement.
AAAAAAAATCCAAAATTTTACACATGCCATTGAAACAATTACCTTTGAAAGTTTACAGTATTTCTCATCTTCAAAATTTGACATCTAATGTGGTTTTAATTTAGGTTGCAAGCAGTTGGATTACCCATATTTTCTGGTTATCAGCCTCTTGCATACATGCAAATAATTTTTACATTAGGAAATCATTTTGAAATCAAAAATACAACAGAAAAGTCACTTAATATTTTTTAAGTGGGGAAAAAAAAAAGGCTACAACCAGATTTGGGAATCCTGTGCACCTTCCTACTCTTTCATGGAGTTAATTTAAGACGATTTTTTTGTTCAGTTTTGCCTTTGTTCGCATTTTGCGTGTGGAAGAACAATCTCAACTTATCTATGTGAAAAGGTACTGCAAAGAGTGACGAAAACTCCTAATGCTGTAAAGAAAGGCAACAAAACTTTCATTAAAGATTAAATTTAATTTAATTGCAAGCTAGTATCTTGAAATTTGAAACCTGAATGTGTCATTTAAAGGCACAGTTTAATTATCATATCAAATGCTTTTTATATTTAGCTTCTGTCTGCTCTTACATGCGAGGCAGCCGTTTGTTAAAAATTAGTATGGTGATAATCCCACGCATTATAAACAGCATCCAGAGCAGTACCACTGCCTCAGCACTCTGTGGGCTGATGAAGGGTTGACAGAGCTTGTCATTTATCTGTGTGATGTTTTGCTCGTGTACGCATGCGCTCAGCAGCACCGGGAGCTTCCCCGGACTGAAGGAGCTCTTTCTCAGCCACAGTTCAGTGTGCTGTGTTTGCCATCTGCTGGATGCAGCCGCAAACTTGTTTTTCTATCTGAAAATTGTGACAGCAATATTTCCCTAGCTCCTGATGGGTCTGGAGCTCCTTACCTGTGACAAAAACTCGTGTAGAAATTAAATACAAGCTCGTCCAGCTGGGAGGCAGTTAGACTCCTTGACAGGGGCTGAGCCAGCATTTCACAGACTCATTCATGTTGGAAAAGACCCTTAGGATCATCAAGACCAACCATTAAGCCTACTCTACAAAGTTCACCCCTAAACCATACCCCAAGCACCATATCTAAACTACCTTTAAACACCTCCAGAACTGGTGACTCAAACCACCTCCTTAGGCAGCCTATTCCAATACCTGACCACTCATTGTGTCAAAAAAAGTCCAGCCTAAGCTTACTCTGCTGCAGTTTCCTCATAATCCACAAATCCCTTTGATCTCTGAAATCCACTGTTCCCAACAACCACGCTACATATCTCATTTGCAAAACGTTGATTGTGTTACTGCAAAGAAGAGCATGATATACATGTGCAAATATGCTTCATTTCTGGTTTTGAACAAGTGGTAAGTAATTACCTGAAAGGACCAATAAGAGGCAAAAAACAGTAGCGACTGTGAACAGTAGAACAGCAGGAAACAGGAAAGCCACTGGTTAGCGATTAGGATAATTTCATGCCAGATCCTGTGTTTTTAAGAAACCATGTATCCTAGGGTGTTGGTGCCACCTGTGCCTACCAGTGTCACAGGAAAAAAGCACAAACATATGTTTTCGTCTGGGTTGCTCAGGAAAGGTATGAAGGTATTGCAGCTGGTGTGCTTTGAATGCCAGGCTGACCTTGAATTGATAGGCAGCAAAAGTAGAGGGCAAAGCTGTTGTTAAATAATGCTGGGAAAATTTTGTTCTCCTGAGGGGTAGGAAAGTGGTCATCAGCTACCAAATTCAGTAGGTCATAGTTTAGTATTTCTTTTAACAATATGTATCTATTTTTAAATAAAGTATCCAGAAATAAAACTCTACAGGAACTCTTAACTGGGCAGCAGCCAGCAAACTCTTCTGGGGCACAGAGTTACTGTGTACAGCCATATCTACTCGTTAAGACATGCCCACAAAAGCCCAGACTAACAGCTAAAGAGTCCCTATTTCCCTTGCAACACCCACACCACTTTCATCATCTATCTAGCTGCAACCAATGCAGGTGATGAAAAGCATATTGTTGCTGAGCCTTGTACTCAGCTGCCCACTGTGCTGGAGACCTGTGTCTGGGGCATTCAGAATAGCAGTGAGTAGTATCTGGCTTTTATTGTGGACACTTAACCTGTGTGGTCTCTACAGAGGGGCAAGATGGCTGTTGGTGCAGGAACCTACTTTTGTCAACAGAGGAGACAATAGCATCTGTCTCTATGACCTCACCATTTTGGGGGAACTTGGGTCAAGCCCTCATAATTTAACATCGAAATGAGAACTACCTGCATGTTTAAGAACAAACTCCCACTATATTAAAGAATGCAAATTTAATTAGAGCGCAGTATTACACTGTTATTTTTAAAAGGAGTATCCAAAGTGTTTTTCATTCTCAGGGTAACCAAGGTAAAATACTTGACAAACTTTTAGTCTCTTCTTGTGCTCTCCTGATGCAAGGAACTCAAGCCAGTATTAATGGGAACAGCATGTAGCTCTAAATACAGGCATCACAACTCTCGTTCTATCAGTTACATTCTGTTGACTTGTTTGAATATTTTCTTTCTGCTGGCAGAAAAAGTACTAAATCCTATTGTGTTTGACATGTACAGACAGAATATTTTTTCTATTTATTGTGATAGTACATTACATGACTCATGTTGCATGCTTTGTTCTCTACTTGCTTGCCAATTTTACTCCCGTCCTAAATCATACTGTATAACATGTGCCAGTTCACCCAAATTTCAACAAAACCATTACAGATACAGTGGGGATTAATTTGGCATCTCAGCTGAACAATTTATTCATGCTTACATTGTTAACAAAGAGGTTGGAGAGCAAGTATGAGGCCAAAAGTTCTCTATCAGAATTACTATTTAGGTGGTGGTTTTCATTAGCTACTTGAAAATGTGACATCAGCAAAGAAAATGGTAGGATTCCATTTTGGTTTGGTTTCCTTACATAGCTTCAGTCATGTTTTATCTTGCTGATCTCTTTTTTAAGTATACTGAAGTGCAAGTACTCCCTGGGAGATATTTGCCATGGAGAAGTGAAACAAATAACTTGGGAGGCAGAGGAAGAAGGCATAAAACAGGGACTTGCTGATTTTGGAACAGTTTAGTGTTAAAGAGTATTTTTGCAACAGAATTAAAAGAAAAAACAAACAGGAAAACAAAACCCAACCAAACAAGCAAGCAAAAAAAACCCACAAAACAGCTCAACAAAACCTAATAATAAATATTTCAGCTAACTAGTAAAATCTTTCAGAAAGTTTTGTAAGGCTGTTTTCAGTTTTTCAAAGTTTCTTAACGTTCTGCTTAGTATGGAACCATTCTTACCCCACTCAAAAGGTCAGGGTCTTCAGCTCTGCTCTACATCACATTAAAGTCTTGGCAAGACCATCGTCCCACCAGCTCATGCAAAATGATGAGGTTGCTCTATCAATCATCGAGACCATTTCAACAGTGACCTCACTACCAAGGCTGAACTGACAAATTCTCAATGCTAATGGTAGAGCTGTCAAGCTCATTGTCACTGGTCAGTTTCTGCAGATGTGGCCAGGCACTCAGGAAATCTGTACAGATCATGTTTGAGAACACACTGTGCCATCTTTTTAGTGGACCAGTGCTATGGTCTGTAGCTTTAGAAGTACTTGGTAAATTAAGTGACAGGAACTAGATGTCGCTTTATATCTGTGCAGTCGTAATTTGTGAAGTTAATGTTTTCTACTTCAATAGGAGATAGTTTCATACTGCAGAAGTTTACTACTGCTATAGAAGAACTTTTATTGTCTACAGTATTACTAAAAACAGACATTTCATCTCTAGATGTCTTTGTGAAAGCTGTCTCTGCTGCAAAGATACGTGGTTCTGTATTATTGTAATTAGTACACAGTTATCAGTGTATTTATAGCTATGTATCATTGTTGAAGTATTTCTGGTTTATGCTGAAGTATTTTATACCATTATTCCTCGGTTTTAGTCTGAAGTTCAACCCAGCTCCCCCTAAACTCTTGACATGAACAGACTGTGTCTGCAGTTCAAAGTTGAAAGGGTATCTGGCTAGCTCCAAAAGTCACATACACACAAAACAGCACTCCAGTAATGTACTTGTGCTTCCCAGAACTGACTGAACCAATAAAGTTTCTTTGGAATGAATAATTCAAATTACTGATTTTCTTATGTACATATATAAAGCTAGAGTTAAAAAGCAGAATTTAGGCTTAATTTTTTTAGAAGCTAAAATACATTAGAGGGACAGATTTACCTGGAACACTGTGTCAAATACAGGACAATTACACTGTGGATAATGGCCCTGGAAAGTCAGACTCAGGCCATCTGTAGCTGAGCATTGAATGTAAATATATCCACTTGGTTAGAAAAACCTTTGGTATTCTCTCTACCATGAGAGTTTTGAAACACTGGAATAGGTTGTCCAGGGAGGTGACTGAGGCTCCATCCCTGGAGATACTCAAGGTGAGGCTCAAGGGGGTTCTGGGCAACCTGATCTACTTAAGGATGCTGACTGCAGAGGAGTTGGACTAGATTACCCTTGGAGATCCCATCCAGACCATTCTGTGATTCTAAACAGTGCCACATTGGTACAGCAGCTTCAGTGGAAACAGGGAATTGGTGTTTTGGGTTTTGTTTTTTTTCAGTCAAAGGAATGGTAGAACACATCACATATTTACATTTGAAATTTGTATGAAAATAAAAGCTGACTTAATCTTGCATATCCCCAGTAAATCCCACTTCATCCACTCTTTTATATCACTGCACACTGGGAAGAACTGAAAAACAGTTAAAGGCTGTGACATTCTTACAGCTTATCTACTGAACACCTTACTATTTTCTATGTATTTTAATTATTCTTCTATGTATTTTTAATTATTTGCAGTGCTGTGAGGTACACAGGCCGTGGGGTGCAGGTGGAGGTATACACACAGAGAAACACACATTCTCTTGGTGATTTACAGCCTAATCCAACTGTGAATGAATCTTAGAAGGAAGCAGAAAGCCAAGGCTGTTACTGAACAAGTAGAAAGCTGAAGATATTTCACCCTGCTGTTAGATGATAATAATAAGTTTGTTGGGTTTTGTTGTGGTTTTTTAACTTGAGTTAAAAAAAATTCATTGAAAATACGAAAACAAGAAGCAGGAAAAAAATATCCTGAAATATGAGTAAGGAGCAACTCTGCACAGACACTTTTTGACAGCTCTAATTAATATTTGCAACTGTAAATTTGGCCATTTTTATGAAATCAAATGAATATCCAGAAACGTTTTAGTCAGTGGATGCATTTAAGATAGTAACAGACTATTTGCCACCAGGAGAAAAAAAGTTTAATGATAAATTAAAAATCCATCAGATAATTATATGCCCAGGAAAAGAAAAAGAGGTACTGCATATAGATTTACATGAGTTTCACCAATCTAGCCTGAATTCCTCATACTTGATTTATCACACAACGTACAAATACACACACAAAACCCCCAATCCAGAACACAAACCACAAATAATTGCACAAAAATATAGTATGTTATAGTAGTCCTATATTTCATTTTGATGAACAGTTATGAAATACTAAAGGATCTGAAATAAGTTTGTTTTCACAGGTTTATACTGAAGTAGTTTTTATAAGGATTCCATTTCGCACTGTAGTAGACCTCCAAGTGGGATCAAAATTTGCAGACCCACAACCCTCTTTCTGCATCAGTGCACCTTAAAAAGGTCAGGGGATGTGTGTGACTTGCTGGGTACTTTTCGAAGACATGTCATAGATTAGTCTACATGAGCTGTAATTTTACCTGCTAGAAAACTGTTAACACTGAACCTAAATTTTATATGGTAGGATTACTCTGGACAGAAGAGTGAAGGAAAATGAAGACAGGCATACTTTGCATTGTGTACATCCATAAATACACACATACTGTACCATACAATGTTGTGTATAGATGCTATGTCCAACAGAACTGTATTTTCTGGCACTCAATCTCTCTGCTTATTTATGATAGCTCTCTTTACTGTCATCTCTATTTTTTACATGATTAGACAGGACAGATGCACCACTACTAAAAAAGTTGACACATTTTCATCAGGTTCTTAAGAGAACCATTTAAAAAGACATTTTTCACAGAAGTATCTACATCAAACCAATTGTATTTTGAAACACTGAAAATATTAAGTAATACAAAATACCTAAGTGTTGGTTTAACTTCATCAGCACACTCTGTGGTTACATTGTTTCTTCCAAGTCTCTTTTCTCATCAAACCTACAAAGCAACTGTGGTTTCAGCTTTTGACTCCCAGCACAGGTAGCAACACAAAACCTGACAAAAGCACTAGCTTCTAAGTGAAAATGCACATTATGTGCAGCTCATCTCTCAGAAACTCTGAAGCTGCAAAATACTTTAGATCAGCAAGGTCTGCAACTCAGCATTCTGTTAAAATTCAAATATTTATTAGAATAGGTTGTACTTACTGCTTAGTCTAGACAGTACTCCACCAAGAGAGACTACTACTACTCTTCCACCTGTGATCTGCTCAAACATCTAACTTAAATTTTCCTGGGGGACTCACCACTAACGTGCATACCAAATATGTTTCAAGACCTTGACAGATCAGTGTCAAAACCTCAGTATTCATTACTGAAACTTACATGAAACACAAGTATATGTTGGAGTTAAATGTGAAACTGAATCATGATACTATTGAGAAGTAGAAAAGTATACAGTACACGTTTCAAAAAACAACCAAACCGACCCAACCAAATCTCACAACACCTTTACAGGCATATTGCACTTTCAGCCTCTCGACCTTCACACCAAAAGAAGGCTGCAAACTTTACCAGCAAGATAAGTTTTTCCTTACACTTCACTGCTTGTCTTGGAGCTGTTTAGAAGCAAGATTTTCTGCCAAGTTAATTCAAATATTTTCACAAGGTTATTCCATGACAGAATATGCCTTTATCTCTCCTGCGATACCGCTTGATTGATGAGCTGCCTATGTCACAGGAGAAGCTGATCGATGCTGCAAAGCTCAATAACTTCGAACTACAAGCAGATTATCATCCCTGACATTCAAACTTGAACAGAATATTAGCAGGCTTAGTGCACATTAATGGAATACAATGTCACTTACTGCAGGTAAAGTTTACTCCTTTGGCACAATACAGCCAGAGAAGCAAAGACATGCTGGAAAAGGAAACCCCGTAGAGAGAGACATGACTAATTTTTACCTGCAATGACACACCTGCAATGCTTGCAGTATTACATTTACTGATAATACATAGTACTAGCTACTGCATGCTACACCTAGTATGCACACACAAGCTCTATGTTCTCCTTCTAACCCACAGAGAGTATTTGATGTGCAGCTATTAAGGACACTAGCAGTGAAGAAAAATCCATGGGCAGCAGTAAAGACATGTACCCCAACTGTGTTAATCCCATGTTGTTTTTAAATGTGTTTTCACAAAACAAAAGGAGTTTAAGATTCTCCCTCTATGCTTTAAATTAGGGAACTATTTTGTTTCCCCAAACCACAGAACAATTCTCTGAGGAGCTCTCTGTCAAAGTTGAAAACAAACATTGTTATGCACAAGTTCAGAATTGCTATTTAAACGTTATTTTTAAACTACATTTTTTGTTGCCTACTCCTCATTCTGTTTATTGTACATTTGACAGGATTTTGCTGACAGTCATTTCAGTATTTCTCTTTCAGAGGGCCTCTAACAGGACATCAATTTTTTTTTTTTCAAACAAAGGGGAAAGATATTAAAATTACACAGAACAAGAAACACTTGAGGCTGACATATCAAATGAAGACGTGGCTCCTAGAGCTGCATTGCACACTTTTACTTCCATTGCACTGAAAGTGGGTAGGTTTCAAACTAAGAGTCTCTCTATAAGGCAGAAGTTGTCTGAAACACTGAGCTTTCAGTAGCTCAGGCTGCTTTAAAAGGTATAAATCTTCAGACGTCACAGAAATCAGTTTTAAACATGCACTGAATGTTTTACACCCTTTTTTGAATGTACTTTACAGCCTTTAATATTCTACATTTAGGCTTCTAAGTTCCACCTTGTAATAGAAAATATTGGCATTGATTTAGAGAAGACAAGTCAAAGCAATTGTGCAAACACTGGCCAAAAAAAGCTGTCATTGCTGTTCCTGTGAGCAAACACTGCAACCTAAACACTACTCCTAAGATTTCTGAAGGGTGGCACTGAAATCTGTTTTTTTCCATCTGAAATTGTATTGCCATATGGGGTAAGAATAGAATTGTTAATCCCTTAAATGAGACTTTGCATTTTTAAGATTATGGGGGAGAAAAAAAAATATATGGAAACACCTGCACTGCACAATACTGACAAGTTCTTAAGCATATGGGGAGCAGTACCATGGCATGCAAAAGAAGTCCATCAAACAAGCACAAACACAGGTCAAATCCTGCTCACAATGATGCTAACATCAAGAAATCAGGTGGCTTGAATGGAAAGGCAGCAGTTGGTTCTGGAAAGTCTCACATGCTACCATTAATTTTAGAAATGGAGCAAACCCAGCATCTGAACGACCATTTTACCTCCTCTTGCATAGAGATGAAAATACAGGGTACACCCAGGAGAAAACTACTTGCACCATCATAGTGTATACACTGTGCAATCAGCTGGGCAGCTCAGCACAGAAGAGATCAAGTCAAAATGACAGAACTAGGCATTTGATCCACCTGCTTGGAAAGGTTGTTTCAAATTCAGACAAGAGAATCTAGAAAATCCTTCAAAAATAAATACTTTTCTTTTGTTATGCTATGAGGCAGCTTCCTAGCCATAACCTTTGTTGTTTTTGTTTTTTAGTGCACAGCACTTCTTTGTAGCATATATTAATCAGGAAATTAACCTGATGTTATTCTGCCTCACTATCAGAGTTTGAAGTCATTTGCATTAAACCCATGTACTGCGTTGCTTAGTAACAGAGACAGTGGAATAAAGCCATAAATTGGGAGGAGGAAGATGAGGCAAAAGGAAATCATAGCAGCATAAAAACTTTTATTGGCACTTAAGTGTATTTTTCCCTGATTGAAGCTGAATTCATGAAACAATTACAACCCCATGACAAAGGCTGGTAATGATTAGCCCTTGAGAACTACTGTTATTTTCTGACAGTTCAGAAGCTGGTTTTGTTTATTTCAAGAATGGAAACATCAAATCTTCTTTGGGCTATCCAGAACTGAAGATACAGATTAGCACCAGCTAATGATCCAGTATCAACATTTCATTGAAGCTCACACTGTATAATAGGAAATGTATGCAATAATTTATATCTGTAATTAATTCTTGACACCCAGAGTTTTTCACATAATAATTTGCACTTCAGTACCTAGTGCTTACACTGTGTTGCACAGCAGTGAGAAATATACAATCCAATTGTAAAGAAGGAATCATAGGAGAAAGGAAGAGCTGTGAAACAATTTTCATAGAACGGTTTAGGTTGGAAGGGACCTTAAAGATCATCTAGTTCCAACCCACCTGCCATGGGCAAGGACACCTGTGATTAGAACAGGTCACTTAAGGCCTCACCCAAAACAACCTTGAACACCTTCAGCAAGAGAGCAGGCACAACCTCCCTGTACAACCTGTTTTAGTGTCTTAGCACCCTCACTGTAAATAATATCTACTCTAAAAATATCCTCCTCAAACTTTAAGACATTCCATCTCATCCTATCACTGCAAAAATTCCCTTCCCAGCTTTTCTGTAGGCCCCCTTCAGGTACAGGAATACTGCTATAAGGTCTCCTCAAAGCCTTCCTTTCTCCAGGCTGAACAGCCCCAACTCTTCTGAGCCTATCCTTATAAGAGAAGTGTTCCAATCTCCCCATCATTTTCATGGCTCTCCTCTGGACCCACTTCAGCAGGTCTGTGTGTCTCTTGTGCTGGGGACACGGGGAATGAACACAGAACTCCAGGTGGGGTCTCACAAGAGCAGAACAAAAAGGGCAGAACAAAAAGGGCAAAACCACCTCCCTCATCCTGCTAGTCACACTTCCTTTCATATAGCACAGGACAGAGTTGGCCTTCTGGGCTGCATGAGCACACATTGCCAGCTCACATAGAGTTTTTCGTCAACTAAGGAATTAAGTAACAAATGAATTCAATAAAGACAATTTAATACATTACCAGAAGAACTGATAGAAGGATGTTATAAAAAAGAAAATCCAGTATTGTAATGAAGTCTAGGCAAAGTTTCAAGCACAAATACCATGACATACACAAAGATCCACCCTTTTCACAGAAGCTAAGAATTACTTCTACTCAGTCCTGGAATGTAAAAGGGCTTTTGTTTTAAAGGCCATACAACAAGACTTAGATAGAACAGAGAACTTCCACAATTCTTGATAGCAGAGACTCAAGCAAGGCCCTCTGTCTTGATATGTTCTAATGCTATTAGAATCTTGGCTTAAATTTTATCATATTGCTCCAGTAACCTTTGAAAGCTACAATCCTAACTGTATAGTCACAAAAAATTTCTCAAAGCTTTAGATAGAAAACAGCTTTTCCCCCTGCTTTGTTGTTGGCCTCCTTGTTATGTCTTACTTTTTAAATGTTATGTCTGTTTTTGAAATGAAATGTTGTGTAGGAAAGGGAAAAAATCCTTGCATTTGCTCTCTAAATTCATTTGTGTATTTATGATGCTGGATAAACAGTATGAAGCTGACACAAACTCAGAAACAAATCGGTAGGTATTGAAGCACTTAAAAAACTACATATACAGAGATATACAATTCCTTATTAAAAACACAAACAACTCACCTTACCTCAGAACCTACCAGGGAATACAATCTAAGAATCAACCAGGTTGGAAGAGACCTCCAAGATCATCCAGTCCAACCTAGGACGCAGCCCTAGCCAGTCAATTAGACCATGGCACTAAGTGCCTCAGCCAGTCTTCTCTTGAAGACCTCCAGGGACGGCGACTCCACCACCTCCCTGGGCAGCCCATTCTAATGCCAATCACTCTCTCTGGCAACAACTTCCTCCTAACATCCAGCCCAGACCTCCCCCGGCACAACTTGAGACTCTCCCCTTCTTCTGTTGCTACTTGTCTGGGAGAAGAGACCAACCCCCACCTGGCTACAACCTCCCTTCAAGTAGCCATAGAGAGCAATGAGGTCACCCCTGAGCCTCCTCTTCTCCAGGCTGCACACCCCCAGCTCTCTCAGCCTCTCTTCACAAGGCTGTGCTCCAAGCCCCTCACCAGCTTCATCACCCTACTCTGGACAGATTCCAGTACCTCAACATCTCTTTTGAATTGATAAGCCTGGAATTGGACACAGTACTCAAGGTGTGGCCTGACCGCAGGGGGCCCTGAGTACAGGGACAGAATAACCTCCCTTGTCCTGCTGGCCACGCTGTTCCTGAGCCAGGCCATGATGCCATTGGCTCTCCTGGACCCCGGGCACACTGCAGGCTCATGTTCAGCTACTATCTACCAGTACCCCCAGGTCCCTTTCTGCCTGGCTGCTCTGCAGCCGTTCTTGTCACCAGCCTGTAGCTCTGCTTGGAGTCGTTGCAGCCAAAGTGTAGAACCCTGCACTTGGCCTTGTTAAATCTCATCCCATTGGCCTCTGCCCACCCATCCAGTCAGGCAAGGTCCCTCTGCAAGGCTCTCCTACCCTCCAACGGCTCCACACCTGCTCCTAGCTTGGTGTCATCTGCCAACTTACTCATGCTGGGCTCAATCCCCTGGTCCAGATCATCAATAAAGATATTGAACAGGACTGGACCCAGCACTGATCCTTGGGGAGCCCCACTAGTGACTGGCTGCAGCATACCATGAACCTTTGAAGATTTCACTTCACAAAGACCCTGCCACAGTTTAAATATCCTTTGTGATAGATGGTAATTTTTATACCTTGTTACATCAAGAACATGAAAGAAAGAGAAGCTAGCAACACTTCTTGACAAGAATACAGATATCACATGAAACATCCACTTAGAAGACTGAAAGTAGTAGAGAAATACAAAGTATTAGAGAAGTACTAAGAGTAGACTTAATCTAACTCTGTTTATACATCTAGTCTGCCGTTTGCTAGAACACAGCTCCTCTCTGGCAGCTGTTTTAAGACTGAAATATAGACGTAACACACACAATATTTTGACCACAATCTTTTTAAACTAGGCACAATTTACTACATCACACCCAAGTACAACCACAAGGTCACAACAAATTTCACTTCAAGTTTCACTGACAAATTGTCAAACACTCCCAGGTTTGCCCAATTTTCCAAGAAACACAAATTTGCCCTAAAGAAAACGCTGCTACAAAAGACAATTACGTGCAAAGTTAGATACAGAACTAAAACTCAATCAAGCCGAGACACCACCCCAAGTGATTTCCTGAAGAATACTCGACAGGATTTCCCAAGCTGGGAACAAAATAGGAGACAATCTACGAATTAATGCTCAAATCCAAACGTAAGGACTTCAGACACCACTTTTACCCCTTCTGAAACTTTTTTAAAACGCAAGCGCTGATATTTCTCAGCTCCCCAGTGAAAAAAAGCTTTGCGGTTTTCTTTTCGAAAACGGTGAAGCAAACCAGATGCTGCGGAGCAGAGAGCGCAGAAAAACAAGGAGCAGTTGCTGGCTTGCTCTCTAGTGTGCCATCCACATTTGCAGTCAAGCAAGACCTCATTAGGCCATGTGCTGAGGCAGGATGCAGCCTGGGGAGCTGCACACGTGCGGCTGAGATCAGGATTTGGCCACGTACTTTCTTCCTCTGCCCAACAAGCACAATCCTTGTGATAAAAACTCTTACAAACGCTCGGACGGCCCTGACTAGAGCATAGCTTCCCTGCTGGCAGAGCTTGCCTTCCCTGTGTCAGATACAGCTCACATGCAGCACGTTTGCCTTTCATCAGGACCCTGAATGTGAAATGAGACCGACTCTTCATTTATCAGCTAGCAAAAAGGGGATGGAGTTCGTCATAACTCAGCCATGCCAAAGCCCACCAAACCATCAACTTACCCCAGAAAGCAGCGCTGTCCTCTCACCGTCAGGCGGTCAGCAAGGCCGTGGTAGGAGTCCTGCTGCCCGATGCAAGCCACCAGTTGAAAGAGAAGGCAGCCGTACCAGTCTTTCACTCTCTCCAACACGAAGAGGCTTTCTCCATCCAGCACAGGGGTCACAGAGACCCCAGCCCAACCAAGGCTGCCCACCACAGAAAAATAATGCTGTCCCACAGGGCTCAACTCTCGAGCACGCACCTCGCTGCAGCCTGGCCCCTGGATTAATGAACACTGGGCGCCCGTTAAGGGCACTTATGGGCCTTAAATACCCTGACGAGCACCACCTGGGAAGCACTGTCCCACAGAGCTCAACCCTCGCGCACGCACCTCGCTGCAGCCTGGCCCCCCCCGGATTAACGAACACTGTTATGGGCCTTAACAACCCTGACGAGCACCACCTGGGAAGCACTGTCCCACAGAGCTCAACCCTCGCGCACGCACCTCGCTGCAGCCTGGCCCCCCCCGGATTAACGAACACTGTTATGGGCCTTAACAACCCTGACGAGCACCACCTGGGAAGCACTGTCCCACAGAGCTCAACCCTCGCGCACGCACCTCGCTGCAGCCTGGCCCCCGGATTAACGAACACTGTTATGGGCCTTAACAACCCTGATGAGCACCACCTGGGACCTCTCCGCCCCACCCTTTAGCCCACACCACCATTTCGGCACAGCCTGCGTCTGTCTATCCCAGCCCCTGAGGTAATCAGAGAATCATAGAATCAGCCAGGTGGGAAGTGACCTCCAAGGTCATCCTGTCCAAACTAGCACCCAGCCCTGTCCAACTAGAGCATGGCACTAAGTGCCTCATACAGACTTTTCTTCAACACCTCCTGGGACAGCGACTCCACCACCTCCCTGGGCAGCCCATTCCAATGCCAATCTGACATCTCTGACAAGAACTTCGTCCTAATATCAAGCCTACACCTTCCCCTGGCAGAACTTGAGACTGTGTCCTCTTGTTCTGTTGCTGGTTGCCTGGCTGCAGCCTCCCTTCAGGTAGTTGTAGAGAGCAATGAGGTCACCTCTGAGCCTCCTCCCCTCCAGGCTAAACACCCCCAGCTCCCTCAGCCTCTCCTCACAGGGCTGTGCTCCAGGCCCCTCACCAGCTTCATTGCCCTTCTCTGGACACATTCCAATACCTCAACATCTCTCTTGAACTGAGGAGCCCAGAACTGGACACAGCACTCAAGGTGTGGCCTGACCAGTGTTGAGTACAGGGGCAGAATAGCCTCCCTTGTCCTGCTGGCCACACTGCTGCTGATCCAGGCCAGGATACCATTGGCTCTCCTGGCCACCTGGGCACACTGCTGGTTCATCTTCAGCTACTGTCTACCAATACCCCCAGGTCCCTTTCTGCCTGGCTGCTCTGCAGCCACTCTGTCCCCAGCCTGTAGCACTGCTTGGAGTTGTTGTGGCCAAAGCATAGAACCCCGCACTTAGCCTTGTTCTATCTCAACCCACTGGCCTCTGCCCACCTGTCCAGCCTGTCAAGGTCCCTCTAATAAAGAACAATGGTCTCCAGTACTGCCCTACCACAGTCTATCCCCACCTCCACAGCCCTGCTTGGCCATGCTAGGCTGTGTCTCACCACAGTGCCCCTCACCAAGGCACCACTCCTGAAAGAAAAAAGCTGAGAGGTTTGAAATTAGCCTGGTAGTGGTCACTGGGAGCAAGAGCTGGCTGCATCAGAGACTGGGGTATAAAAATGTCCCATACAAGCTTACTTAAGATTAGCATTGCATCCTACACAAAACACACTTCAGAATTCAGAGTCAGGGAGGGCTGTGGCTGGGATGGCCAAAATAACATCTGGTGACTGAAAGCATCTACCTGCTTTCTAAGACTCAGTCTCACCTGATGGTCCACCTGAGAAGCATTGAAAAAAATCATGCATTGAAGAAAAGTGTAGTGCAGTCTGGTTTGGCCTAGAGGTAAAACTCCCTAGCTGGCAGGTCAAATGGCCTATATACAGCCAGGAACTTGTAGCTACACACCTGTGGGTCTTCTTGGCATATTAAACTAGAAATCAGACTTGGTTTCCGTGTTTGAGAGCTCAACCAATTTCACCCATTCACAAAGAGCTTTCCCCAAAATGTTACAAGATTTATTTACTACATTTTGCAACTCCTATAAGGAGAAATTTCAGCATCTGTAGCACTGGAAACTTTTAAGAACAGGTAGTTTGGACAGCTATCAGAAATGATACAGGTTATCCAGCTGGCTAAGTTGGGAGAAACTCTCAGTTTAGAGGCTGCTTCTGAGGCAGAGGGCAAACTGAAAGATTAATTCACTTTAATGTAGACATCAACCTTCTCAGTTCTTGCTGCAGTTCATAACAGCAGGCAAACTGCCTGTCATTCATTAGAAACAGCATTGCCATAATGCTAAAGGACAAAATTCATGATACTGGCATTAATAGATAAGAGGCAAATAAAGCCTTTAGTAAGCATGGAACAGTTAGAAAAGGCCTTGGCAGAGCTCAGCCTCCACAATTTCAGATGGCTTTAAGCTTCTTGTCCCTTGGGATGGTATTCCTCTAGTAGGTGTCATTTCACAGGGAATCATTAAGATCACTACTCTTGAACTACCTTTGGCTCTTTCAGAACTTGTTGCCTTGCCCACAAAACGGCTTACAAACTCTGACAGCAGGATTTAACACTCAAAGATAGCAGGAGTCTGTTCTCTGATGTTACCTGCACGTTCTGAAAGAGGCACGAGCCACTGCGGCACGACGAACCACATGTATTTTCAACACATAGTTTACAAAGGTCATCATATTCCTTGCAGAGCTTGGAAAAACTTGGCAATATTGATGCTCAAGACCTGCAAAAAGTGTAAAATTCTTCAAACCTTGCAGATTTGCAATGAAGGCTGCTGTTAGATAGCAAAACCTATGAGTTATTTGACCCTACATGTAAAATAGAACTCTCTTCCCGCCACCAGCCTTTTTACCTCGGTCTAGCTGGCAAAGAAATCAGAAATTACTTCTTTCAGCATCCATACATGAGTTAAAAACAATAATCTGAAAGAATTTAATTCTGAATGACAATGAAACAAGGGACCAGGAGAAAAAAAATAAAATAAACAAAAGGTTCCATTTCTATTATTTAGAGGACAATACAAATTTTCTCTTCAAACAGCCAATTTTTTTCTCCTTTATCAGCTTCAATAACACCATAATTACATTTTTTTCCTACAAAGGCATAAACCTTAACCAACTATTTTATTAATGGATGATTCAGGACAAATGGGAAGAGAAGCAAATAAGTATCTGAAATGGTATTAATTCAACAGAAAAATATCAACTTGTAACATCAGATAGTTCCCTGTAATGATGGGCTGACAAAGAGCTGTGTACAGTTCCATCCCTGTGACTGCACAGAGCCGTGGCCTAAGTCAGCACAAACCCTATGAGGAGTGGTTGAGGGAGCTGGGCTTGTTTAGCCTGGAGAAGAGAAGGGTCAGGGGTGACCTCATTGCAGTCTACAACTACCTGAAGGAAGGCTGTAGCCAGGTGGAGGTTGGTCTCTTCTGCCAGGCAACCAGCAACAGAAGAAGGGGACACAGTCTCAGGTTGTGCCAGGGGAGGTCTAGGCTGGATGTTAGGAGGAAGTTGTTGCCAGAAAGTGATTGGCATTGGAATGGGCTGCCCAGGGAGGGGGTGGAGTTGCCATCCCTGGAGGTGTTGAAGAAAAGCCTGGATGAGGCATTTAGTGCCATGGTTTAGTTGATTGGACAGGGCTGGGTGCTAGGTTGGACTGGATGATCTTGGAGGTCTCTTCCAACCTGGTTGATTCTATGATTCTTGAAATGTCGTCCCTAGGAAGCAGGCTCTTTCTTCCCAAGTTTCCAGATGGTAAACAGCATTACAGGAAGTTGAACATAACATTAAATCCCTTTTCCACATAAGCAATTGCTGCTAGAAATGCTAGAAAGTTATGAAAGGAATGAAAGTCAGCACAAAATCTGTATGGGCAGAAACAGATTACACAAACAGTCTTTCTTTAACCATGTGTCCCAAGTCTATCTGCAGTGTGGATTTATCTTTTCCCTTAAATGCTTTGTGCTTCTCAGGTTGCTTATATCTGTTTCCATACTTTCTCTGCATTCTTCTAGTGTCCTAACCTTCTCCCTGACAGCAGTTCCTGAGGGCAGAATGAATCCCAAAATTAAAAATGGTATAAAAGTCCTTGTAGATTGCATTGTGGTGGGGAAAAATATACAGAAACATAATGCTCTTACTGCTTAACTCTCAATTATAGAAAAAACAACCTCAGTGAGAAAATTACTACTTTCATAATTACTCCTCTCAATAACTCTTTTTTTGAAATCCCATGAAAAGCTCTCGGAGTGCATTTTAAACTTGGAAGCAGTGAAGCAGATCAAAGAACGCGTGTGTTTATTCTCTCTTATTAAGAAAGCTGTATGGTATTTGACAGCTACAGGCAATGTGCATTGTGTGAAACTTGTAGGATCATAACAGCAATAAACTTGAAGCAGTGTGTGTCTTGATAGATTTAAATACAAAATAAGAACGTAATGTTGCCAGTTAAATGGATTTGGTGGCTTTCTCTCCTTCTCGGGCCAAGAATGCAGTGTTTTAGGCAAGAAACCAAAGAAACCCCATGGTTAGAAAGGGGAATTCTATTTCTTTTAGTCATGAAAAGCAGAGCTTTCCTGTGTTTTAACCAAACTGTATTTGGTAGAAAAAATAAGAATTAAGCTAGTCTGAATTGAAGAGGTAGGAAGCAGGACATGAGTAAATGAATCTGGTCACCTCTGGAATACAGATTTTCACCAGGAGCATGTGAATTGCTACATACAACTGCCAGATCTTCAATACAGAAATACTTCTATGGGTAGGAATAAACCATAGGTAGGGTTCACAGGTGGCAGTGTCTTCCTTAGCAGAGAGATTAAGAACACCTTGTCCCTGGCATTTAATGCCTTGAACAATGAGTTCATCAGCATATCTGTCTCTCATAAGGCATGTCTATGTTTGCTAGAGCTATATTTGGAAAGACTGTGGCCTCTTTGTGTCACTGGCCCAGCCTCTGCAAAGAAAAACTCATAGAATGGCAAAATATCCAGGAAGATATTTTGCCTGAAAGCCCAAGTTCATCCTCTGAAGCAACATCTACCCTTTGCTTTGTCACTTTTCCAACAACAGCTGCTAGTTATCTGTCATATTAATATGCTTTCAATACACTGTGCTTGAAGCAGCTGGACCAACTTGAAACCAATTTGAAAAACATGTTTATAGAGAAAGGCAAAGGAAATGACCTATAACATTGTAGACACAATGTGTTCCACATGAGAGCTCCATCAGTTGAGTTTTTACCAACTCAGTTGTTTTATTATCATTCAAAGTCTCCAGTTTTCACTATGCTTCTGTTTAGTAGATCTGGGGTGCCTCTGACTTCCAATGGGTTTTCCCAATATTTTCTGTTGCTCTTTGGTCCCAGGGAAAAGACAGCAGTGAAACAGCCATTTAGGTGAACAGCTCCACCACACATCCCTGTGCAACTGAAGCAGAGTGCAAGAACTAAACCAGAATTTGCTTAGTGGATGTGAGAAGAGTTAGTAATAGGCATTTCCTTTCTTTTGCAGCTATAAAGATACAAAAAAAGGTGCTTCAAAGAATAAGTGCTACAAAATGATTCAAAAAGAAATTATTTTCCTTTCAAGCAACTTCTCTGTAAAATGTGATGAATCTTCCATGTTACAAACAGAACCTGGAATTTAGTGAAATATGAGAGTTCCAGAAACTGGAATTTAGTGAAATATGAGAGTTAGGAAGACGACAGCTTTAACTGCTTTGGATGTTAGGGTCACATTTTAGAATATAATGAATATTTGTACTATGTACCTTTATGGATGTGAGATCTGAAAAATCCCCAAGAAAACAACAAACCCCTCCCTAAACACCCCTATACCCCAGAAAGGAAAACAAAGAAAGAAACAAAAAGAAACAAAGAAATTAATTCAAACCTCAAAACACCTCACCAAAGAATGCCACAAAAATCTTATTGCTGGTTAAATGGTTTGGTCAGTGTAGAGATGTGGTGCCTTTGTCTGAAGTTTGGGTGATTTACTCAGAACTGGATTTTGTATGAGCAGGTCAAGACTTGCTTCCAGCTCTGTCACAGTGATTTGGGCCAGCTCTGGGTCATCCCTGTCCTACTCTGCAGTAGACCTGTGGCATTTGAGGAGTGCTGTTTCCTAATCTCATACATGAAACTGAATTTAATGTCCCCTCTTCTCTCCAGGATACCAGATTGCACAAAAATTCTTGATGTGAGCTTTTAAGGGTGAACATGATTGGCACCCCTGAGTACATGCTGTACAGTCTCAAGTTGTGCCAGGGGAGGTATAGGCTGGATATTAGGAAGAAGTTCTACACAGAAAGAGTGATCGCCCACTGGAATGGTCTTCCTGGGGAGATGGTGGAATCCCTATCCCTGGAGGTGTTTAAGAGGAGGCTGGATGAGGCACTTAGTGCCATGGTCTAGTTGATTGGCTAAGGCTGGGTGATAAGTTGGACTGGATGATCTTGGAGGTCTCTTCCAACCTGGTTGATTCTATGATTCTATGACAGAACAAGAGGACACAGCCTCATACTGTGCCAGGGCAGGTTTAGGCTGGACGTTAGGAAGAAGTTCTACACAGAAAGAGTGATCGCCCACTGGAATGGTCTTCCTGGGGAGATGGTGGAATCCCTATCCCTGGAGGTGTTTAAGAGGAGGCTGGATGAGGCACTTAGTGCCATGGTTTAGTTAATTAGAAGGGTTAGGTGATAGGTTGGACTTGATAATTTGAGAGGTCTTTTCCAACCTGGTTGATTCTGTGAATGAAGGAGAAAGTTGACAGAGAAATTATTCTCTCATCTTTTGTTCTGCATAATATTCTTCATTTGATCCAGAGTTGTCTTCGGTAAGACACACCAGTCCCATGTATTTTGTGAACCTTGAGATGACAATGTAAATCTGGAAAAAAAAAAAACAAGCAAACAGTAAAATCCACAGAGGAACATTTCCCCTACAAAGTATATTTTCCCCACATCTTATGAAGAAATGTATACATGCCCTTAAGGAGGTATTTGATAAAGGAAGGACTGCAGGCCAATTGTTCTCACTTGGTACCAATATTTTGGAATGTTTTGGTGGTTTTTTTTCATTTAAAATTTTAAGTCTAACCCAAATATTTACAGGAAACACTCTACTCTGCCCTGCTGAGAGCTCATCTTGAATACTGCATGCAGTTTTGAGCTCCTCAGTTTAAAAAGGACAGGGATCTGCTGGAGAGGGTCCAGTGGAGGGCTACGAGGATGATGAGGGGACTGAAGGGCACTGCCCTACGAGGAGAGGCTGAGGGACCTGGGACTTTTTAGTCTGGAGAAGAGAAGGCTGAAAGGGGATTTAATCAATGTTTATAAACATCTGGGAGCTGGTCAGGAGGTGGGGGGACAGGCTCTGCTCATTTGTTCCCCATGATAGGATAAAGAGCAATGGGTGTAAGCTGCAGCACAGGAGGTTCCACTTCAACACAAGGAGGAACTTCTTTACTGTAAGTCACAGAGCACTGGAACAGGATCCCCAGAGAGTTTGTGGGGTCTCCTTCTGTGGAGCCTTTCAAGGCCTATATGTGTGCATTCCTCCTGTGATCTCTGCTAGATTGTGTGGTCCTGCTCTGGCAGGGGGGTTGGACTCGATGATCTCCTTGGGTCCCTTCCAACCCCTAACATCCTGTGAGCCTGTGAAATTTCCTTCATATACCCATGGGCTTTTTAAATGGACATTATGAAATGCCTAGGAGTGTTTCGAAGTAACAAGCCATGCAGAGTTTCCCAGTTGATCTGGGAACAGATTAAAGTGTAAGACTGACTTAAAAACACTCAGCCCTACATGTTCTCTACTGGCATCAGAGCCATTTCAGTTGTCATCAAAACCAAGCTGACTATAAGCTTATCATGCAATGCCATCATGGGACAGCCATTGCAACGCTCCTATGTGTGGCACAAAATGCTGTCAAGAGTTGGGAAATCACTGATGCTGTGAAGTAAATTTCTAGTGGTTCTTCCTCTGAAATGCTACTTTCATTAGCCACAGTTAGAAGCAAAAATTGTGACTGAGACAGCAGAGATTGGGACAGTGAGGAATGAAGTGTACATCTGTCTTGCGAGCAGGATAATGCTGCTATATGAATAATTGAATATCAGCTTGTCGTGAACAAATTAAGGTTATAAATTAAAAGGCACTTTCCAGTCACCAGCAGAGTGATGATTAGAAACAATTTTCCATCAGGACTAGTGGGAGCATCAGGCTAAGGTGGCAATTGGTAAGTTTGTGGGCAGAATAACACAACTGATGCCTGAGAAAGCAAGGAGCGCTCTTGGTTTTGAAGGACAAAGATCCTGTTTCCTGTTGAACTGCACTCATTAATCTGCAACATCAAAGAAAATAGACACAAACCCATGTTTTTCTGCGTACACTGAACATGCTGGAGGCCTGTTAATTAGTTGTTTCCTGCTTTTTCTCTGTTCTGGCAGCTCAAGGGAGTATTTATTTAAATAATACCTAGACATAAAATAAGTAACTGTGAGCACACACACATTGCAGTGTATCTGAGCATGTAAATGTAAAATCTTGACTAAAGACAACCACATTCACTTATTGAAAAGCTGCTACTAGTGCAGTAAAGACAAAACAAGACCTTTGTAATCTCAATCTCCCTATCACCTCTTATTCTCAACCTGGTTTCCCACTTCTGATCAGGCTGTCAAATTTTCTTATCTATTTCTATTTTGCTTGTGATCAGTGAGATGAAAAAGAAAATCTAGATAGAACTCATCAGCTTCAGGTTTTAAAGCTTATTGCTGAATTTTCTGTTCAGCATTTTGGCTGAACTGTTGTGCTCCCCAGTTTGATCCACTGAGTTTCCATGAACCCAATCTTAGACAAATGCTGGGTTTCACAATCAGCATTTTTGCAGTTCAGATATCCTTATTTTACTGATAGGAAAGCTCTAAGTCAAAGCAATTATCTCACTTCTGTCAGACCATGCAAGGAACATGCAAAGCATATTACAGCAACCTTTAACACTGGAACGGGTTGCCCAGGGAGGTTGTGAATACTTCCTCCCTGGAGGCATTTAAGGCCAGGCTGGATGAGGCCTTGAGCAAACTGCTCTAGTGGGAGGTGTCCCTGCCTATGGCAGGGAGTTGGAGCTGGATGATCCTTGAGGTCCCTTCCAACCTAAACCATTCTATGATTCTAATTACCCTGAAGCCACACTAAAAAACCCAAACCAAACCAAAAACCTGCAGCAAGCTTCATCAAGACTTAAGTTAGCAAACCTGCATTGTTTTGCCCTATGCCACAGGGTCTCATGGGCTCCAGAGCCTGAAAGATTTGGTAATGCTGTTCTGTGCTGCGTTTATTAGTGCAGAAGGTTCATATGGGTTTGTAAATGTCAGGATAAAAGTAAACAGCAGCTCACTTCGAAGACATCTGAGGACTTGCCCTGTAGAATGTTCTAGAAAGTCTATAAATCCACTCCTATATAAAATATGACAGAGTTCTGCACTGCAGGCCAGATGAATCTATGTTGGGTTTTCCATTCAAGGTGGAAGTCTGAGAACAGTAGTAGAGTAAGAAGATTGTTGTCCCCTGGGTCTAAAGTGCTGTTAGTCACACCCCTCACCTGCAAATCACACTATCACTTCACATATAATAGCCATTGCTTATACATGTCACAAGAACTGCAAATCTCAAATATAAATAAACAAAACAATGTTTAAAGTTAAAATGTTATGTGTTCTGTTCATAAATTCATTTCCTGTGTTCATCATACTAAAAGTATGATGAATCTTCCTGATGAATTGAACTTTGCACTTCCAAATTTAAATCAAATGCTAACTTTCAGTAAAACAAGTAATAAAAAAAGAGACCTCTTCTTTAATAAGAAATGCCTCTACATTTAGCATATTTTAGGCAGCTTATGCTGGGATTGTGTAAACCTCTCAAGGATATTTTTTATGCCTGCTAAATGGAAGATTTGTCTATCTCTCCACATAATGTACATGCCATTGGCTTGCTCCACATGCATTGTTCTTAGAATCATATTCATGCATCTAGTGTGTTTCCACAGGTCTGTTTTCCATATTTAAGTCCCAGATCTTCACTGACAGGTAATCTCTTGTCATCATGCATACAGGCATCCTGGCCTGGATCAGGAACAGTGTGGCCACTAGGACAAGGGAGGTTATTCTTCCCCTTTACTCAACACTGGTCAAGCCACACCTTGAGAACTGTGTCCAGTTCTGGGCTCCTCAATTCAAGAGAGATGTTGAGGTGCTGGAACGTGTCCAGAGAAGGGCAACAAAGCTGGTGAGGGACCTGGAACACAAACCCTATGAGGAGGGGCTGAGGGAGATGGGCTTGTTTAGCCTGGAGAAGAGGAGGCTCAGGGGTGACCTCATTGATGTCTACAACTACCTGAGGGGAGGTTGTAGCCAGGTGGGGGTTGGTCTCTTCTGCCAGGCAACCAACAACAGGACAAGGGGACACAGTCTCAAGTTGTGCCAGGGGGAAGTATAGGCTGGATGTTAGGAGGAAGTTCTTCCCAGAGGGAGTGATTGGCATTGGAATGGGCTGCCCAGGGAGGTGGTAGAGTCACCGTCCCTGGGAGTGTTCAGGAAAAGACTGGATGAGGCACTTAGTGCAGTGGTCTGGTTGACTGGATAGGGCTGGGTGCTAGGTTGGACTGGATGATGTTGGAGGTCTCTTCCAACCTGGTTGATTCTATTCTATTCTATTCTAAATGTAGGAAGCAGAGATAAACAAGTAGCAAAAAGCCTTCATCTAAAATTGGACTTGCATGGCCTCAGTGCCTCAACTACCTGTACTACAAACTAGCTTTAAAACCTCTTTGCAATCAAGTTGGCAAAAATAATACTGTTTTGGGTATGCTCTTCCAAGAAAATAAAAAAGAAAAAGAATTGAATTTAAACATCCAGACTTGCATGGGTGTAATACAGCAGAATCCAGACACTGAATTTAAAGCAGCTATCTAATCTTTGATGCTTAAACATTTCCATGTATGCAGACAAAAATATTTTCAAGGAGTGGCTTTGCTTTATGGTCTGCAGTTTGCTTCCTTTTTTGCTTCATCAAGGTCTCTTTCATAGGAGTTTAAGAGATGTCCAGATGAATTAATTTCCAGATAAATGAATGAAACTGTTTGTTGAAACTCTGGATGGTTTCCTTTGTTCTCTGAAGCCTACTGTTAACTGAAAAATAGCAAATGGTCCATTTATTGAAAAGTCCAGTTTTATCTTCACTTGTATGAATTCCTTCTATGAATAAAAGGGACTTTTCTGCTAAACAAAAATCCATACCTCAGTCGGATTTGGGTTCACTTCAATAGCACAAATTTGATTTCCAGTTATTTTTTTCCCTGTGATGTCTCACAAATAGCTAATACAATTGCTTCAATCAAACATATTCTCCACTGAGTTTGAACTTTGTTTACTTACAGGTTCACAGAGGAACAAAGAGTGCTGAGATTAATTCATTCGGTTTAATTTTCTACCCCATACTCTTACAACAAGTGAGCTCTCACTATGTTTTTTGCAATTAGTGTGTTTTAATAATGTTGTCCAAGTATAGATTATTAGTCCAATTAATTGCTTTGGGAAGAGTTTTATGAATACTTCTGATGAACAAAGAACCACGAGTCTTTTGAAAACAAATATAGTGTTCAATGAACAAATTGATGTGCAGAACAGCTAATTTATCTATTTGGACTTTTGGTTTAGTGATTTTTACATGACTTGTGTTGTTTTTCCTTTTCTTACAGTGTGGCACATGAAATTTAACCTCAAGCNGAAGGGCAACAAAGCTGGTGAGGGGCCTGGAACACAAACCCTATGAGGACAGGTTGAGGGAGCTGGGGTTGTTTAGCCTGGAGAAAAGGAGGCTCAGAGGTGACCTCGTTGCTGTCTACAACTACCTGAAGGAAGGCTGTAGCCAGGTGGGGGTTGGTCTCTTCTCCCAGGCAATCAGCAACAGAACAAAGTGACACAGTCTCAAGCTGTGCCGGGGGAGGTCTAGGCTGGATGTTAGGAGGGAGTTCTTGCCAGACAAAGTGATTGGCATTGGAATGGGCTGCCAGGGAGGTGGTGGAGTCACCGTCCCTGGAGGTGTTGAAGAAAAGCCTGGATGAGGCACTTAGTGCCATGGTCTGGTTGACTGGATAGGGCTGGGTGATAGGTTGGACTGGATAATCTTGGAGGTCTCTTCCGACCTGGTTGATTCTATGATTCAAAGTTAGCTGCAATTCTACTAGGTCACAGTGGAGTTCTATTCCCTTCTGCAGCTTGCAAATTTCAGTTACTTCAATAAATGCAAACTGAGAAAACGTATTCATTTCTAAATGGTGAAGCTGTTCAGTTTACTCTCTTCCTTGACCCTTTTTTGCTGCTGCTTTTTACAAACCGTGGACTCTCCTGCTACTACCTATTTTCTGTCTTTATTCCTACTCATGGTCATCCAGCTGTGCTGTGTTAGTTCCAATGTAGCATCACTCTTTGGATCATATTTAGCTGGATGGAATGGAGATTCATCTGTCTGTCTATATCATTCTGTTACAACTGGAGGTGGATGATTGCTCACTGACAGCCTGATTTACCTTCAGCCCCTGCAGAGCCCAGAATGGGAACTAGGGGAATACTGAGAAAAACAACATGCTAACAGCCCTTAGTAGGTATCCTGGAGAGACCTCAAGAGTGAACAGATACTGCTGTATCTCGTTACAGAATAATTCTAACTCTGCCTTGGCAGCATCTGGTTCTGGCACTGCTGGAGACATTATATAGGTGTAAATCTTGTGTTGATCTACACCAGACGAGAAACTCCTACATCCATCAGATACTGCAAGAAGATGAATGTTTCAACTGGCTTCTATTAGTTGAAGTACTGAGTGTCTGGATGTTCACGTGCTTTTTTAGATTCTCAGCTTTTCACAGTGGATGTGATCTCCCACTTGATACTGCATGCTGATCTCAGCATCTTAAAAAGTGTAGGGTGAGCAACCTTACGCTTTTTTGCATCTCTGAGCTGTTGCTGAGTCATGACATGACCCTTGCCGGTCTTGCAGATGTCTGGAATAAGCTTGAGTATAAGTACTCACCACACTCTTGTACATGACAGCACCAAGGATAAGTTGCTTGAGAGAAGAATTATTCTTTTTCAGTGTCTATGAGTGCAATGCTGATGCAACCACATATCAAAGACACACAGTTACAGAGCTTTCAAACTGGCTAGCGATTGGGGAGGTTTGTAGGGAAATCAACTAAGATGATAGGAATATCTTTTCTGAGCAGTGGGATTTAGAACACCCAAGACCTCAAACCTGAAGAAGCATACTCATCAGAAAAGATCTTCAGGTAAGCAGGTTCTCTAGACCTGGATTCCTAGGGAGGCCTGGATAAGCTGCAACCAGAAATAATAGCCACAAATATTCAGTTGCCACTGAATAGGCAGCTTCTGGGCCCCTCAATTCAAGAGAGATGTT
>WAAF01019186.1:153920-171786 GCA_013400475.1 Tricholaema leucomelas | reverse complement strand
AGTTAAATCTCATTATTCCCATTTTAAATCACAGTGGGAGGGGGGGAAGTTAAATCTCATTGTTCCCATTTCAAATTATAGGGAAATAAAAGGTTAAATCTCATCATTCCCATTTCAATTTATGGGGGGGAAAAGGTTAAATCTCATTATTCCCATTTTCCCTTTCTCAGACTGGATGTGGAGGAAGTTGTTGAGCATGAGAGTGGTGAGAGGCTGGAATGGGTTGCCCAGGGAGGTGGTTGAGGCCCCATGGCTGGAGGTGTTTAAGGCCAGGCTGGCTGAGGCTGTGTGCAGCCTGCTCTAGGGTAGGGTGTCCCTGGGCATGGCAGGGGGGTTGGAACTGACTGCTCCTTGTGGTCCCTTCCAACCTTGACTGATTCTATGATTTTAAATCATAGGGGGGGAAAATAAAAGGTTAAATCTCAACATTCTCATTTTAAATTATAGAGGGAAAATAAAAGGTTAAATCTCATCATAAAAAGGTTAAATCTCATCATTCCCATTTCAAATTATAGGGAAAATAAAAGGCTAAATCTCATTATTCCCATTTTAAACTAGGGGGGGGGAAATAAAAGGTAAAGTCTCATTATTCCCATTTTAAACTACAGGGGAGAAAATAAAAGGTTAAATCTCATCATTCCCATTTCAAATTACAGAGGGAAATAAAAGGTTAAATCTCATCATTCCCATTTCAAATTACAGAGGGAAATAAAAGGTTAAATCTCATCATTCCCATTTCAAATTACAGAGGGAAATAAAAGGTTAAATCTCATCATTCCCATTTCAAATTACAGAGGGAAATAAAAGGTTAAATCTCATCATTCCCATTTCAAATTACAGAGGGAAATAAAAGGTTAAATCTCATCATTCCCATTTCAAATTACAGAGGGAAATAAAAGGTTAAATCTCATCATTCCCATTTCAAATTACAGAGGGAAATAAAAGGTTAAATCTCATCATTCCCATTTCAAATTACAGAGGGAAATAAAAGGTTAAATCTCATCATTCCCATTTCAAATTACAGAGGGAAATAAAAGGTTAAATCTCATCATTCCCATTTCAAATTACAGAGGGAAATAAAAGGTTAAATCTCATCATTCCCATTTCAAATTACAGAGGGAAATAAAAGGTTAAATCTCATCATTCCCATTTCAAATTACAGAGGGAAATAAAAGGTTAAATCTCATCATTCCCATTTCAAATTACAGAGGGAAATAAAAGGTTAAATCTCATCATTCCCATTTCAAATTACAGAGGGAAATAAAAGGTTAAATCTCATCATTCCCATTTCAAATTACAGAGGGAAATAAAAGGTTAAATCTCATCATTCCCATTTCAAATTACAGAGGGAAATAAAAGGTTAAATCTCATCATTCCCATTTCAAATTACAGAGGGAAATAAAAGGTTAAATCTCATCATTCCCATTTCAAATTACAGAGGGAAATAAAAGGTTAAATCTCATCATTCCCATTTCAAATTACAGAGGGAAATAAAAGGTTAAATCTCATCATTCCCATTTCAAATTACAGAGGGAAATAAAAGGTTAAATCTCATCATTCCCATTTCAAATTACAGAGGGAAATAAAAGGTTAAATCTCATCATTCCCATTTCAAATTACAGAGGGAAATAAAAGGTTAAATCTCATCATTCCCATTTCAAATTACAGAGGGAAATAAAAGGTTAAATCTCATCATTCCCATTTCAAATTACAGAGGGAAATAAAAGGTTAAATCTCATCATTCCCATTTCAAATTACAGAGGGAAATAAAAGGTTAAATCTCATCATTCCCATTTCAAATTACAGAGGGAAATAAAAGGTTAAATCTCATCATTCCCATTTCAAATTACAGAGGGAAATAAAAGGTTAAATCTCATCATTCCCATTTCAAATTACAGAGGGAAATAAAAGGTTAAATCTCATCATTCCCATTTCAAATTACAGAGGGAAATAAAAGGTTAAATCTCATCATTCCCATTTCAAATTACAGAGGGAAATAAAAGGTTAAATCTCATCATTCCCATTCCAAATTAGAGGGAAAATAAAAGGTTTAATCTCATCATTCCCATTTGAAATCACAGAGGGAAAACAAAAGGTTAAACCTCATCATTCCCATTTCAATTTACAGAGGCAAATAAAAGGTTAAATCTCATCATTCCCATTTTAAACTACAGGGGGGAAATTAAAGGTCAAATCTCATCATTCCCATTTTAAAAGTGGGCAACAAAGGGATTGTGTCTCCTAAAGATCCAGAGGGATCCTGCTGTAGATGAGGAAGCTGGAAAACAGCCTCCCAGCAGTAGCAAGAGGTTCAATCAGTGTCCCTGCCTATGGCAGGGGGGTTGAAACTGGATGAGCTGTGAGGTCCCTTCCAACCTAAACCATTCTATGAGTCAATATTAGAATCTGGAGCTGTCCAGAGGGGGGTATGTTAAAAGCTGCCTCAGCAGCCCCCTCCTGTTTCTGTAGCTTGAGATAAGCTCCATACCCATGAAGAAAAAAATGGAACAAACTGCATAAAAAAACATGGAACAAACTGAACAAAAAAAAGTGGGATAAAGCTGAGGAAAAGGGCAAAAAAAAAAGGGGGATAGGGAAAACTTCTTAAAGGGAAAGGAGGCAAAGAGAAACCCTCCCAAAAGTTAGTGGCTTGAAAAAACAGAGGAGTCAATTCCTGGTCAGAATAATGCTGGCAAATCCTTTCTTATCTCTTGCAAGAGGAGCCCATAAATTGCCTTCACAGTGTCACATCTTTATGCCAAATAGCCTCTTACACTGATTCAATTTATTCCAGGCTTGTTTCAGGAATTAGATGAGATTCCAAAGCCTTGGATAAAAAAAAAATAACCCACCCCAAACACCAAACCAACAAACCTCTGCCCATGAAATGAAAGGCAAAAAGAAGTGAAAAACTGAAATACCAACTGATGACTTTAAGAGCCTTAAAGGGATTGAATTCAAACTGTTCCAAGTTGTTCATTGTTAGCAGTACAAATATCACAGTTAGAGATGAGACTTTGGAGGGAGGGAGAGAGGCAGAGAAAGGGAAAAGGGAATCAAAACAAAAAAAGGCCAAGGGCAAAAGGGGCATTTGTGGGTTTTCTGCTGGAGGAAATCTCTGTTCATTGATGGCTTCAGGCTGGGCCAGGGGAGAATTGGGATGAGGAATCTCAGCCCAAGGGAATTCCACATTGCTGCCTACTCCCAGCAAGCTCCATCTCAATCCATCTCCCTCCACCTCAGCTCTTCCAGGCTCTGTTACAGGCTTTCACCTTCTCTCCCCTTTCACCTTCATCCTATAATGAAATTCAAGGCCATGCTGGATGAGGCTCTGAACAACCTGTTCCAGTGGAAGGTGTCCCTGCGTGGGGAGACCTCAGAGCAGCCTTCCAGCAGCAGGCAGGGGCTACGAGAAAGCTGGGGAGGGACTTCTGACAAGGGCTGGGAGTGATAGGGGGAGAGGGAATGGGTTGGAGCTGACAGAGGGGAGATTGAGACTGGAGATGAGGAAGAAACTCTTTTCAGTGAGGGTGGGGAGACGCTGGCACAGGTTGCCCAGGAAGGTTGTGGATGTCCTCTCTCCCTGGAGGTGCTCAAGTCCAGGCTGGATGAAGCCTTGAGCAAGCTGGGCTGGTGGGAGGTGTCCCTGCCCATGGCAGAGGGGGGTTGGAAGTGGATGAAGATCCCTTCCAACCCAACCCATTCTCTGAATCAATGAAATAAGTGGAGCAGAGAGAAGGGATCAGAAAGCATTGCTAGGTGGGAAGGAGTAGGATGTAAGGATGCAGGACACAAATGTAACCCATATGGTGCAGAGCTGACAGCTTCCACAGGCCCAGCTTTATTAGCCCCAATATGCCCAGGAACAGGTGGGTTGCCTTCAAACTCCCCTTTCTGGAAGGAAAAATCTTTCTGAGAGCCCAGCAAAGGTTTGGTTTGGGTTTTTTTTCTCTCTCTCTCAGGCTTGTGCTGAAAAGAGTGAAAATTTGACCTCATTACACTCTCCTGTTCAGCCAGAAAACAAAAGTGACCATTAGAGAGCAATCAAGATCCTACTGACTTCTGACCATGGAGCTGGCAAGCTCCCACAGTCCAGAGCAGAAATGCACTCAGTGCAGTGCTGGATACAGCAGCACACAGCTGGATTATCCCAACAGGTTTTGGAGGGTGGAGCTGGGGCTCCTCTGGCTGTGCCTCTTGGCTGGGGCCGGGGTTTGGAAGCAGCTCTGCACCATGAGGCATGCAGCAGGCTGAGGGGTAGGACCAGCTAAGCAGGGAACCTCCCCAAGCTTCCTGAAAGGAGGCTGGAATGAGGCTGGTGTGGATCTCTTCCCCCAGGTAATTAATGACAGGACAGGAGGAAATGGTCTCAAGTTGCAGCAGGGCAGAGTTAGGTTAGAGATGAGGAAAAACTTTGCTCTAGGAGTGGTTTGGAACAGGCTGCCCAGGGAGGTGCTGGAGTCCCCATCCCTGGAGGGGCTCAAGAAAGGTGTGGCCATGGCACTTCAGGATGTGGTCCAAGGATTGTGGAGGTGTTGGGTAGAAGGTTGGGATTTAATCAATGTGTATAAACATCTGAGGGTTGGTCAGGAAGGGGGGACAGGCTCTGCTCACTGCTCCCTGGGACAGGACAAGCAGCAGTGGATGGAAGCTGCAGCACAGGAGGTTCCAGCTCAACACAAGGGGCAACTTCTTGCCTGGCAGGGTCCCAGAGCACTGGCACAGGCTGCCCAGAGAGGTTGTGGAGTCTCCTTCTCTGGAGCCTTTCCAGGCCTGTCTGGATGTGTTCCTGTGTGACCTGAGCTGGATTGTGTGGTCCTGCTCTGACAGGAGGGGTTGGACTGGATGAGCTCTCTGGGTCCCTTCCAACCCCTGACACCTGTGAGCCTGTGAAGGTGCAAGTGTGAAAAGGCTTCAGCCTCAGGCTGTCAGAAGACCACTTCCATCTGGAGGATTCTGAACATACATTTCACATCTCCTTGGGTCCCTTCCAGCCCCTAATATCCTGTGAGCCTGTGATCCTGTGAGCCTGTGATTTTGGAGGCCTTTTCCAACCTTAGTGATGACAAAATTGAGGACAGGATGGGTGACACAGGCAGGGGGCATTAAGGGAATGGCTTCTGTCAGCAGATCCAATGCCTGAGTGCATCTGGGTTGTCTCTCACCTCTGCACACTGGTCTGTGGTCACTCCAGGCGACAATGATGTCACTCACTCTCTTACAGGTGATGCTCTTGGACCCTTGCAAATCATAGCCCTCGTTGCAGGTGAACTGGATGCTGGAGCCTAACCTAGCAGACAGAACAGAGGGGGAAGGTTAGCAGCTGAGACACTTCTGCAGCCACAGCTTTGTCACTTTTCACCATCCCAGGGAGCCTCCTGAGGGGGGAGCAGAGAGAGCTGAGGGACCCTGCAGGCAGGGGCAGAGTTCTGCCCTGCTGGGTTTGCTTGTGCTGGGCACTGTTTGCCTTGAGGTGGTGACAAGTCCAGGAGCAGGTCTGAGTTTTCCAATGTGACCTCAGAGGGAATTCTGTGCAGTGTGGGAGCCCAACCTCAGCCTCAGGGGAGGACACATTCAGCATTCTGCCAAAGAAAACCCAAATCCTTCATCTGCTGCTGAACTGCTGAAAGAGTTCCTCTTTATTCTATCACTTTGCTTCTTCAGCCTGCAGAAGGAAAAGCTCTGGGGAGACCTTCTTGTGGCCTTTCAGCACTTAAGAGGGGGTTGATGAAGAAGATGGAGAGAGAGAGAAGCTTTCTAGCAGGGCCAGGACAAGGAGTGATGAGTTTAAACTGTCAGCAGGCAGGTGTAGAGGGGACATGGAGAAGAAACTCTTAGTGATGAGTTTAAACTGGCAGCAGGCAGGTGTAGAGGGGACATGGAGAAGAAACTCTTAGTGATGAGTTTAAACTGGCAGCAGGCAGGTGTAGAGGGGACATGGAGAAGAAACTCTTAGTGATGAGTTTAAACTGGCAGCAGGCAGGTGTAGAGGGGACATGGAGAAGAAACTTAGTGATGAGAGTGGAGAGCCACTGGCACAGGCTGCCCAGAGAGGCTCCTATCACTGGAAGTGGTCTGGCTCAGGTTGGGCAATGCTTTGGGCAATGGGGTTGAGCTGAAGGTGTCCCTGCTCTTGGCAGGGGGGGGTTGGACCAGATGACATTTGAGGTCCCTTCCAACCCAAAGCAGTCTGTGGTGCTGTGTGGACTCAGATGCTTTGCTGGTTTAAGTCAGCATTGCCTTGGTCATTGTTCCCTCCTTGGAGGTGCTCAGGACCAGGTCGGGTGGGACCCTGAGACCAGGCTGAGTGGGACCTTGAGGCCAGGCTGGGTGAGACCATGAGGCCAGACAGGGTGGGATCTTGAGGCCAGGCTGGATGGGACCTTGAGGCCAAGCTGGATGGGACCTTAAGGCCAGACTGAGTGAGACCTTGAGGCCAGGCTGGATGTGACCCTGAGGCCAGGCTGGGCCAGACCATCAGGCCAGACAGGGTGGGACCTTGAGGCCAGGCTGGATGGGACCTTGAGGCCAAGCTGGATGGGACCTTGAGGCCAGGCTGNAGACCATGAGGCCAGACAGGGTGGGATCTTGAGGCCAGGCTGGATGGGACCTTGAGGCCAAGCTGGATGGGACCTTAAGGCCAGACTGAGTGAGACCTTGAGGCCAGGCTGGATGTGACCCTGAGGCCAGGCTGGGCCAGACCATCAGGCCAGACAGGGTGGGACCTTGAGGCCAGGCTGGATGGGACCTTGAGGCCAAGCTGGATGGGACCTTGAGGCCAGTCTGAGTGGGACCTTGAGGCCAAGCTGGATGGGACCTTGAGGCCAGGCTGAGTGAGACCATGAGGCCAGGCTGGATGGGACCTTGAGGCCAGGCTGAGTGGGACCTTGAGGCCAGGCTGGATGGGACCTTGAGGCCAGGCTGGGTGAGACCATGAGGCCAGGCTGGATGTGACTCTGAAGCCAGGCTGGATGGGACCTTGAGGCCAGGCTGGATGGGACCTTGAGCAAGCTGGTCTAGTGGCAGACCCCATGGCAGGGGCTGGAATGATCTTTAAGGTCCTTTCCAACCCAAACCATTCCATGCTGATTCGATGAATCAACACAGTGCTGGCTTACAGCAGCTGTGGCTTTTAGGGACTAGAGAATTCCCTCTCCTCCACCCTAACCCTTCCCATCCATTTCCTGGATTTCAGGAGAACTTGACAGGCTCAGGTTCAATTGAAAGACACTTGTAGGGAGCAAAGCAGCTGTGACCAGCAGGGGAAGATGAGATGTTGATCAGCCATGGCTGCTGCATCCCTGCATGCTCTGAAGGAGTGTTCCTCACTCCCAGGGAGCAGCAGCACTCTTTGCAAGTGCATAAGAAAACAATCACCCAGCACCACACACACTTATTGAGAAGGAGCTGTGACAGCACTTGGGGAGCTGATCTCAGACTCACCAGGGGCAGGGCCATGCTGGGATTTGAGCTAATTTGAGAAGGGAAAGGTTGGGTTTTCTTTTGTTCTTTTGCTGCACTCAACTGAAGGAATGACAACAAACATTGATTAACAGAACTGGCTGGGTGCTGGGGAAAGAGAAATCCTCTGGGAGACAGAACATGACAGATCCTCATCCTGGGCTGCAGCAAGAGCAGTGTGACCAGCAGGGTGAGGGCAGTGATTCTCCATCTCTTCTCTGCTCCTGTGACCAGTTCTGGTGCTCCAAATACAAGAAGGACATGGAACAGTTGGAAAGGGTCCAGAGGAGGCCACAAAGATGATTAGAGGGCTGGAGAACCTCCCCTGTGGGGACAGGCTGAGAGAGTTGGCGTTGTTGAGCCTACAGAGGAGAAGGCTCCTCTTTAGGCAGCCTCTTTAGGTTCTCCTTTAGGCTTCTCTTTAGGCAACCTCTTTAGGCTCCCCTTTAGGCAGCCTCTTTAGGCAACCTCTTTAGCGGCCTCGTTAGGCCCCCCTTTAGGCAGCCTCTTTAGGCAACCTCTTTAGCGGCCTCGTTAGGCCCCCCTTTAGGCAGCCTCTTTAGGCAACCTCTTTAGCGGCCTCGTTAGGCCCCCCTTTAGGCAGCCTCTTTAGGCAACCTCTTTAGCGGCCTCGTTAGGCCCCCCTTTAGGCAGCCTCTTTAGGCAACCTCTTTAGCGGCCTCGTTAGGCCCCCCTTTAGGCAGCCTCTTTAGGCAACCTCTTTAGCGGCCTCGTTAGGCCCCCCTTTAGGCAGCCTCTTTAGGCAACCTCTTTAGCGGCCTCGTTAGGCCCCCCTTTAGGCAGCCTCTTTAGGCAACCTCTTTAGCGGCCTCGTTAGGCCCCCCTTTAGGCAGCCTCTTTAGGCAACCTCTTTAGCGGCCTCGTTAGGCCCCCCTTTAGGCAGCCTCTTTAGGCAACCTCTTTAGGCTCCCCTTTAGGCATTGGAGCAACCTTCCAGTACCTGAAAGAGCTACAGGAGAGAGCTGGGAGGGACTTTGACAAGGACTTGTAGTGAAGAGGATGAGAGGGAATGGACTGAAACTGGAAGAAGGGAGATTGAGACTGGACCTTAGGAAGAAATTCTTTCCAGTGAGAGTGGTGAGACTCTGGAAGAGGTTGCCCAGAGAGATTATGGGATGTCCCCTCCCTGGAGGTGTCCAAGGCCAGGTTGGATGAGGCCTTGAGCACCCTGGGCTGGTGGGAGGTGTCCCTGCAGGAGGTTGCAACTAAACAACCTTTAAGGTCCCTTCCAAACCAAACCATCCAACGAACCTCTGACCTGGGCCATTGTCTCCCACCCACACAGCTGCACACTGACACTCTTCTGCTTTTGCACATCAGTGTCCCAGCAAGCTTCTGGGGGCAGAAACACACTTAAAGGTGTGCAGATGAGCTCTGAAAACAGCCCAGACAAGGCCAAGGAGCAGACACCAGGGGAACAGGCAGGAACTTTGCAACATGCAGAAAAGACAAGAGAGAAAAGGTTCTTACCTAAAATCGTTGCCTATCCTTTTGCCTCTCTCTGGAATCCCAGGGTCTGGACACATATTATGTCCCTGGGATACACCAACCTGAGTTACTACAAAGCAAAAAAAAAACAAACAGAAAACAAAACCAAAAACAAAACAGCACATACAGAGAACAGCAAAAGCAACATTCTTTCAGCAGCCCTCTTGGTGGATGTGGAGAGAGAGAGAGAGAGAATAAAGATGGCAACTGGGAGCTCAAAAACCTGAATGTGCTCCGTTTGCTTTAGGGAAATAAAAGCAACAAACCCACAAAGATAAACAACCTCAACCTCAACCCCAACCCCCCACACACACCAAAAAAAAAAGGCTTTGGAAACAAATGCAACTGGAATCATTTCAGCTCAGTTTATCCAGCAAAGTGTTTTCTAGGAAATGCCAACTCTGGAAGCAGTTTTCTCTCTGTTCCTCTTACAGAAGTACCTCTGAAAAGTGTTGCTTTGGGGTTTGGGTTTTTATTTCCCACCCACCCTCCCCCCCCCACTCCCTTCCCTTTCATCCTGCATAATTACAGCAATGAAGCAGCCCATTTCTAAAGCCTGTGATTTCAAATAGCCACCTGTGACACCACAAGGTGCCAGCCAAGCACCCTCCAAACCCAGGCAGGTGGTACCAGGGGAAATAAACAACCTGATGAAAAAGGCAGGTGGATGGGACCGGCATAGGACAAGAGGGAGAAAGGAGAGGGGGATGCAGGGTTGGGCATTTTAGAGCAAGTCATTTACTCTGAACATGACAACATTTCCATGGAGCAACCTTCATTCAACTGCCAACAAAGATGAAATCTATGAAGTGGTGATCAGCACTGCATAAACACCTCCAGACTTCACTCTCTACCTCCCCACTGCCACCTTCCCTCTCCAGCCTGCCGAGTGGCGCAAACAAAGCCTCGAGCATCCACCTGAGGTGGGCATCACCTGGGTGGCCCTGAGAAGGATGATACAAGCAGGTGAGATCTGCCAATACAGTGATTTCCAAAAGCCAAAGCAGAGAGGGGTTTTGTTGTCTCTTTCTCTGGAGACTTTTCCAAGCCCAGGTGGGCACTGCAGTCCTGAGCGACCTGGTCCAGGCAAACCTGCTTTAGCAGGGTGGGGGTTGGACTGGATGATCTCCAGAGGTCCCTTCCAACCTCACCATTCTGTGAGCTCCAGCACCTACCAAAATGCACAGGGGCAAAGGGGTGACTTTGTCAGGGAGCTGCAGAAGTTTCTGACTCAGGGTTTTTTTTCTTGCATCACTCAGGGAAGGACACGAAGCAAACAGTGACACTGCCCTGGAGCAGCAAAGCCTGGATCTGAAGCCAGAATGTTCCCATCCCACCCCTCTCTACCACTAGATGGAAGGACAAACCTCAGCTGCACTTCAGAACACACCACAGGTGGCACAGTTGCCCGAGCCCACTGCCAGCTGGGTGATGCTGTGGTGATGAATGCAGGTTCCTGCCGACACTGAGCGTGGTGGAAGGTGTGGAGGTGTGAGCAGGTCAGCACTGCCATGGGAAGAGAAGCACAAACAGACTGCACAGCACCAGCACACACAAAGGCAGGACCATCAAATGTGGGGTCAGGCAGCACAGCTGGAAGATGGAACTCAGCTGCTAGAAGGACAGAAGGATCAATCCTCTGCTCACCCAAGTGCTGGCCAGCTCTGCTGAAAACATCACAGCTTCTGACCTCCTCCTTGGCTCCAGGCACTCATGTCTCAGCTCACATCTCGTGATCATCAATTCTGAAAGGGTCTTTATCTCTCCTGGCCTCACTTTCCACCCACCAGGCTGGATGTGAACCCCTGCAGTGCTGCCTGCAGCACCTGGAAGGCTGGGACCGTCCCTTCGCTGGGCAGGGCTTGGTGTTTCAGCAGGAAACTTTGGTGCTCCACAGCCTTCTCCATGTGTTTGAGGGCACAACAGCAATGAAGATGCAGCCTTAGAGCAAAGCAGGCTCCTGAGGGATTGTTTTATCCCTTTTGCATATTCATGACCTCCCATTAAGCTCATGGATGGAGACACCAGCAAGAGACAGAAGCATGAAAGGAGCACAGGATGTCTTTTGATAGCTGCATTTTGTAGCTGCAAAGCTTTGCTGCCTCCCCTCACAGGCTCTGCTGATGCTGGGTGTACAGTAGTGCCAGCAGGGTGGCAGCTCCTGCCCAGGGCAGGGATTTGGCTGATATTTTCAGCAGCAGTGCCCCACTAACTGAAGCAGCCATGACAAAAAACCCTTCTGCATCTGCAGCAGGTCTCAGAGATGCAAAATAATTGGGTGGTCCTTAAGGAAAGCAAATCCCCAACTTCCAAGGGGCCTTCTGTTAGTGCTTGAAATGATGACTGCTTCTGAGAAATGAGGGTACAGAGCTGACCCCACCTCCTTTGGGGGTTCTTCCACCACTGCCTACCTACACCAACATGCTGACTGCACATGGAGACAGCTCCAAAGCACAATTCACACCCAGGAGAGGGCTGCATGTGGAATTGAAGGAAAAGTCTTAAGACTTCTCATCTTCACCTTCTCCAGAGTAAAACCACACAGAAGGAGACAGACCTGGAATGTCCTCATGCACAAACCCAGCTGCTCCAGAGATATCTGCATCCAAACACTTGTGTGTGCTCTCCCTTGCACAGCATTCTGCCAGGCTGCCTGTCCACACCAAGCTCTTCCTCCCATGGTCAAAAGACTACCCAGACAGCATCCTTCGTGCCCACGTTACTGCTATCACACCCAAGTGTGTTGTCCCATGCCAGATGACAGTGAACCTTGAAACCTCCAGTTCAAAGCTTCAGGAGGAAGCAAGGCTAGGGATGAGCAGCAGAACCCTCAGAGGGTCAGGGGCAGGTATCAATCACAGTGAAAACTAAACCCATTGCGGAAGACCAAACCCACTGCTGAAGACCAAACCCACTGCGGTAAGACCAAACCCACTGCTGTAAGACCAAACCCACTGCTGAAGACCAAACCCACTGCTGAACACCAAACCCACTGCTGTAAGACCAAACCCATTGCTGAAGACCAAACCCACTGCTGAAGACCAAACCCACTGCTGTAAGACCAAACCCACTGCGGAAGACCAAACCCACTGCTGTAAGACCAAACCCACTGCGGAAGACCAAACCCACTGCTGTAAGACCAAACCCACTGCGGAAGACCAAACCCACTGCTGTAAGACCAAACCCACTGCGGAAGACCAAACCCACTGCTGTAAGACCAAACCCACTGCTGTAAGCCCAAACCCATTGCTGAAGACCAAACCCACTGCTGTAAAACCAAACCCATTGCTGAAGGCCAAACCCACTTCTGCTCTTGTTAGCTACCACTTTATTCACACCTAGGCAGCATGTGCAGATAAACCACAGAACAGAGAAGATAAACCAGAGCAGGAGGGAGAGGAGAAGTATCTCCATATCAGGAGAGCTGGGAAATTTCCCTTATACCTGTGAAAGAGAGCAAAGCACAAAGGAGCAGATGGATTAGAAGGTCACTTAGAGAAACTTTGGTTCTACCTTCTCACACATTCACACAACTAAAGCAGAGGTTGTGAACCATATTTGTAACTCTGAGGACTTGCTGTCAGTGCTGTGTTCATCCTCCTGCAGGCTTGACTGATCTATGCCTGGGCTGCAGCACTCCAAAATGTCTTTGTCAAGGTTACCTGGAGAACAGTGGATCTGAAACACCTCTGATGAACTGCTCCATTTCTCCAGTAAAGGCTCAAGGAGACTCTTCCCCAAACTGTGGAAGTAGTTTTGCATCCCTGTCTCCTCCTCTTGCTCCCAGCTTCCTTCTCATCATGCATTCAGTGACAGCCCCTTCCAGTCACTTGGTTTGTCACAGTAATTTACTCCATCTGTTTAGAAGGACTGGGAACCCTCTTTAGCTCTCTCTATCTCCTCATGTTAATAAAGAAAAGTTCACTGAGAGGGTCCCAAGGGAGGAATTTTCATTGAATTTAGGAATGTCAAATATCAACCACACAACAAAGCAGCAGCCAGAAAAGGTTTCACAAAGACTCAACACTTCTCAGCATGAGAAATGTAGTGAAAGCAAGAGAGGTTCCCCCCCCCCACCATGGCATGGGGTGAGGAGGGAAGAACTGCTGCAGGAATTAGTGGTGTTGCAAAGGTGAATCTTTGTGAGCACACTGAGCCTTGAACTTACTCCATGCAACCACCTAGGCAAGGTAGTGGGTTAGAGAAGCCAGGTCCCAAAGCAGGAGAGCTGAGCTACCCACACTGTGCTCACCCCAGCCAGGTGCTCACTGCCCTTCTGATCCAGGAAGGTCCTTCAGTACCCAGCACCCAAGTGTTAAACATCTCCAGCCCCCCCTGGGTGCTGATCCAGGGCTTAAACACACAGTCATCAGCAACACACACAGCACAGGAGGTTCCAGCTCAACACCAGGGGGAACTTCTTGCCTGGAAGGGTCCCAGAGCCCTGGCACAGGCTGCCCAGAGAGGTTGTGGAGTCTCCTTCTCTAGAGCCTTTCCAGCCCTGTCTGGATGTGTTCCTGTGTGACCTGAGCTGGATTATGTGGTCCTGCTCTGGCAGGGGGGTTGGACTGGATGAGCTCTTTGGGTCCCTTCCAACCCCTGACATCTGTGAGCCTGTGAAGGTGCAAGTGTGAAAAGGCTTCAGCCTCAGGCTGTCAGAAGACCACCTCCAGCTGGGAGACTCTGAAGCCACATTTCACATCTTGCTGCTAGCTCAGCACAGTTCAGAAGGACAAATGGTCAGAAACATCTTCACAGGCTTTCAGACTCCAAAGCCTGTTTGCAGCACATCCTACCCACACCAAACACTGCTTCTTCCAGAGCTGTCCTGCCTTGAGCTAGAAATCCAGAGCTGGCTCCTCCACTGCTCACCACTCTCTGTGAGCTGCTGCAGCACAGCACAGCCCCACATACAGACACTCACCCCTCAGCATCTGGTGCAGAAAGCAAGCTCACTGCAATGCTCAGCATCTAGAACCATAGAATCAGGCAGGGTTGGAAGGGACCACAAGGAGCAGACACTTCCAACCCCCCTGCCATGCCCAGGGACACCCTACCCTAGAGCAGGCTGCCCACAGCCTCAGCCAGCCTGGCCTGAAACACCTCCAGCCATGGGGCCTCAACCACCTCCCTGGGCAACCCATTCCAGCCTCTCACCACTCTCATGCTCAACAACTTCCTCCTCACCCCCAGCCTGACTCTCCCCACCTCCAGCTTTGCTCCATTCCCCCCAGTCCTGGCACTCCCTGACAACCTAAAAAGTCCAGAAGCTTCCACTCACTTGGCCAAAGCCTAAAACTGGTCAATACCTCCAAACTGGCTTTGCATTTGTACACTTGACCTAGATTTGGACAGGCAGAACCTGCAGGACTTCACACAAGCCCTTCCAGTGCATGTGCAGGTAGAGCTTGCGCAGAGGTCACCAAAGCAACTTTGGTGCTGTTTGGTAGAAGCAAAGTGCCAGGTTTGCCCTGGGCTAGGCACAGTTATGGACTGCAGAAACCCAAACTCCAAACCACAGCCCTATCTTTTATATCTTAGTCTCCAGAGCTGGACTATTTTGCCTCTCAAATGACTCAAGCAAGACATCCAAACGATTTTAGGGGATGGTGAGCAGCACCAGGCACTTGATTTCAATTTCCACAAACACATTTGACTGCAAACAAACACAATTAGCACCTTCCCCCCTCTCCACATTCCATATTTTGATAGCAGTTCCCTTGCTGGCACAGTACCATCAGCTGCCACGTGACCACAATTTGCCTCCAGGCAAGGCACAAGAAACACCCAAAGCTTTAATCTGCCCAAGTAGTATCTGGCAGCTACCCACAGTGTCCATCCAGCACATCAGAGCTTGCAGGAGCTTCAGGGCATGGAGCTGGCAGCTGCAAGCTGCCTTCTGTGGCCACAGATTCTCCAAGGGGACAGGCTTAGGAGAGGGGCAAAGAGCAGTAGAAAACATTGATGGGGAAGAAAGGCTTTGGAAATAAAGCATGGCAGAGTTCTAGCTACCAGCTGAGAGAGACAGGAATTGCTCAGCTTCTGATAGCTGAGCCAGAGGAAACAGAGCAACAGCAACCAGCAACCCTCCCAGATCAGCCTGTCCCATCTGTGGCATCATCTCTGATGCATGTGCAGCCTCCATAAGCTGATGGAAGCAGGAGAGAAGAAGGGGCATGGGCAGCCATGCAAATGAACCCCCCCTAAAAGAAAGGCAAGGGGAGGGAAAAAAGGAGAAGAAGATAACCTTGCAGGCTCCACTATTCTGAAAATGAAGCACTGTCTGGAGGCATCTGCTCAGGAATCAGCATTTCTGAAGCTGGACTGCAACTGAAGTGTGCCAGCAGAAGGCTGTGCAAGATAGAGGTTAATCTGGGTCTGCAATCCAGAGCTTGCTGAGAGCAGGGCACGTGGAAGGAGCTGAAGGCACAAGGGTGGTGGCAAGCACCATGCTGGTAAGAGAATTTGGGCCACAGCACTGTCACCAGCTACATTATGAGAGCTTAACAGCTCCCAGGCTAAGCTGCCTTCCCATGCTCTGGTTTGCCTTATCAAGCATGACAAGATTAGCACTACACAAGATGCTGAAGTGACAGTTTGAAGGCTGGAGCCTGTTCTCTGTTGGGTGAGGATAAACTGGGCAGAGGCAACACAAACTTGCTCAGTTTTTCTCCTCGGAAGTGGAGCACAACTTGGGCAGAGCAGGGTGGGCTGGAAAGGAGAGCTCAGGTTCTGTCCCTCCAGTCCCTCTCCTCCCAGAGCTCCTGGGGAAAAGACCATTAGCAATGAGCAAAACTGCTGCAGGGAAGCAGCTCAGCATTCCCAGGAAGCAGCTCAGCATTCCCAGGAAGCAGAAAGGTGAACTCTGTGTGTCCTCAATACCAGAATATACTCAGATCATCTGACAACTCCAAACCAGCACCAGATCATTGAGGGAGTGAAGCCTCCCTTCCCCTCCCCCCCCAAACACTCCAGCCAACCCTCTCCCAACACATCCTTCTACCTCCAGTGCCCACATCCAAACCTGCTGGTGTCTTCCAACACATCCTATGCCCAGAAACCTCTCTCCCACAGGGGATCCTTTCTTCCAGCTGAATGAATTTCCTCCAAACACACCTGGTCTGCTCTGGAAATTTAGGGCAGTTGACATCCTGCTATTTAGGTACCTCCTTGGGTCATGCTCTTGAGAAAACTGGAGCTCAGAAGCACTCACCCTTTAGGGGGGGGCTGGAGTTGAGCCATTTTCATGTCAGCCAACATGAGATGGATTAAATTCAGTTCACTCAGAGGTGAGGTGTAATTTTCTTTTTTGGCTTCACTGAATTTTGCAGCCAAAATTCACTTGAGTGACAATGTCCCAATGGTGTCACTTTGAGGGGTGTAAGTGCAGCAAAATGAGCACTCCTATCTTCTCCTCTAACCCCTCCACAACCCACCCCCAGCTCCATTCTGCTCCTGATTGAATTCATATAAACCAAGCTGGAGTTAATTCAGAGCCCTCCTAGTGCAGCTTAGAAGCCCCTTATGAGCCCTTGTGCAGAAAGAAACTGTGAGTCCTGCTTCTGGTTTGGGAAGAACCTACTGGAAAGAGGAACAAACTTAATGGATTCACCTCCTGCAAGAGGGAAAGAGCAGTGAGCAGGCAGGGAGCAACAGGCAGACCACAGACACCACTAGGACCAGCTCCTGGGATGGGTTTTCTGCAGGGGAAATGAACCCAAATGCAAAGAGAAAAAGGCAAGAGGCTGAGGTGGCCTCTGTGGATGTTCTGCTAGGTCTTGTTTTTTTTCTGATGAGCTTCCTCATCCCTACCCTGCACTTCACAACAGTAACATGAGTCCAGCTGATAAAACTGTTTGCAGCTTGAGCTGTTCCATGCTAAGAGCTGAGAGCAGTCAGGGGGCCCAGTCTGCCACTGAGCAGGAGGCACACAGTATATACATCAAATGCACACCTCCCACCCCCCATCCCCTCCAAGCCCACTCCCACCAGTTAGTAGTGAACAGAGCACTGGAAGTGATGCAGCAATGCAGAGGGTAGAGAAGGGAAGCAATTAACACCTTAGAGAGTGACCAAAGTTGCAGAGGTTACTGAAGAGTCCCAATGAAATGTTCAAGGGGATCATTATTCAAGAGACAGCATCAGGAGCAGCCACAACACTTACACACTGATGTCTTCTGGTTGTTGTCCTTGCTGGGCATCAGCTTCACTCCTCTGGACTTCATCTCCATTTGCTTCTTGACTACAGAGGCAAGAAAGCAAAGAGAGGGAAAAGACTGAGTAAAAAAAGACTTAGTGGAAAGACTCAGTGAAGCATTAAGGGTCCCTTAAAAAGAAAGCAGAGCCACACTTGGGCAGCAGCCACAGGACAGTGGAGGCTGGAAAGGACCTCTCAGAT
Source organism: Tricholaema leucomelas (assembly GCA_013400475.1). NCBI lineage: Eukaryota > Metazoa > Chordata > Aves > Piciformes > Lybiidae > Tricholaema lacrymosa > Tricholaema leucomelas. The sequence goes on along the minus strand of WAAF01019186.1, from coordinate 154,418 downwards.
CAGCCACTCCAACTAGACCATGTCCCAGAGTGCCACATCCACTCATTTTATGAACACCTCCAGGGATGGGGACTCCACCACCTCCCTGGACAGCCTGTGCCAACACCTGACCACTTCTGCAAGAAAGAAATTGTTCCTAATCTCCAAGCTGAACCTCCCCTGGCCCACTGAGGCCTTTTCTTCTTGTCCTGTCGTTAGTTACTTGGGACAAGAGGCCAACACCAGCCTCACTACAACCATGCTGCAGGTTGAACCCTTAACTCACAGCTCAGACTACATTGCTCTGATATGGGTCAAGAACTGCCTGGAGAGCTGGGCCCAGAGAGTGGTGGTGAATGGTGCCACATCCAGCTGGCAGCTGGCACTGGTGGTGTGCCCCAGGGATCAGTGCTGGGCACAGGCCTGTTCAATATCTTTATTGATGATCTGGAGCAGGAGATCCAGCATCAGTAAGTTTGCAGATGACACCAAGCTAGGAGCAGCTGTGGAGCTGTTGGA
>WAAF01019186.1:118078-131262 GCA_013400475.1 Tricholaema leucomelas | reverse complement strand
TGGAGGTGAGGAGGAAGTTGTTGAGCATGAGAGTGGTGAGAGGCTGGAATGGGTTGCCCAGGGAGGTGGTTGAGGCCCCATGGCTGGAGGTGTTTAAGGCCAGGCTGGCTGAGGCTGTGGGCAGCCTGCTCTAGGGTAGGGTGTCCCTGGGCATGGCAGGGGGGTTGGCACTGGCTGCTCCTTGTGGTCCCTTCCAAGCCTGAGTGCTTCTATGATTCTATTGGCGAGATTAATTTTCCTTCCAGCACAACTCAGGGACACATTGCAGCAGCTCTTCATCTCTCTGTGCATTATTATTCACTTCACCTGTATTTTTAACTTTTCATCCAAACCTCTCCTCAAATTACCATGAGAGCTGTACCATTAATTCTGAACATCTTATTTGAGCATGTCTACTCTCTTAAACAAAGTATACTTAAGCACCTCTAGACCTCATTGGGCGGTCACAGGAGACATCCCAGCACCACGGACTCTGTACAAGGCAAATGAGTAATTAGATCAAGTGATTGTGGCTCACTCACTGCTGCAGGCATGGCAAGGACACACCTGCAGTGTTGGTTCAGAAACACAGAAGCTGCTCAGGAAATGCAGCCAGGGAGCAGCTGCCCAGGTCACCTCCACCCCCAGCTTTTGCTGCTGGCATCTGGCCTGGGATTATGCCAGGGGAGGGCTTGGTTGGAGCTTAGGAAAGGGTTTGGGGCTTTTTGTTTCAGGAGTGGGCTGGGATTGGGACAAGCTGCCCAGGGAGGTGTTGGGGTCACGATCCCTGGAGGTGTTGAACAGACATTTGGGAATGGCAGTTGAGGATGTGGTTTAATGGCCATGGATGTGTTAGGTTGATGGTTGGAGTGGAGGATCTTGGAGGGCTTTGCCAACCCAACCAGTGCCATGGTCCAAATCCTCAGAGGGACTCCTGATTACAAAGCACTCTCTGCAAACCACAGGATCACAGCAACATGCAGGCTGCCAAAGCCCCTCAGGAGCACCAAGTCCAACCCAGAACCCTACTCTACAAGATTCACCTGAAACCATAGCCCTAAGCACCACAGCCAAACCAGCCTTAAACACATCCAGGCTGGGCAACTCCACCACCTCCCTGGGCAGCTCATTCCTGTCCCTGACCACACTCTGCATGAAAAACTTCTTCTTAATGTCCAATCTAAACCTCCCCAGCTTCAGCTTGAGGTCATTCCCCCTTGTTCTGGCTCCAATAACATGTGAGCAGAGCCCAGCAGCAGACTCTCCACAAGGTCCCTCCAGGTAGTTGTAGACACCAATGAGGTCTGCCCTCAGCCTGCTCTTCCTCAGACTCAAATAGACCAACCTGTAAGCAAGGAACAAGAACTTCTCAGACCAGCCAGGGTTGTGTTTTGCCATCAGGTGAAGCACATTCCACCTTCAAGGCTTCAAAGTCCTTTCCTTCACCAGTTTGTAAGGCCCACAGTGGGGCTCCTCTTAATCCCACAGGTTGCTTTCTCCTCCTTTTCCAGAGGGAATGGAAATCAGCTCAAGAGAACAAAAATGGAGGTGTGGAAAACTTCTTGGCACATCCATACCACAACCCTGTGAACTCCAATGGAGCTGGTGACAGCAGCCCAGCAGGCTGGAAATGACTGAGTGGTTTGCTCATCACCAACCCAGCCCAGCAAATGTCACCAGTACTGACTCAGGACTGCAGTACTGCAAAGGATCCTTCTGATTCAGCTCTCACCTCAGCCTCAGCTCCTGGATGCAGCTCAGGGGTAAATCTCTCTCCTGATCTAACTAGGTCAGAGCGCTTCTGGCCTCAAACCCTCTGCCACCTTCTCGTCTTCTCTCAAGGGAGCTGCACTGATCTTTCAACAACAAAGTTCAGCTTCAGCTCTAAGAGCAACAAATTGCTCCCAGAGCCTTCCAGTCCTAGTGATAGTTGCCTCTACTCCTTCCAGAAGCTGGTGCTGGAAGGGAGATCTGATTAATTCATCACTCACAGCTTGCTTACTCCTTTTCCCTTCCTATTTTGTGTTGCATTCCATGGAAAGATGAAAGTGTTTCCATGCAGCAGCAGCAGCAAAACTTCACTCCTTGCCATCAACTTTAATTACTGCCTGCTCCCAGATAAATTTGCTGGCTGAAACCAAATCAATATCCTTTCCCTCTTCCCCTTCCCTGCAGGAACCTTCCCAGTGAAGTTCTTAATTCTTCATTTTTTAAGTGACATTTCCCCTGCTCATCCTTAGAGCAGTGTAAAGCAAATCATGGATTCATAGAATGGAAGAGACCTTAAAGCTCAGCCAGTCCCAGCCCCTCTGCCACGGCCAGGGACATCTCCTACCGGCCCAAGTTGCTCAATGCCTCATCCAGCCCAGCCTTGAACACCACCAGGGAGGGCATATCCACAATATCCCTGGGCAACCTGTGCCAGTGTCTCCCCACCCTCACTGTCAACAACTTCTTCCTAATTTCCAGTCTCAATCTCCTCTCTTCCATCTCAAAGCCACTGCCTCTCATCCTATCATACAATCATAGAATCACAGAATCAAGCAGGTTGGAAGAGAGCTCCAAGCTCAGCCAGCACAACCTAGCACCCAGCCCTGCCCAACCAACCAGACCATGGCACTAAGTGCCCCAGCCAGGCTTGGCTTCAACACCTCCAGGCACAGCCACTCCACCACCTCCCTGGGCAGCCCATTCCAATGCCAATCACTCTCTCTGCCAACAACTTCCTCCTAACATCCAGCCTAGACCTGCCCTGGCACAGCTTGAGGCTGTGTCCCCTTCTTCTGTTGCTGGCTGCCTGGCAGCAGAGCCCAACCCCACCTGGCTACAGCCTCCCTTCAGGGAGCTGCAGACAGCAATGAGCTCTGCCCTGAGCCTCCTCTTCTGCAGGCTGCACACCCCCAGCTCCCTCAGCCTCTCCTCACAGGGCTGTGCTCCAGGCCCCTCCCCAGCCTTGCTGCCCTTCTCTGGACACCTTCCAGCACCTCAACATCTCTCTCGAACTGAGGAGCCCAGAACTGGACACAGCACTCCAGGTGTCTCCTGAGCAGTGCTGAGCACAGGGGCAGAAGAACCTCCCTTGTCCTGCTGCCCACACTGCTCCTGAGCCAGCCCAGGATGCCATTGGCTCTGCTGCCCACCTGGGCACTGCTGCCTCATCTTCAGCTCCTCTCTCCCAGCACCCCCAGCTCCCTCTCTGCCTGGCTGCTCTCAGCCACTCTGTCCCCAGCCTGTAGTGCTGCTTGGGGTTGTTATGACCAAAGTGTAGAACCCTGCAAACAAGCACACTGGGTGCTAGGTTGGACTGAATGAGCTTGGAGGTCTCTTCCAACCTACTTGATTCTATGATCAGGAGACTTTTCCTCTGGAGCTGGCACTTGGCTGCAGTCCTGTTGATTACAAACAAAAAAAAACAAAAACCAGAGGAGGTAATAAACCTGATTATATTTATTCTATCCAGGAGCAAACAAACACTAATTCAGTGCAACAGAAGAACAGCTAATGCAATTGAAGCCTGCTAATGCTGCATTGCAAATCCCCCAAAGAAATCTGCTACAGCTTTATTAAAATTTCCTCTAAACCCTTCCTGCCTCCCTATCAGTGCAACAGAGATTGGGTTTTGCTTTGGTCTTTCCCCCACTCCCCCCTTCCTCAGTGCAGGCAGAGTTAGATGTGTTGATAACAAGAGACTGTATTTATTACCAGATAAATAACAACCACTTCCAGCCCTGCAAGCCCAGGGATACTCCTGCCTGTGTCAGTTGAACAATGCACTCAAATCCCATTAAACCTGGGACCTTTTATTGGCAGATTAGGATGGAAAGCCACAGGGCAGCCTCCTGACAGCATCCAGTCCATAAAATTCTCAAGTCACATTTTATTAGGTTGTACATTAGGAAAAGGTTCCTCACCAAAAGGGTTGTCAGAGAATCAGAGAAACATCCAGGATGGAAAAGCCCCTCAGGATCACCAAGTCCAACCTACAACTCTACTCTAAAGAGTCACCTTCACAGAATCACAGAATCAAACAGGTTGGAAGAGAGCTCCAAGCTCAGCCAGCACAACCTAGCACCCAGCCCTGGCCAAGCAACCAGACCATGGCACTAAGTGCCCCAGCCAGGCTTGGCTTCAACACCTCCAGCCACGGCCACTCCACCACCTCCCTGGGCAGCCCATTCCAATGCCAATCACTCTCTTGCCAACAACTTCCTCCTAGCATCCAGCCTAGACCTGCCCTGGCACAGATTGANACAGAAGAACCTTTAACCATATCCTTAAGCACCACATCCAAACCACCCTCAAACACACCCAGGCTGGGTGACTGCACCACCTCCCTGGGCAGCTCATTCCACTCCCTGACCACTCTCTCCATAAAACCTTTCCTCAATGTCCAGTCTAAACCTCCCCAGCCTCAGTTTGAGGCCATTCCCCCTTGTTCTGGCTCTTGTTGGGCTTGATCTCCAGAGCTCCCTTCCAACTCCTACCATTCTACAACTCTAAGGTGAGGGAGGAAGGACACTTTGCTATTCCTGCCTGTTTGTACCTGGTTCTAACCCTTTTTTACTCAGCCTCAGCTTGAGACCATTCCCCTTGTTCTGTCTCCAGTTACCTCTGAGCAGAGCCCAGCAGCAGCCTCTCCAGAAGGTCCCTTCAGGTAGCTGTGGACAGTAACGAGGTCTGCCCTCAGCCTCTTCTTCCTCACACTAACCACCCCCAGCTCCCTCAGTCGCTCCTCATGCAAGCCCTGGAAGAGGCTGTTCAGGGCAGTGGTGGAGTCCCCAGCCCTGGAAAGGTTTGAGAGCCACAGAGGTGTGATGCTGAGGGATGCTGCTTAGTGGGGGTCTGACAGTGCTGGGATTGCAGCTGGACTTGATGGTCTTAAAGACCAAGCAGTTGAAAGAGGTTTTGAGTGTCAGCCTCCCAGCTTCCCAGCTCAGCAGGCAGAGCAGCTGCCTCCTCTGGGAGCTGCTGCACAATCAGGTCAGTTCTCTTTGCTTCTTCAAGGCACAAACCCCACGGAACTGATCCTGCCTTCCGCTGCCTAACCTGACGATGTCACATTAATAATGGAAGCTGCTAAGCTTCTGTCACAACTGGAGTCTAGAACTGAAGCCCAACCACGTTTGGACCAGACACTGAGGTTCAGGACTGTCCTATTTTCCCCTGCAGACTCTGCCTTTACAGCTTGGCACTGTTTACAGCATGTTCCACTTGCAGGGATGCTTTTGTCAGGCATTAGTGAGGCAGTCAAGAAGAAAAAGGGACACAGAATCATAGTGGAAAAGACCTTTAGGACATATCCAAGCCTGCTCTGATAACCTTCCAGGCTCTTGAAGCAGAAGTACCTTTAGAAAAGAGGTGGCAAACAAGCAGTCAGATGCAAAAGATGCTCACCCTTCTCTCTCAAGTCCCAAAGGATGCCCACAAGGCTGAGCACCGCATTGAGGATTTTAGCCACGACTCATCTATCAGGCACCACCGTGAGTCAGGTGTCATCAGCTGTCACCAAAGCAGCCCAGGTGCTGTCTCCAAAGGCTGCTTTCCTGTCTTTTGTTTTTGTAGATTCTACAAAGGCTCTTCTACAGCATAGCAACAACAACAAAAAAAAAGCCAGAGGAAGAAACAAGATTTGGAAGCCAAAGTTTGGATGCCTGACAGCTCTGTGAGGACATGCTGAAGCTACAGCAGTCCATGGCTGGAGGAGACATCACAGAGAATCAGAGAATCACAGAATCAAGCAGGTTGGAAGAGAGCTCCAAGCTCAGCCAGCACAACCTAGCACCCAGCCCTGCCCAACCAACCAGACCATGGCACTAAGTGCCCCAGCCAGGATTGGCTTCAACACCTCCAGCCACGGCCACTCCACCACCTCCCTGGGCAGCCCATTCCAATGCCAATCACTCTCTCTGACAACAACTTCCTCATCACATCCAGCCTAGACCTGCCCTGGCACAGCTTGAGGCTGTGTCCCCTTCTTCTGTCCCTGGCTGCCTGGCAGCAGAGCCCAACCCCAGCTGGCTACAGCCTCCCTGCAGGGAGCTGCAGACAGCAATGAGCTCTGCCCTGAGCCTCCTCTGCTGCAGGCTGCACACCCCCAGCTCCCTCAGCCTCTCCTCACAGGGCTGTGCTCCAGGCCCCTCCCCAGCCTTGCTGCCCTTCTCTCAACACCTTCCAGCACCTCAACATCTCTCTGCAATTCAGGAGCCCAGAACTGGACACAGCACTCCAGGTGCACAACACAATGCAAGGCAGCCTCAGGGAGAGAGGACCCAGGAACTGCAAGGTCTCTGACACAAGGACTTCTTTTCTCCCTTTATGACCCTAAAGGCCCTTCCCACCCTCAGTGATCCCACGACCCTCCAGTCTCACACTCAGCACAGTGGGCTGTGAATGTCAGCAGAGCTCCTTACTGCTGCTAATAAAGAACACACAAAGCTCCCAAAGCTGAAATACAACTTCAGAGGCACAGTGCTTCTGCCTCCCCTTTAAAGATGAAGGGAACTGATGGGCTGTGTAAGCAGGTGAGGTGGCTCAGCTCCCAGAGAAAGGTGTAAGCCAGGTCTAATGGCTGCTGCCTCCAGGCTAAAGTCTGAACTAATCAAGTGATGAATGGTCCCTGGGTGCCAGTTCCTCCGCAGCAGCTCAGTCCCCTGATCCTCACCACCAGTTCCTCCGGAGCAGGGCACTGATGGATGGCAGCAGCACCTCCCAGCTGAGGAACAGTGTGTCCTCCTGCCCGAGTCAGCAAGCCAGGGGAGGCTGAAGGCTTTATCTTTCTTTTGATCGTTCTGAAGTGTCCATCAACCTGGAACGACTGCAGCAGCCCTGCTGGCCACAAGCCACAGCCTCCATAGAGTGCCTACATGGTGCACGGTGCTCAGCTTCTGCTGGCAGCTCTTGGCTCTTGCTCAGACCAGGGCAAAGTGCTGCCTGGTGAGAGAAAGCTGGAACTGGGTCCCCTCCTTCACTACTTCTGGGTATTTACACAGAGCAACCACACTCCCCAACCTTTTAGCAGACACTAGCAGGGTCAAGACTGTTTTACTTTGGAACTTCCAGTGGCATTAGGGTGAGAGCCTGACTCAAATTCCTCTTGCAAAGAGCTTAGTGCAACCATCTGCTTATTTACTCTAGGTATTAATTCAGCACAAAGTCCAACACTGAAGAAAAGCTGCAGGATGGCCTCAAGCCAGATCCTCAGAAGCCACTTTGTCCCTCATCTCCAGCCCCAAGCCTGCTTGAAATTCCTCAAGCAAGGGCTTTCTTCTGCTCTCCATACAGAGAGGTGCAGCAGCATCTGGAAGCAGCTCTCTGCCATTGCTATAGCACTGAGTCTCCACCCAACCATCACCATCAGGTGCTAGCAACCACCAGAGATAATGCTAAACCATGGACTCAGAGCCTGAGATCTCTTTTCAAATGATACCTGGACCTGAGACATAGAATCATGGAATCAGGCAGGTTGGAAGAGAGCTCCAAGCTCAGCCAGTCCAACCTAGCACCCAGCCCTGGCCAAGCACCTAGACCATGGCACTAAGTGCCCCAGCCAGGCTTGGCTTCAACACCTCCAGCCACGGCCACTCCACCACCTCCCTGGGCAGCCCATTCCAATGCCAATCACTCTCTCTGACAACAACTTCCTCCTAACATCCAGCCTCAACCTGCCCTGGCACAGCTTGAGGCTGTGTCCCNTCTGGAGCCCCCAACACAAGCAGGACATGGAAGTGTTGGAGCCAGTCCAGAGGAGGCCATCAAGATGCTGAGAGGGCTGCAGCAGCTCTGCTCTGAGCACAGGCTGAGAGAGTTGGGGCTCTGCAGCTTGGAGAAGAGAAGGCTTGGAGGAGACCTTGGAGTGGCCTTCCAGGATCTGAAGGGGGCTCCAGGGGGGCTGAGGAGGGACTATTGACAAGGTCTGGTAGTGACAGGAAGAGGAGAAATGGGTTTGGACTGGCAGAGGGGAGACTGAAACTGGATGTTAGGAAGAAGTTCGTTGCAGTGAGGGTGGTGAGACACTGGCACAGGTTGCCCAGGGAGGTTGTGGAGAACAGAAGCACAGAATGTGATCAAAGATTCTGTGCTCCACAACCTCCCTGGAGGTGTTCAAGGCCAGGCTGGATGAGACCTTGAGCAACCTGTTCTAGTGGGAGGTGTCTCTGCCTATGGCAGAGGGCTGGAACTGGCTGAGCTTTGAGGTCCCTTCCAACCTAAACCATTCTCTGATTCTATGATTCCAGGGCAGTATTTCCATCAGCTTCAGCAGGGTTTTTGACCAGACTGCAGATTTATGTTGCAAATGTGTTTCACAAGAGATGAAAATGAGGTTTTACCACTGCTCACTCAGAGCTGGCCAAGAACAAGCTGGAACCTGCTCCGTGGTGTAAATCAGCTGCATCTCCTAAGTCTGAACAGCAGACCAAAACCTGTCCCTCATTTACACTCAGCAGCACAGCATCAGATGCCAAGGCTGAGCAGCACAGAGCAGCCTCAGCCTCCTTCAAAGCAGCACACAACCCTTTGAACAGCTGGAGGTGTTTAAAAGACATCTGGATGAGGAGCTTAGGGAAGTGGTCCAAGAGTTCTGTACAGGGAGATCATAGAATGCTTTAGGTTGAAAGGGACCTCAAAGCTCAGCCACTTCCAACCTCCCTGCTATAGGCAGGGACACCTCCCACTAGAACAGGTCACTCAAGGCCTCATCCAACCTGGCCTTGAACACCTCCAGGATGGTTGTGGAGCACAGAAGCACAGAATGGGATCTTTGATCTGCATTCTGTGCTTCTGTGCTCCATAACCTCCCTGGGCAACCTGTGCCAGTGTCTCACCACCCTCACTGCAAAGAATCCTTTCCTAACATCCCATTTCAGTCTCCCCTCTGCCACTTCAAACCCATTCCTCCTCATCCTATCATTCCCAGACCTTGTCAATAGTCCCTCCACAGTCCTCCCCACTCCAGATCCTGGAAGGCCACTCCAAGGTCTCCTCCAAGCCTTCTCTTCTGCAGGCTGCAGAGCCCCAACTCTCTCAGCCTGTGCTCAGAGCAGAGCTGCTGCAGCCCTCTCAGCATCTTGGTGGCCTCCTCTGGACTGGCTCCAACACTTCCATGTCCTGCTTGTTTTGGGGGCTCCAGAGCTGCACCCAGGACTCCATGCTAGGTTATGGTTGGATTTGATGATCTTAAGGTCTTTTTTCTGTAATTGACAGAGCTTGGGAATGGAAGGCTTAGGGAAGATCTTATCACCATGGACCAGGTCATAAAGTTTGGCTACCATGAAGATGGAGGCTTCCTTTTTGCAAGGAAAAGACAAGGAGTGATGGGGATAAGTCAGTGCTGGGGAGATTCCCATTGGACTGCAGAAGAAAATGTTGCATTAGAAGAGGCAGGGAAAGGAATCACCTCCCAGGGGAAGCAGTGGAGTTCCCTGCACTGGGTAGCTCTAGACCCAGCTTGCCAGGGTGCTGGGCCAGCTCCTTTCAACTGCAGTAGCACCTAGAAAGCTTGGAGCAGGTGATCCTTGGGGTCCCTTCCAACCTATGTTCTATGATTCCAAATCCTCCTCTGAGGACAGGCTGAGGGAGCTGGAGTTGTTCCTGGAGAAGAGAAGGCTCCAGGAAAACCTAACAGCTCTGGGAAGACCTCACATGGAGTACTGTGCACAGGAAGGGCATGGACCTGATGGAGCAGGTCCAGAGGAGGGCCATGAATGGGACCAGGGAGCTGCAACACCTCTGTTACAAGGAGAGGCTGAGTTGTTCAGCCTGGAGAAGAAGAGGCTCCAGGAAGACCTAACAGTGCCTGAAGTGGGCTACAAGCAGGCTGCAGAGGAACTGTCTGCAAAGACCTGAAGAGATAAGCCAAGGGACAATGGCTTGAACTGAGAGCAGAGCAGACTGAGATGGGATGTGAGGAAGAAGTTCTGCACCAGGAGGGTGCTGGAACACTGCAGCAGGTTGCCCAAAGAAGACAGCTGAGGCTCCATCCCTGGAGATATTCAAGGTGAGGCTGGACAAGGCTCTGGGCAGCCTGCTCTAGTGGAGGATGTCCCTGCTGAGAGCAGGGAGTTGGACTGGATGAGCTTTGGAGGTCCCTTCCAAGCCAAACCATTCTATGACAGTGACTCCACAGCTGTTCAGCAGCCTCCTTCACTGCTACCATGGCAGGTATGGAATAGTTTCTTGTCCTAACCTTCAGCTACTCCCAAGAGAAAGCAGTTCCCCTTCCTCCTTGCTACAGCCACACGTGTTTAGAGAGTGTCTGTGTCTGCCTTCATCATCTTTTACATTCATCTCCATGGCATTTTTCTTTCCCAGACCTTGTCAAGCTGCCTGTTTGGGAATTTGTTTCCAACCTTGTGTTTACTCAGATCTGGCATTCCCTCCACACATGACAGCTGCTGGAAAATTATAGCTATCCCATTAGCAAACAATGGCTGACAAATCTGCCCCTAGAGCTGCAGGAAGTTTGCTGGGAACTGGGGAGTTTGGGTCTTCTTTTCTTTCTAAGTCAACCTCTCCAATTCCTGAATGCAGAGATCAGACATAAAGGGGAAAAAGTTGTTCTGAAATGCTTCTCTGTGAAAGGTCCTTGGGGAGATGGATGAGGCAGAGTCACAGATTCACAGCCTGGTTTGGACTGGAAGAGACCTTAAGGATCATCTAGTTGGAAGTAGATGATCTTTGAGGTCACTTCCAACCTAAACCAGTCTATGGTTCTATGACAGTTCCAACCCCTCCACATGGGCACAGGCACCCCCTGCTAGATCAGCTTGCTCAGGGTCCCATCTGACCTGGCTTTAAACACTTCCAGGCTTGGAGCCTCCACAACTCCCAGGACACCTGGAAAGAAGCTGCTCTGTTTCCTCACACTGCCAGAGCCCTCCTGCCAAACCCTCACATTCCATCCAGAAAGAACAAGCAGAACTCCTGCCCTGAAGGACAGTCACAGGATCACAGCAACATCCAGGCTGGCAAAGCCCCTCAGGAGCACCCAGTCCAACCTAGAACCCTACTCGACAAGACTCACCTTAAACCATATCCCCCAGCACCACAGCCAAACCAGCCTTAAACACATCCAGGCTGGGAGACTCCACCGCTTCCCTGGGCAGCTCATTCCAGCTGCTTCCATTCCCTCTTTCCCGTGGCTCATAGAACCATAGAACCACAGAACGTCAGGGGATGGAAGGGACCTCCAAAGCTCATCTGGTCCAGCTCCCCTGCCAGAGCAGGAACACCCTGAGCAGATCCACAGACGGTTCTTGAACATCTCCAGAGAGGGAGACTCCACAACCCCTCTGGGCAGCCTGTTCCAGTGCTCTGTCACCCTCACAGGGAAAAAATATCCTGCTCAGGTTCACATGGAACCTCTTAAGCCTCAATTAGCTTTGTGGCTCCGTGCTGCAGAATCACCTCCAGCCCTATTTGAGGACAATTTCTGTCTGTCAGGCCCTGAACTTCCCTTCCACACCCAACGCTGCAGCGCACACCAGGCAAACTCTGCCTGCTCCTCTCTAACAGCAGCCCTCAAGGTTTGTCCTTAGACATTAGCCTCCTGCAATAGCTTCCTCAATCACAAAAATTACTCCTGCTGCCAAAACTTAGGCTCCAGAAAAAAAAATTAACTCTGTTTCTGACAGCTGCAAGTGCCCCAGCTCAAGACAGATAGGGACAAAAGCATCTTCCTCTGGATGCCAGCATAAACCCCCCCCCCAGTATTAGAATAACAATGCCCTTGAAATGAGGCAGCTCCAAGGGGTCAGAGAAGTCTGCCAGGGGAGATGTAGATTGGATGTTAGGAAAAACTGGATAGTAGGAAAGGTTTGATAACTGAACTCTCTCCATCCTTCCTCTGCATTTCCTTCAGGTGCTGGAACAAATCTTGGGAGGAGCACCTGAGGGTACTGAAGTTGTTCAGTCTGGAGAAGAGGAGGCTGGGGGAAGACCTCAGTGCTCTCTACAGCTCCCTGAAAGGAGGATGGAGTGAGGTGGAGGTCAGACTCTCCTCCCTAGCATCAGCTGACAGAAAGAGAGGAAATAGCCTCAAGTTGCAGCAGGGGAGGTTTAGGTTGGATATTAGGAACAATTCCTTTGCTAGCCAAGTGGTCAGGGGTTGGCACAGGCTGCCCAGAGAGGTGCTGGAGTCCCCATCCCTGGAGGTGCTCAAGAAACCTGTGGCCATGGCACTTGGGGACATGGTTTAGTGGCCATGGTGTTAGTTGGAAGGTTGGATTTGATCTCAGAGGTCTTTTTCAACCCAAATAACTCCACAATCCTATGACTGTATATTACTGACCTCATTGCTCTCTACAGCTCCCTGAAAGGAGGTTGAGGACAGAGACTCCACCACCTCCCTGGGCAGCCCAAGGATCTCAGTGACCATTGGGCTGGAGCACAGCCCTGTGAGGAGAGGCTGAGGGAGCTGGGGGTGAGCAGCCTGCAGCAGAGGAGGCTCAGGGCAGAGCTCATTGCTGTCTGCAGCTCCCTGCAGGGAGGCTGTAGCCAGGTGGGGTTGGGCTCTGCTGCCAGGCAGCCAGGGACAGAAGAAGGGGACACAGCCTCAAGCTGTGCCAGGGCAGGTCGAGGCTGGATGTTAGGAGGAAGTTGTTGGCAGAGAGAGTGATTGGCACTGGAATGGGCTGCCCAGGGAGGTGGTGGAGTGGCCGTGGCTGGAGGTGTTGAAGCCAAGCCTGGCTGGGGCACTTAGTGCCATGGTCTGGTTGGTTGGGCAGGGCTGGGTGCTGGGTTGGGCTGGGTGATTCTATGTTTCTATGATCTCAGAGGCCTTTTGCAAGTGAAACAATTCTGTGCCTTGATGGGCACAGCCTACAGGAAGGCAGCACATTGCAGCCAACCTCCCTCTGTCTCCTGGGAAGCTCTCTTTACACCTCTCCAGTCAAAAGGCAAAGTGTCTCTGCCTCCAGAACAAACCATTAAGATTTTATCCTCGCAAGGTGGCTGCAGGGGCAGGAGGAGGTAAGAGAGGGAGGGGGAAAATAATAATAAAATAAAATAGCCTCCACATGAAATTTCTCTGCAAGGTCACTGAAGCAGAGTCAGTAAATGAGGTCTCCCTGAAGATTCATAAACCTGAAATACACATGTAGGGAGAAACTTCAGAGAGAGAGATCAAACATTGTTAAAGCTCTGAGCAAGAGCTATAAGAGGCAGGAAAATCCAGTGGCAAGTCAAATACTGGATCAAATTTAAAAGGG
>WAAF01019186.1:87128-117007 GCA_013400475.1 Tricholaema leucomelas | reverse complement strand
AGACGCGAACCCCCCAGCACCCGCCCCTCGTCCACTTCAAGTCAACGGCGACCGAACGAGAAGGGAAGGAAGGAGGGGGGGGACAAAAAGAGGGGTGTGGGGGAGGGGAAGCCAATAAAAGGAGGCAGAGATAAGGATTGTTCCCAGCTGTGAACGTGTGTACCTTGTTCATCTCTGCTATTCCCATCCTCTGCTCAAGGGGCTTGGGACTGGGAGGAAGGAGAGAGAAGCTAGGCAGAGTTCCCAGAAAAGCAGCCCGGGAGCAGTGTTTCCTCTGCAGACAGCCCATCAGTAAATCTCTCTCTTCCACACAGGAGAGGTCAGGACGTAATTATTGGTGGTAGCAAAAGAGGAAGCAGCCAAGGTGACACAACAGGCTGATGGCCCAGAGCCCAGGTCCCCAAGCCCAGACCTGGTGCTCTTTTCTCCTGTGCAATCTGCTTAAAAGTCTAGACATGCCTGGGGTAAAGACCTTGCTCTGGAGAAGTCATCCACACCAGCTGATTTATTTCTTCTCAGATGTTTCCTCTATTTTATAGAGCATATAAAACATTTCTGTCCCAGATTCCTTTTGGGTCCAGAACTGTATTTACCCAGAGACCAGGGGCTGGAGACCAAACCAATTCAGCATATTAATGCTGAAGCTTTCAGGAGCTCCTCACAACTTCACACAGAATTACAGTGTGGTGGGGGCTGGAAGGGACCTATGAAGGTGATAGAATCATAGAATCAGTCAGGGCTGGAAGGGACCTATGAAGGGGATAGAATCACAGAATCAGTCAGGGCTGGAAGGGACCACAGAGAGCTGGAAGGGACCTATGAAGGTGATAGAATCATAGAATCAGTCAGGATTGGAAGGGACCTATGAAGGTGATAGAATCACAGACTCAGGGTTGGAAGGGACCTCAGAGGGCTGGAAGGGACCTATGAAGGTGACTGAATCATAGAATCAGTCAGGGCTGGAAGAGACCACAAGGATCATCTAGTTCCAACCCCTCTGCCACGGGCACCTCACACTGATCCAGTCCAGCTCCCCTCCCAGAGCAGGATGGCCCAGAGTAAATCACCCAGGAGCACAGTCAGGTGGGTTTGGGATACCTCTGGAGATGAAGACTCCACAACCTCTCTGGGCAGCCTGCTCCAGGGCTGCAGCAGCCTCACGGTGAAGAAGTTTTCCCTTCTGTTTCTGTGGTACCTGCTCTGCTCCAGCTTGCCCCCAGTGGCCCTTGGGCATCCCTGAGCTGAGCCTGGCTCCTGCCCTGAGCATCTTTAGCAGCAGCGATGAGGGCAACCTTCAGGCTCCTCTGCCTCAAGCCCCAGCTCCCTCAGCCTGGCCTCACAGGAGATGTTTCACTGCCTTTGTTATCACAGAATCACAGAATGTCAGGGGCTGGAAGGGACCTCCAAAGCTCATCTGGTCCAAGCCCCCTGCCAGAGCAGGAGCACCCAGAGCAGATCACACGGGAATGCATGCAGATGGTTCTTGCATATCTCCAGAGAGGGAGACTCCACAGCCCCTCTGGGCAGCCTATTCCAGTGCTCTGTCACCCTCACAGGGAACAAAATCCTCCTCGGGTTCACATGGAACCTCCTCTGCCTGAATTACTTTGTGGCTCTGTGCTGGACACTCTCAAGCAATTCCTCGAGGTCCTTCTTGACCTGAGTGGGCCAGAATTGGACACAATATTCCAGATGTGGCCTCACTAGGGCAGAGCAGAGGGGCAGGAGAAGCTCTCTAACCTACTAAGCACAGCCCTTTTAACCCACCCCAGGATGCCCTCAGCCTTCTTGCCCAGGAGGGCACACTGCTGGCCCAAAGGAAGGGCAGCACTGCTGTTGCTCAGTTACACTAACAAATGCCAGGCAACACAAAAGCTGATCTGTGAGATCAGTGTGTGAGGAATTCTTAGGAGGGAGCAGAGATTCAGTAATGATGATGTTGAAGGAGCAGTCGTTTGTGCAGAGTGGTCCCCTTGGTAATTTCTGCTGTGCCTACAGAAGTAGAATAGAGAGGATTATTGCAGGGAAATCTCTGGTAATGAAGCAGATCCTTAACTCGGTTTGACATTGTCATTTTACACCATGCTAGTTAATGGGAGACCTGCAAAGGCATAAATACTGCTCCTGCCAGGCTCTCAAAGCCCTGTGAGAGGTGCCAGCTCCCAGCTAAAGCAACAGCTTAAATTAGATCCTCACTCTTGCACTCAATACCACATTGTCCTCTCAGCTTCTCTAGACAGGAAAGGAGTTACCTGCTTAAGCTGTACAGGAAGCTTTGAGATTGCAGTCACTGATAGACTAATGCTTGAGCTTTACTGTAAGCCAGCAGCACAGACAAGAAAGCCTCTTCAGCAACACTCACTCAATGAAGCTGTGGAAGGTACAAGACCTGTTTCCCTCCTCTGCTCACCTGACCACCTCCTTTCCCAAGCCAGCACTAATGGCTTTGGCTTTTCCCAGCCAGAAAGACTTTCTGAAGAGGTGCTTGGCAGTATCATGTAGATTCACTTAGCAAGCAACTGAATAATTGGAGCAGAAGAGCAGAAAATGAGCCTGACCCCAGCCTTTTTTTGGTGAATTATTTAAGGAAATCCATTTTCCAGGGGCTGGTGTAACAAAAGAGTTTGCTGGGGAGAGAATCCCCAGCCTTCCATGCCAGGAAATAAGAGACTGCCTCTGGGGATCAGGTGGCAGGTTCTCAGCAGCAAGCTGAGGGCTCCTGTGCCTCTCTGGAGATGGCAGCAGATCCACTCCCTCAGCACTTGACTGCTGCAGAGATCCCCCAGTTGAAAGCTGTCAGGAAATGGAAACCAAGCTCAGCTAAAGCCCCAACCTGCCGCTGCAGGGGGGGTTCAATCACACCAGCAGTGATGCCTGCTTGGACACCAGAGCCCACCTCACCAGTTCTTCACAACCAGAAGGGTGGAACACTGGAACAGGTTGCCCAGAGATGTGGTTGAGAGTCCATCCCTAAAGGCATTCAAAGTCAAACCTGATGGGGCCCTGAGCAGCTTGATCTAGTTGGAGATAGAATCATAGAATGGTGTAGGTTGGAAGGGACCTCAAAGCTGAGCCAGTTCAAAAGCCACTGCCATGGGCAGGGACATTTCCCACTGGAGCAGGTAGCTCAAGGCTTAATCCCAGCCTGGCCTTGAACACCTCCAGGGAGGCTGAGGAGCACCTCAGCCCCTGTGTGGCCCTAGAAAGGGCTGAATGTATGAAGGGATACTTCTATCCTTCAGAAATCCCAAGAGATGGACCCTGACCACTTCCATTCTTTGTACATCACCTCTGCTGCTCAGCAGGGGCAGGACTTGCCCTCAGGACTTGTCCTCCTACGATCTTCATATGCAACACCTTGGTCTTAGAGTCATAGAATCAACCAGGTTGGAAGAGACCTCCAAGATCATCTAGTCCAACTTATCATCAGATGAAAGCTTTCCTGCTGCATCAATCAGGACAAGGGGCAATGGGTGGATGTTGAGGCTTAGGAGGTTCCATGTGAACCTGAGGAAGGAAATGTTCCCTGTGAGGGTGACAAAGAACTGGAACAGGCTGCCCAGGGAGGTTATGGAGTCTCCCTCTCTGGAGATACTCAAGAGCCACCAAGTGTGATGTGCTCTGGGTGCTCCTGTTCTGGCAGTGGAGCTGCACCAGATGATCTTCCAAGGTCCCTTCCAGCCCCTGACATTCCATGATCATTTTTGCCAAAGACAAGGCAGACCTAGACTGGACATCAGGAGGAAGTTCTTCACAACCAGAAGGGTGGAACACTGGAACAGTTTGCTCAGGNCCAGTGTCTCCCCACTGCAAACAACTTCTTCCTAACATCCACTTTCAATCTCCCCTCTGCCAGTTCAAACCAAATTTGTCCCTGCTGACTGCAGTGGGGGTTGAACAAAAACCACCTCTGAGGGTCCCTTCTGACCCAATGCATTCCGTGGTTGTGGCATTAGCATCATCAGGAGGAAGAAAGGTCTGGGCTTAATTGTTGTAGCATCAATCACTCCCAAGGGCTGAAAAACAAAGGTCTTGATGAGCTTCAGAAAAGCCCCCACAGGTAGGTTGTTGCTGCTATCCTTTTATCATGCAAGGCACAGCAGTGTAAAGTGATCTCAGCCCTTGAAAATCCAATGTTTGCAGAAGTCATTGGACTTGTTGAATCAGCTGCATCTAAGCCAACACTGCCAAAACCATCATCAGCATCTCCACAGCATGATCAATTCCCACAACAGCCCAGACACTCCATCAGGACAGACCCAGGACTGCAGGCAGCAACAAACTGCAATGACACAACCTGACAGATCCCCAAAGAACAGACAAAAGAAGCTAAGGAGGAAGGAATCAGCCAAGGTCACACAGCCAAGGGCAGTAGCAAAGCTGCCTGGCAGGAGGACACCAATAAAATTCAGAAGCCACTTTAAGGCACAGAACACAGAGCACAACTCTGCAACAGTCCTGTCATAAGCATCTGAGGATTGTAAAATGCTTTGCTCAGGCAAAAAAGTTTGGAGGAGGAAGAAGGATTTGCTCATTTAGGCTGTTTCATGCTGCCTGCTTAATATCAATGGATTTAGCCTGTGTCTGTCCTAGAGCTGGGCAGAGAGAGAGCAAAGAGAGATTTAACTGGCAGGAGTCCTGCAGCAACCTCTGCCAGGAACAGCTGCTGTCAGTCTGGGAGAAAAGCCATTCTTATTCCCAGGGTCTGACACTCCCAGGACATTCAAGACTCAACAAACTCCTGTCTGGAGCTTTTCTTGCCTTGCAGACAAGGATCCAGGGCAATAAAGCTCACACATGCAGCTCCACAGGAGGAAAGAGGATTTGCTCCTCTAGCTGCTGTGTCTTATTTGTTCTGGCATGAACTTGGACATAGAAAGGTCTGGGTTGGAAGGGACCTCAAAGCTCAGCCAGTTCCAACCCCACTGCCATAGGCAGGGACACCTCCCACTAGAACATGTTGCTCNCTCACCACCCTCAGCCTGTGCCAGTGTCTCACCACCCTCAATCTGTGCCAGTGTCTCACCACCCTCACTGTCAAGAACCCTTTCCTAACATCCAGTTTCAATCTCTGCCACTTCAAACCCATTCCTCCTCATCCTCTCATTGCACAACCTTATCAATAATCCCTCCCCAGCCTTCCTGTAGCCCTCCCCCCAGTCTAAACCTCCCTTCTTCAAGCTTCAAACTGACTCAAGCTTCATGACAGACTGAATGAGTTGGGACTGTTCAGTCTGGAGAAGAGGGGGCATAGAGGTGGTGGTGACCCCACACCAGCACTGCTCTCTCCATACAGAATCATGGAATGCATCAGGTCGGAAGGGACCCTCAAAGGGTATCTTGGGCAGCAGGGACACCTCCCACTAGAACAGGTCATTGCACTGAGGAGCAGCTGAGTCATTTAATATCTGCTGTGTCCATTTACTACCTGCTGTGCCCATTTACTATCTGCTGTGTCCATTTACTATCTGCTGTGTCCATTTACTATCTGCTGTGTCCCCCTTACATTACCAAGCACAAGCAGGAATGGATTTTTACGGCCAGAGGATTAAATTACACACCCTCAGGAGGCTCCCGTGTAGGACTCAGCCCTGATGAAAGGAAAACCACTGGTAAGAAGTAATAAAAGGTGAGTTAAAGCAGGACTGGAGGCAGGGGTGGCAGTGACATTGTCTGTGCTGTTGACAAACATCAGCTGAACACGAAGCCCAATGCGCAGGCAGGGAGGTGATCTCGCTATCGAGGCAAAGCAGGCAGCGTGTTCAATCCAAACACAGCCACTGTCAAGAAAGCCTCCTCAGAGCAGTCCTCCTTGAACCTTTATCTTCCCCACCAGCATCTTATCTGGGGATTCACAGCACTCCAGCTCGGCAGCATTTACATACAACCTCCAGAAGCAGCTCCTTATCGGCCCCACGACGTCCCTTGCCCTCAGGAGATGGCTTTGCAGCCTGTCCTTGCTGGTTTCCTCCCCCACACACACCCAGCAGCATCAGAGGACCTGAGGGTCTGTGTCGACGAGAAGCTCAACAGGAGCCTGCAGTGTGCACATGCAGCCCAGACAGCAACCCTGTGCTGGGCTGCAGCAAGAGCAGTGTGGGCAGCAGGGCAAGGGAGGGGATTCTGCCCCTTGGCTCTGCTCTCCTCAGACCCCACCTGGAGTCCTGTGTGCAGTTCTGGAGCCCCCAGCACAAGAAGGACATGGAACTGCTGGAGCGGGTCCAGAGGGGAGCCACGAAGATGCTCAGAGGGCTGCAGCAGCTCTGCTCTGAGGACAGGCTGAGAGAGTTGGGGCTCTGCAGCCTGGAGAGGAGAAGGCTTCGAGGAGACCTTGGAGTGGCTTTCCAGTATCTGAAGGGAGCCTACAGGAAGGCTGAGGAGGGACTATTGACAAGGTCTGGGAATGTCAGGACGAGGGGGAATGGGTTTAAGCTGGCAGAGGGGAGATTTAGACTGGATGTTAGGAGGAAGTTCTTTACAGTGAGGGTGGTGAGACACTGGCACAGGTTTCCCAGGGAGGTTGTGGATGCTTCCTCCCTGGAGGTGTTTAAGGCCAGGCTGGATGAGGCCTTGAGCAGCCTGCTCTAGTGGGAGGTGTCCCTGCCTATGGCAGGGGGTTGGAGCTGGATGATCCTTGAGGTCCCTTCCAACCTAAACCATTCTATGATTCTATGATTCACCTGAAGAGAAGCCCTGCCTCGGGTTGAAGCAACAAAACACTGGTGACAAAGTGGCAGTGGTGTGAGCTGACAGTGACCCTTCCCCCCCCAGCAGCCACCAAATGGAGAGGATGAAGAAATCAGGTTCACATCTCAGCACAGCACCTCACAAAACGGCTGTAGGTTAGCAGCTTGAGAGGGCAGAGGACAGTTCAGAGCATTTCTGATCCTGATAACCTGGCAAGAGGATGTCCTTGGTGAGGCCATCAAGGGAAGGCAGTAAAAGGAGCATCTTCCCATGAATAAAAGCTACAGAAGGGCTGTGAAGATGCTGAAGGGACTGGAACAACTCTCTCATGAAGAAGGGCTGAGGGACTTGGGACTTTTCAGCCTGGAGAAGAGAAGACTGAGGGGGGAATCTCATCCATGCTGATCAAGGGTGGGTGTCAAGAGGATGGGACCAGGCTTTTATTTCAGTGGTGCCCAACAGGAGAGCAAGAGGTAACAGACACAAACCTGAACATGGGAAGTTCCATCTAAACATCAGGAGGAACTTCTTTAACTTGAGGGGGCAGAGCACTGGAAGAGGCTGCCCAGAAAGGTGGTGGAGTCTCCATCTCTGGAGTCATTCCAAACTCACCTGGATGCCATCCTGTGCAACCTGCTCTGGGTGAACCTGCTTTGGCAGCAGGGGTGGACTCTATAATCTCCAGAGGTCCCTTCCAACCCTTAGCATCCTGTGATTAACCCTAGGTAAGAAGGGGAAAGAATTTTACACCTCCACCTGGATATCAGCTAAATGCTCTTCTCTGGGGGAGATGTCTTTTGGCAGGGCAGATGTTGAATTCAAAGAACCAATGCTAGGGGTTGGAAGGGATCTCTGGAGATCATCTTGTCCAACTCCCCTGCCAAAGCAGGATCATGATCATCATCTTGGCCTGCATCAGGAAGAGTGTGGCCAGCAGGAGCAGGGAGGTTATTCTTCCCTTCTACTCAGCACTGCTCAGGCCACACCTTGAGTACTGTGTCCAGTTCTGGGCTCCTCAATTCAAGAGGAAAGAAGGCTCAGGGCAGAGCTCATTGCTGTCTACAACTACCTGAAGGGAGGCTGTAGCCAGGTGGGGTTGAGCTCTGCTGCCAGGCAGCCAGGGACAGGACAAGGGGACACAGCCTCAAGCTGTGGCAGGGCAGGTTGAGGCTGGATGTGATGAGGAAGTTGTTGTCAGAGAGAGTGATTGGCATTGGAATGGGCTGCCCAGGGAGGTGGTGGAGTGGCCGTGGCTGGAGGTGTTGAAGCCAAGCCTGGCTGGGGCACTTAGTGCCATGGTCTGGTTGGTTGGCCAGGGCTGGGTGCTAGGTTGTGCTGGCTGAGCTTGGAGCTCTCTTCCAACATGCTTGATTCTATGATTGTATGAGGGCAAGTTGCACAGAAGAATATGTCCAGCTAAGCTTGGAATCTCACTGAAGAGATGGAGCCTCCACCACCTTTCTGCTCCAGTGCTCTGCCAGCCTCACAGGAAAAGTCTACAGCCAACCACTCCACGTGGAGCCACTCCTGCATTCAACCCTTTGCCAGAGCAGGGAAACTGAAGTGAAAAAAAACCCAGAAGAAGTCCTCACTACCTACTCCCAGGCCCCCATGGCTGGTCAATAAGAGCAAAATCTGTGCCTGCAGAGCTTTCAGCCTAAAATCCAATTCTGCAGACAGCATCATGCAGCTCTTCTTTAATAGCTTTTCCCTCTTTCTTCTCATGGCAGGGAAGTAAGAAGTTAATATTGCAATTACTTCATTTAAAGCCCTGTAATGGCTGAACAAGCTTGTCAGAGCTACCTGGAGTAGGGAGAGGCAAAGTGTAGTATAATTGCATTAAAGTGGAAAACATGAGTAACTGTGCATATTAAAAAGGCTCTGAAATGAAAAGCAGCACAGTGTGAGTTAAAGAGAAAATAAAGAGCTTGCAACCTGCAGCCTCGGGGTCTGGCATCTTCTAGCAGAAGCCACTTCAGCAGGTGAGGGATTGTTCCTCTCTCAGTCACCTTTGGTTGCCACAGTCAGGACAACAAAAGCCTAGAACGGCTCAGGTTGGAAGTGACCTCAGAGATCATCTACTCTGGCTCCTCTGCCCTGGGCAGGGGCAGCTCTCAAATAGACTCAGCTGCTCAAGATCTGTCCATGAACACCTCCAGGCAGGAGGCAGCCACAGCCTCCCTGGGCAGCCAGTTCCTAAGTCTCACCACCCTTGTACTGAAGAACTTCTTCTTCAGCTCCAATCTAACCCTGCTCCCCCTCAGCTTTAACCCATTCCTCCTTGTTCTGTCTCTAGACACCCTGATGAAAAGTCTCTCCACAGCCTTCCTGTAGGATCCCTTTGGCTATTGGAAGGCAGCTCTGAGGTGCCTCCAGAATCTTCTCTTCTCCAGGCTGAACTCTCCATCCTTCCTTTACATTCCCTTCAGGTACTGGGACAGATCTTGGGAGGAGTACTGAGGGTACTGAGGTTGTTCAGTCTGGAGAAGAGGAGGCTGGGGAAGACCTCAGTGCTCTCTACAGCTCCCTGAAAGGAGGTTGGAGTGAGGTGGAGGTCAGACTCTTCTCCCTAGCATCAGCTGACAGAAAGAGAGGAAATAGCCTCAAGTTGCAGCAGGGGAGGTTTAGGTTGGATATTAGGAACAATTCCTTTGCTAACCAAGTGGTCAGGGGTTGGCACAGGCTGCCCAGAGAGGTGCTGGAGTCCCCATCCCTGGAGGTGCTCAAGAAACCT
This sequence comes from Tricholaema leucomelas, assembly GCA_013400475.1. Taxonomy (NCBI): domain Eukaryota; kingdom Metazoa; phylum Chordata; class Aves; order Piciformes; family Lybiidae; genus Tricholaema lacrymosa; species Tricholaema leucomelas. The sequence continues at coordinate 107,586 of WAAF01019186.1, read as the reverse complement.
GTGGCCATGGCACTTGGGGACATGGTTTAGTGGCCATGGTGTTAGTTGGAAGGTTGGATTTGATCTCAGAGGTCTCTTCCAACCAAAACGATTCCACAATCCTATGCTTGTACATTCCTAAGCAGGATCTTTTTCTGCAATCACAAACCAGAACTCTCCTTGGAAGGACTCCAAGGGATGAAGCTTTCCCAAGCATGGTGCTGCTCTGGCAGGATTTGATGATCCCTTTAGGTCCCTTCCAACCCCTATGATCCTGTCAGGCTCTGGACTCACACTGAGTGCAGCCTGGTGCTGAAGCCTTTGCTTTCTGATGCTCTTACATAAATGCTGAGCTCTCAGACATTACACAACTCTTCTCCTCTCTCCATCATACCTTACACAGATCCTCTCCACCTCAGCACGTGGCTGATCTTTTCAGCTGAACTCTCAAATGTCAACATTCATTTACCTTATAATTAACATCATTATCAGCAGTGACATTTTTCTCATCTTCCTGCCTTTTTTCTTCTTCTGCCTTTTTCCACCCCAACCCCCTCTGGTGTCTGGATAGTTTCTGTCAAAGAGGCCCTTGCCACTTCCAGAGTTTTAAAGAAAGAGGAAACAATGATTTAAGGTGAACAGCTCTGATAAGACCTCACATGGAGTACTGTGTCCAGCTCCGGAGCCCTTAGCACGGGCAGGGGATGGACCTGATGGAGCAGGTCCAGAGCAGGGCCATGAAAGGCATCAGGGAGCTGCAACACCTCTGCTATGAGGACAGGCTGAGGGAGCTGCAGTTGTTCAGTCTGGAGAAGAGAAGGCTCCAAAAAGACCTAATAGTTCTGGTAAGACCTCACATGGAGTACTGTGTCCAGCTCTGGAGCCCTCAGCACGGGCAGGGGATGGACCTGATAGAGCAAGTCCAGAGCATGGCCAAGAAAGGCATCAGGAAGCTGCAACACCTCTGCTATGAGGACAGGCTGAGGGAGCTGCAGTTGTTCAGTCTGGAGAAGAGAAGGCTCCAGGAAGACCTAATAGCAAACTTGCAGTACCTGAAGAGAGCTACAAGCAGGCTGCAGAGGAACTGTTTGCAAAGGCCTGCAGGGACAGCAGCAGGGCAATGGTTTGAACTGAGAGCAGAGCAGGTTGAGATGGGATGTGAGGAACAAATTCTGCACCATGAGGGTGCCTGAACACTGCAGGAGCTTGCCCAAAGAGGTAGTTGAAGCTCCATCCCTGGAGATATTCAAGGTGAGGCTGGATAAGGCTCTGAGCAACCTACTCCAGTAGAGGATGTCCTTGCAGCCTGCTGGATGAGCTTTGGAGGTCCCTTCCAAGCCAAACCATTCTATGAACAACTAAAGTGTATCAGAGAGATGACTCCTGATGAGGCAGCAGCTTGGAGAGCTGCTGGAAGCACTCTGGCAATAGGTTTACCTTTACATTAATTGCCATTCAAGAAGAGTCTTCTACTTAATTTTCCTGTGTTGCCTTTCAGGTTATTCCTTCCAGCATGAAATTGTCACCTACTAGAGCAAATTGAAGCTAATTTCTTACCTTAATCAACACTCATTAACTAATAGGCAGAGAGGGAAGGTCTTAGATGAGTGAGCCACTGCAGTGACCAACCTCTGGGAGGGGTTTTCAGGGTCTGTATGCAATGTCAAACAGAAACAGCTTTATGTGTTCCATGCAAGCTTTAGAGGCAGGGCCACAACAGAGATTTTCTTCTGGCAGGAGTGAGGGCAAAAATATTTTCTTCATAATTGGCTGCTGTAGGCTCAGGACTCTCCCAGCTCCTGCACTGTGTAGATGACAATAAGCAGGTAGCTCAGCCACAGGCCATGGGTAGGTGTTGAGGCAGAGGAGGTTCCATGTGAACCTGAGGAAGAAGCAGAGCACTGGAACAGGATGCTCAGGGTGGGTTGTGGAGTCTCCCTCCCTGGAGATATTCAAGAACCATCTGGATGAGTTCCAGTGTGACCTGCTCTGGGTTCTGCTGCTGTGGCAGGAGGGCTGGACCACAGGTCCCTCTCAGCCCCTGACATTCCATGGTTCTATGACATTCTATGATCCAAGGGCTAGAGCATCTCTGCTATGAGGGCAGGCTGAGGGAGCTAGGGGTGTTCAGCCTGGAGAAGACTCCAGGAGCACCTTACAGCTGCCTTCCAATAGCCAAAGGATCCTCCAGGAAGGATGCAGAAGGGCTTCCTGTGAAGGTGTCTAGAGACAGGCCAAGAGGGAACAGTTTGAAGCTGAGGGAGTGCAGGGTTAGAGTGGAGCTGAGGAAGAAGTTCTTCAGTATGAGGGTGGAGAGAGTCTGGAATAGGCTACCCAGGGGAGTCATGGATGTTTCTTTCCTAGAGGTGTTCAAGGACAGGCTGGATGGGACCTTGAGCAACTAAGTCTAGCTGAGAGGTATTCATGCCACTGGCAAAGGGGTTGAAGCAGATGATCCCTGAAATCCCTTCTAACTTCCTCTGATGTCCCTGGAGGTGTCAAGAAAAGCCTGGATGAGGCATTTAGTGCCATGGTTTGGTTGATTGGCTAAGGCTGGGTGCTAGGTTGGACTGGCTGAGCTTAGAGGTCTCTTCCAACCTGCTTGATTCTATGATTTTATGTCAAGAACTGTCCAGGCATGCAACAAGCAAAGAAGCTTCTATGTCCCAGGCTTCAGGAAGAAATTTATCAAGAGATAAAAAGGTTGCTAAAAGTTAGAGAGAGAAAGAGAGAGCGAGAGCAGAGCTTTGAAACATCAGCAGAGTGAAAAGGAAGACTTGGAAGCTGATGAAGGCACAGAGCATCTCCTGTTCCACACTTGAGCTTCCCTCAGCAGCACACAAACCCAATGTACCCTGCTGCCTTATCAGGAGGGGACAGTCATTTGGAAGTTACAGCTCCCTATAAAGTCAGATCAGATAACTCTTTATTGTGATGTTCCTGCCTTCTATCTGACAGCAGAGGAGGGAGGTGGGGAGCAGCAGCAACCTTGCAGCCAGCCCAAGCCACAGTTAACTCCACAAGTGCAAGGTTAGAGTGGAGCTGAGGAAGAAGTTCTTCAGTATGAGGGTGGTGAGAGTCTGGAACAGGCTACCTGGAGGAGTCATAGAATCATAGAATGGTTTAGGTTGGAAGGGACCTCAAGGATCATCCAGCTCCAACCCCCTGCCATAGGCAGGGACACCTCCCACTAGAGCAGGTTGCTCAAGGCCTCATCCAGCCTGACCTTAAACACCTCCAGGGAGGCGTTCAGGGCCAGGCTGGATGGAACCTTGAGCAACCAAGTCTAGCTGAGAGGTGTCCCTGCAGAGGCAAGGGGGTTGAAGCAGATGATCCCTGAAGTCCCTTTGAATGTTTCCCTCAGCTGAGGGGGAAATGCTGGGCCTTGGGCAGTGGGATGGAGCCCGTGGCAGAGCAGGCAGCACACTGCAGGGGCATCAAAGTGTCACCTGAACCTGAACCTGAAGCTGCTCACTCCTCGCAGCACAAACCGCGCTTGGTTTTCATTCGTTCACAGAATGGGTTGGGTTGGAAGGGACCTTCAAGGTCATCTCATTCCAACTCCCCTGCCATGGGCCCCTGCCCCTCTAGCCCAGGCTGCTCAAGATCCCATCCAGTCTGGCCTTGAACACCTCCAGGGAGGGGTCATCCACAATCCCTCTGGGCAACCTGTACCAGCATCTCCCCAGGTGTTGCTCTCCTGCTGCGGTGTGAAGGCTGAGAGGGGATCTGATCAGGGTCAGTACATATCTGAGGGGTGGGTGGCAAGTGGAGGGGGCCAAGCTCTTTTTGGTGGTCAGCAGCAACAAGCCAAGGAGCAATGGATACAAACTGGAACACAGAAGGTTTCACCTCAACATGAGGAGAAACTTCTTTACAGTGAGGGTGACAGAGCCCTGGAGCAGGATGCCCAGAGAGGTTGTGGAGTCTCCTTCTGTGGAGATTCCAAATCCACCTGGATGCATTCCTGTGTGAGCTACCCTGAGTGACCCTGCCTGGGCAAGGGGGTTGGACTGGATCATCTCTGGAGGTCCCTTCCAACCTCTAAGGTTCTATGATTCTATGAAAGAATTTCTTCCTAATCTCCAGTCTAAATCTCCCATCCTTGAGCTTCAAACTGACTCAAGCTTCAGGACAGACTGAAGGAGTTGGGGCTGCGGAGGCTGGAGAAGAGGAGGCTCCCAAGTGACCTTCTTGTGGCCTTCCAGGATCTGAAAGGGGCTACAAAAAAGCTGGGGAGGGACTTTTTAGGCTGTCAGAGAGTGGCAGGACTGGGGAAATGGAGCAAAGCTGGAGGTGGAGAGAGTCAGGCTGGAGGTGAGGAGGAAGTTGTTGAGCAGGAGAGTGGTGAGAGCCTGGAATGGGTTGCCCAGGGAGGGTTAAGGCCCTGAAGGGGCTGGCTGAGGCTGTGAGCAGCCTGATCTGGTTCAGTGCTGGGCACAGGCCTGTTCAATATTTTTACTGATGATCTGGAGCAGGGGATTGAGTCCAGCATCAGGAATTTTGCAGATGACACCAAGCTAGAAGCAGCTGTGGAGCTGTTGGAGGGTAGGAGAGCCCTGCAGAGGGACCTGGCCAGGCTGGATGGGTGGGAAGAGTCCAAGGAGATGCGACTGAACAAGGCCAAGTGCGGGATTCTACACTTTGGCCACAACAACCCCAAGCAATGCTACAGGATGGGGACAGAGTGGCTAGAGAGCAGCCAGGAAGAAAGGGACCTGGGAGACTGGTAGATAGTAGCTGAAGATGAGCCAGCAGTGTGCCTAGGTGGCCAGGAGAGCCAATGGCNGTTCCTGGCAGAGAGAGTGATTGGCATTGGAATGGGCTGCCCAGGGAGGTGGTGGAGTGGCCGTGGCTGGAGGTGTTGCAGCCAAGCCTGGCTGGGGCACTTAGTGCCATGGTCTGGTTGCTTGGCCAGGGCTGGGTGCTAGGTTGGGCTGGCTGAGCTTGGAGCTCTCTTCCAACCTGCTTGATTCTATGCTTCTATGACTCTGTGTAGCAGAGGGCAGGTGCTGGATATGCCACTGAGGAAAAGGCTTCACCATTAAACCCTGGAGAGAGGATCAGCAGCCAGAGGAAAAGCACTGCACAAATGCTGTCTTAGATGCAAGCACAGCCAAAGAGGAGCTTTGCTGAGCTCTGCTGCCCACAGATGATTTGTTTTTAACAATTACTGTTCCACCTGAAAAACCTCCAGCATAGAGGAAATTACAGTAATAAAGTCCCTTTATTGGAGGATATTTGCCCACAAGGGCCCCAAGGAGGTGACAGCAGATGAAAGCCTTCCACACCTCTCCCTGCTGGAGGAGAGAGGAATGAGAGCTGGTGGTGACCCCACACCAGCACTGCCCTCTCTTTGCAGAATCACAGAATGCATCAGGTTGGAAGGGACCCTGAAAGGGCATCTTGGCCAAACGCCCTGCAGGCAGCAGGGACACCTCCAACTACCGCAGGCTGCCCAGGGTCCTATCAAGTTTGACCTTGAATGTCTCCAGGGGTGGGACCTCAACCACATTCTTGGGTACCTGTTCCAGTGTTTCACCACCCTCATGGTGCAGAACTTCCTCCTGATGTCCAAGCTAAACCTCCCCTATCACAGAATCACAGCAATATGCAGGTTGGTAAAGCCCCTCAGGGTCACCAAGTCCAACCTAGAACCCTACTCTACAAGATTCACCTTAAACCACAGCCCTAATCCAAATCATTGCCCCTCACCCTATCACCCCAAACCCTTCTGAACAGTCCCTCCCCAGCCTTCCCTGTTGGTCCCCTTCATATATCGAGATGCTGCTCTAAGGTCTCCCTGGAGCCTTCTCAAGGCTGAATAACCTCAACTCCTTCAGCCCGTCCCCACAGGAGATGTGCCCCTACCCTCTGATCCTCTTCCTGGCCACCTCTCCAGAAGGTCCACACCATAGAACTGTAGAATCAAGCAGGTTGGAATCACAGAATCATAGAATCAGTCAGGGTTGGAAGGGACCACAAGGAGCAGCCACTTCCAAGCCCCTGCCATGCCCAGGGACACCCTACCCTAGAGCAGGCTGCCCACAGCCTCAGCCAGCCTGGCCTGAAACACCTCCAGCCATGGGGCCTCAACCACCTCCCTGGGCAACCCATGCCAGCCTCTCACCACTCTCATGCTCAACAACTTCCTCCTCTCCTCCAGGTTGAACCTACCCATCTCCAGCTTTGCTCCATAAGAGACCTCCAAGCTCAGTCAGCCCAACCTAGCACCCAGCCCTGGCCAAGCAACCAGACCATGGCACTAAGTGCCCCAGCCAGGCTTGGCTTCAACACCTCCAGCCATGGCCACTCCACCACCTCCCTGGGCAGCCCATTCCAATGCCAATCACTCTGCCAAGAACTTCCTCCTAACATCCAGCCTGAACCTGCCCTGGCACAGCTTAGACTTCTTGAGACATCCTTATTCTGTAGTGCTTTCCAGAGCTGGACACAGCACTGCAGGTGAGGTCTCTCCAGAGCAGAGCAGGGTGGCAGCACTGCACTCCTGGGATCTATTTGGATGCCTTGTGGAGGTAATTCAGGGACAGGAGCAAACATTCCACCCAGTGCAGATGATTCCAAGTGAACGTTAGAGATGGCCTAAGCCAAGCAGGGCTCAGGCTGCTCTCGTGTGCATGGCAACACAAGGCACTCCTAAAGGCACTCTGACTGCATATCATCAATCCCACATTGAAATGAAATTCCTGGGGAAGATCTGGAAAGAACACAGATAAATGAGGCTAAATAAACCAAATCAGGGCAAGAGCAAAAAAAGAGTTTTATTTGTAGCTCCTGAACTGTGGGAATTGGGGAATCTGAAAAGTCTCTTAGGCTGAATTATTGAGATAATAAAGCACCTGCTGAAGAGACCTCTGAATGCTGTAATGGAATTATTGCCTTGCCCCAGAATAATCACCAAGGCAGGTTTCTCTTTGGAGAGCAAAAGAAACAAGGGGAAGGAAACTGGGAGAGATAAATGGAATGCAAATCACCCTCTCAGCTCAGAGAGAAAGCAGAAAAAGGAGCTGGGACATGAAAGGAGTGAGCCTGATGGTGTCACAAACAGCCTGGCTTGGTTCCAATTTTATTTACTATTGTGGGGTCACTTGAACACAACCCAGAGTAAACACAGAGAGGGAATACACAAGCAGCAAGGCATCACCACGCTGGAGTACTTGGTCCAGGCTTGATCTAGCCACAAGCTTCCACTCAGCCTGAGAAGTCCTCTGCTCCTGACTGACACTGCTAAGCAGCTCAGCAGCTCCAGGAGCCCTGCTGGTGGCAACAGAACCGTGTGCTAAAAGCAGCTGCCCCTGTGCCATACTTGGATCATGGAATGCCAGGCTGGAAGGGATCCCAAGCATCACCTGCTCCAACCCTTTCTAGGTGATAATGGAATGGAAATGACCTGGCCCAGCAGTCTGGCAAGACAAGTCTTAAAAGCACAGAGTGTAGGGGACTCCACTGCTGTCCCCTGGGAGATGATTCTATGCTGCAGTGATCCAGGATCACTCCTACCTGTGATAGAGGATCTAGAGAAGGGCCACAAAGAGGATCAGAGAATTTGCAAGTTGTCATATGGGAGAATTTCTTTCGTTCAGCCTTGAGAGAAGAGGGCTTAGGTGAGACCTTATCACCATTATCCAGTATATACAGGGGGGGGTCACAAAGGAGACTCCTTTTTACAAGGGGTCACATGGAAAAGACAGGGGTGATGGGGACAGGTTAACCTGGGATGATTCTGATTAGACATGAGGAACATCTGTCACAGAGAGCCATTGGCACAACCTCTCCAGAGAAGTGGGGGAGACCCCAGAATTGGGTGCTTTTAAGATTCATTTGAGTGCTGAGCCACCTTGTCTGGGCTGTGCTTTTGTCAGGAAGGGAGGGACCAGATGGTCTGGAAGGGTTGGACCAAATGATCTGGAGCACTGTGTGCAGTTCTGGAGCCCCCAACACCACAAGGGCATGGAACTGTTGGAACCAGTGCAGAGGAGGCCACCAAGATGCTGAGAGGGCTGCAGCAGCTCTGCTCTGAGGACAGGCTGAGAGAGTTGGGGCTGTGCAGCCTGGAGAAGAGAAGGCTTGGAGGAGACCTTGGAGTGACCTTCCAGGNCCTCCCTGGAGGTGTTCAGGACCAGGTTAGACAAAGCTTTGAGTGACCTGTTCTAGTGGGAGGTGTCCCTGCCTATGGCAGGAGGTTGGAACTGGCTGAGCTTTGAGATCCCTTCCAACCTAAACCATTCTATGATTCCAATGTCTGAATGTTCTCACAGGGAAATATTTCCTACCAGAATCCAATCTGATCACAGCACCAAAGAAGAGCAGGAAGAGACCTCTGGAGATCATCCAGTCCATCCCTCCCCCCTGCTAAAGCAACATCACCCACAGCAGCTTTCCCAGCATCACAATGTCCAGGTGGGTTTGGAATCTCTCCACAACCTCTCTGGGCAGCCTGCTCCAGGCCTCCAGCACCCTCACACCAAACAAGCTTAGTGAGATCTCCTGGGTTCTAGCTTGTTCCTGCTTCCCTTTGTCATGGAATCACAGAATCACCAAGGCTGGGAAACACCTTTTGGATCATCCAGTCCAAGCACAACCCAACCACCACAATCACTAAGCCATGTCCCCAGGTGTCACAGGTTTCTTGAACCCCTCCAGGGATGAGGACTCCATCACCTCTCTGGGCAGCCTGTGCCAGCCCCTGACCACTCTCTCAGTAAGGGCAGCACCGAGAAGAGCCCAGCCCTAACTGCAGTCTTCTGCTCACTCATCTTTACCTTGCAGGGTAGCAGAGGCTTGTTCATAATTGAATCCTTATGCAATCCACTCCCTGTGAATATTTAACTCAGCTGGGAACTTCAATAAATCATCCTGAATGGTCAACATTTCACTTTGTTTTATTCATACTCCTGCTTGTGAGCCAGAAGAACTCCAAAGGAGGGGACAGAAGAGCTACTTCCAGCCTGGAAATGACAGATCTGACTCCTTCAAACCCAAGCAAACAAAGCAGGGCACATGCCTTTCTCTGTACTCCCCACACAAACCTGCAGCACCTAATTCCATTTGCAGCTCCTCAAGTGTAATTAATGAAGGCTTTTAAACCCTGAGAACCTTTCAAATTAAGGAAAAGTCCACCCAAATAAATTAGAGATGGAGTCCAGGAGCTGCAGATTTAAATTACAGCAGTTACCCTGACAGGAACCAAGAAACAGCTGTCACATGCTATTATTTTTAGGGCTGCTACTAAACCATTTTCACATTATGAGCTGCCACCTCTCAGCAGCTAACAGCAGCTTCACATTTTACTGTGGCAAAAAAAAATTAGAAGCACTCAGTTATCTCCTTGGGTACTGCACACATCTGTGGTGGGCTGGGTGGTAAGTGGAGCTAAGCCCCCAGGTGCCAGGGGAGGAAGGCAAATCTTGGGGAGCAAAAGGCTGGGGTAGACTCTGCTGCCTCTTCTTCAGCTCCTCTCTCCCAGCACCCCCAGGTCCCTCTCTGCCTGGCTGCTCTCAGCCACTCTGGCCCCAGCCTGTACTGCTGCCTCAGGCTGTGTCCCCTTGTTCTACTGCTGGGTGCCTGGCAGCAGAGCCCAACCCCACCTGGCTACAGCCTCCCTGCAGGGAGCTGCAGACAGCAATGAGCTCTGCCCTGAGCCTCCTCTGCTGCAGGCTGCACACCCCCAGCTCCCTCAGCCTCTCCTCACAGGGCTGTGCTCCAGGCCCCTCCCCAGCCTTGCTGCTTTTCTCTCAACACCTTCCAGCACCTCAACATCTCTCTTGAACTGAGGAGCCCAGAACTGGACACAGCACTCAAGCTGTGGCCTGAGCAGTGCTGAGCACAGGGGCAGAAGAACCTCCCTTGTCCTGCTGCCCACACTGCTCCTGAGCCAGCCCAGGATGCCATTGGCTCTGCTGCCCACCTGGGCACTGCTGCCTCATCTTCAGCTCCTCTCTCCCAGCACCCCCAGCTCCCTCTCTGCCTGGCTGCTCTCAGCCACTCTGGCCCCAGCCTGGAGTGCTGCTTGGGGTTGTTGTGGCCAAAGTGTAGAACCCTGCACTTGGCCTTGTTCAGTCTCATCCCCTTGGCCTCTGCCCACCCATCCAGCCTGGCCAGGTCCCTCTGCAGGGCTCTGCTACCCTCCAACAGCTCCACACCTGGTAAGCTCTGGGTAAAAATAATGCCAATGCTGTGCTAGGAGTTGGTGGCAGAGTGTTTAAAGTGAGCAGAGAGAAGAAATCTCCCTCTAATGGTTCTCATGACTGCTCGGCCGCTAACAGCTTGACAGCACCCATCAATTAAAAGCTATTCCCAGCTGCACCAGTGATGGCCACAGCAGACTGTGAAGTTATTTCTGGCACATTGCAACTAGGAAGTGGTTAAACAAAAAAGAAAAAAAGAAACCAAAAAAAGGAAGAGAAAAGCTATCAAAAAGTCCCAAGATATTATCCATCTAATTATACCTTCAGCAGAATCTTTGTGTCTTCCCCTCCTCAACCTGCACACTTCATAAACAAGTGGCATCAGGGCATCTGAAGCTGGCTGAGGGGTTCCACTCAATTTAGCACATCACAGGCTGCTCGTGAGGAGATGTCTGCAAATACCTGCAGCACTGCCTCAAAACAGCCACTTTGCAAGCACAGACTCCTCTGCACTCCCCCTCTGCCCAGCCCTGCACCACTGCCTTCCACTGCAATGCCAGCTGAGGCCGAAGGGCAGCTCTGCCAGCTCTCAAGATGTGTGAAATTCCACTCATCTGCAGAGGGAGATCTGTAACTGACAGGAAATAGGGTCTGGGAACCAGCACAGTTGAGACTGGGAGGTTGTCACCTGGACCTGTTTACACACTCCTGGTGCGCAGACTACAGGGGGAAATAATTGCTGGAGCTAAGCATTGGTGACAAAGAGTCACAGAATTGTTTGAGTTGGAAGAGACCTCCAAGATCACTGAGTCCAACCATCAACCCAGCCCCACCATGGCCACCAAACCATGGCCCCAAGTGCCATGGCCACAGGTATCTTGAACCCCTCCAGGGATGGGGATTCTACCACCTCCAGAGACGTTGTGGAGTCTCCTTCTCTGGAGCCTTTCAAGGCCTGTCTGGATGTGCTCCTCTCTGATCTCTGCTAGACTGTGTGGTTCTGCTCTGGCAGGGGGTTTGGACTTCATGATCTCTTTGGGTCCCTTCCAACCCCTAACATCCTGGGAGCCTGTGACCTCCCTGGGCAGCCTGTGCCAATCCCTGACCACTCTTGCAGCAAAGAAACTGTTCCCATTCTCCAACCTAACCCTCCCTTGGCACAATTTCAGGCCATTTCTCCTCCTTCTATCACCTGAGCCTGGGGAGAAGAGACCAACTCTACCTCCCTGCAACCTCATTTCAAGGAACTGTAGAGAGCAATCAGGTCTTAGCATCCTCTTCTTCAGACAGAGATCGGAGTCAGCACCACGGACCCCTGTGGATAGCTGAGAGGGTTTGCTTTCCCTGCTGCCTCAGTGTGGGGACTTCAAAAGGGCTGAGTCTGAGAGGAAGAGAACAGCCACAAGTGTTTGATCTCCTCCCTCTGCTTTGACAAGACAGACGTCTGCCACCACAGCCACAGCACCACTTGCACAAAGAGACACAGAATGGGTTAGGTTGAAAGGGAGCTTGAAGATCATCAAACCCCCTGCCATGGGCAGGGACACCTCCCACCAGCCCAGGTTGCTCAAGGTCTCACCCAACCTGGCTTTGAACACCTCCAGGGAGGGGACATAGACTCACAGAAGGGTTTAGGTTGGAAGGGACTTCAAAGGCAGAATATCATAGAATAGAATATCATAGAGTCAAGCAGGTTGGAAGAGACCTCCAAGCTCAGCCAGCCCTATCCAAGCAACCAGACCATGGCACTAAGTGCCCCAGCCAGGCTTGGCTTCAACACCTCCAGCCACGGCCACTCCACCACCTCCCTGGGCAGCCCATTCCAATGCCAATCACTCTCTCTGCCAACAACTTCCTCCTCACATCCAGCCTAGACCTGCCCTGGCACAGCTTGAGGCTCTGTCCTCTTGTTTTGCCCCTGGGTGCCTGGCAGCAGAGCCCAACCCCAGCTGGCTACAGCCTCCCTGCAGGCAGCTGCAGACAGCAATGAGCTCTGCCCTGAGCCTCCTCTGCTGCAGGCTGCACACCCCCAGCTCCCTCAGCCTCTCCTCACAGGGCTGTGCTCCAGGCCCCTCCCCAGCCTTGCTGCCTTTCTCTGAAGGGATCCTACAGGAAGGCTGCAAAGGGACTTCCCATGAAGGTGTCCAGAGACAGCACAAGGGGGAATGGTTTGAAGCTGAGAGACAGCAGGTTTAGACTGGATCTGAGCAAGAAATTCCTTACCATGAGGGTGGTGGAACACTGCAACAGAGAGCCTGTAGAGGACACACTCAAGATCAGGCTTGATGGAGCTCTGAGCAACCTGATCTGTTTGGGCACATCCCTGCTTACTGCAGGGAGGATGCATTAGATGACCTTTGGAGGTCCCTTCCAACCCAGTGCATTCTATGATTCTACTCTAAGCTGCAGTCCTGTGTGCAGTGCTGGAGACCCCAGCACAAGAAGGACATGGAACCATCAGAGCAAGTCCCTGGGCAACCTGTGCCAGTCTCTAACCACCCTCAATGCAAACAACTTCTTCCTAACATCCAGTTTCAATCTCCCCTCTGCCACTTCAAACCCATTCCTCCTCCTCCTGACATTACCAGACATTGTCAATAGTCCCTCCCCAGCCCTCCTGGAGTCCCCTTCAGATCCTGGAAGGCCACTCCAAGGTCTCCTCCAAGACTTCTCTTCTCCAGGCTGCACAGCCCCAACTCTCTCAGCCTGTGCTCAGAGCAGAGCTGCTGCAGCCCTCTCAGAATCTTGGTGGCCTCCTCTGGACTGGCTCCAACATTTTCGTGCCCTACTTGTGTTGGGGGCTCCAGAACTGCTTGCAGTGCTCCAGATCATCTGGTCCAACCCTTCCAGATCATCTGGTCCATCCCTTCCAGATCATCTGGTCCAACCCTTCCTGGCAAAAGCAGAGCCCAGACAAGCTGGCTCAGCACTCTATACAACTGAATCTTAAAAGCACCCAATTCTGGGCACTCCACAACTTCCACCCCCTCCCCTCCAGGGAGGGAGCATCCACAACCTCCCTGGACAATTTCTTCCAATGTCTCCCCACCCTCACTGGAAAGAATTTCTTCCTCATCTCCACTCTCAACCTCCCCTCTTCTACCTTCATTCCACAGGATGGATCCCAGCCACACTGCACCCTACAGTCAGACTTCAAAGTCTGGAAAACAAAGGACAAAACCCCTCAAAACTAAATTTTCATCCACTCCCCATCCTGACAAGGAAAGGTTTCAACCAGAGCACAAAAGCAGAAGGTATCAGTAAGGAGCTGTGGATGCTCCACTCACACTCCTGTTGACACAGGAGAAGCCTGGCTCTGTGGATATTCCCTCTCCTACTTGTTCAGTGGGAACAAAGGCACTTCACTCTACCTCCCCATTTAGCTTCCACTCTCTTTATGCCAGCAATTTTCTTCTCTCCACGCAGAAGCTGCAGTCCAAAAGCTCTCTCCTATTATAGCAGCAGTAGTGGAAGCAGTGGAGGATTTCTGAACAGCAGATTTATCTAATAGATGCTCTCTGAGCACTGCTCCTCCACACCAGTCTCATCTGCTGTGTAACAGCCACCAGAAGCCACGCTCAGAGCAGCTGAGAGATACAAATTGGTTGTGTAACACAGGCTGGGACTGAAAGCAAACTAAAGGCTGAGGAGGGACTGCTGAAAAGGGGCTGTGGAGATAGGATGAGAGGAAATCACAGAATCAAGCAGGTTGGAAGAAACTTCCAAGATCATCCAGTCCAATCTAGCACCCAGCAATGCCCAAATGGAAATGGTTTGGAACTGCAGCAGGGGAGCTTTAGGTTGGACATCAGGAGGAAGTTCTGCACAGTGAGGGTGGTGAAACACTGCAACAGGTTGCCCAGGGCTGTGGTTGAGGTCCCATCCCTGCAGACCTTCAAAATCAGACTTGATGTAGCCCTGGGCAGCCCTGGGGACCTTAGAGCTGCCTTCCAATTCCTGAAGGGATAGAATTGAATCATAGAATCAGTCAGGGCTGGAAGGCACCACAAGGATCAGCCACTTCCAACTCTCTTGCTAGTTCCAACCCTACCCTAGAGCAGGCTGCCCACAGCCTCAGCCAGCCTGGCCTTAAACACCTTCCAGAGTTGGGCCTCAACCACCTCCCTGGGCAACCCATTCCAGCCTCTGACCACTCTCCTGCTCAACAACTTCCTCCTCACCTCCAGCCTGACTCTCCCCACCTCCAGCTTTGTTCCATGCCCCCCAGTCCTGTCATAGAATCACAGAATCAACCAGGCTGGAAGAGACCTCCAAGATCATCCATCCCAACCTAGCACCCAGCCCTATCCAGTCAACCAGACCATGGCACTAAGTGCCTCATCCAGTCTGTCACTACCTGGGAGCCTAAAAGTCCTACAGGAAGGCTGCAGAGAGACTGTTCATGAGGGTGTCTGAGACAGGACAAGAGGGAATGGGTCATTGAATATTAGAATCAACCAGGTTGGAAGAGACCTCCAAGATCATCCAGCCCAACCTAGCACCCAGCTCAGTGGTTTGAAGGTTAGCAACAGCAGGGTTAGACTGGAGCTGAGAATGAAGTTCTTCAGTATGAGGGTGATGAGTCTTTGGAACAGGCTGCCCAGGGAGGTTGTGGCTGCCTCCACTCTGGAGGTGTCCAAACCCAGGCTGGATGAAGCCTTGAGCAGCTGAGTCTAGTTGAGAGGTGTCCCTGCCTATGGCAGGGGGTGGGAGCAGATGATGACATTCAAGATCAGACTTGATGTGGCCTTGAGCAGCCTGCTCCAGTCGGAGGTGTCCCTGCTGCCTGCAGGGGGGTGGGGAAGGATGCCCCTTTGAGGGTCTCTTCCAACCTGATGCAATCTGTGACTCTGCAAACCTCCCTCAAAACCCCACTCCAATTCTTTCTGAATGCTGCAGTGGGGATGGAGCCTTTTCAAGCCCTTATGTGAGGGTTGCTTGGGAGGTCTCTCAGCACAGCAGATGCACCACTGAAGGTTTGGCATCTCTCAGCACATTTAATAACTTAATCTTATCCACATTCCAGAGAGTTAAAAGCAATATTAAAAGGACAATAAAAGCACAACCTGCTCCAGGTGAACCTACTCTGGGCTTGAACTAGGTGATCTCCAGAGGTTCCTTCCAACCCTTATCATTCTGTGGGAAGATTAAATGATCCTAGCAACACCCCCAGAGCAACTACAGCACAGTCAGTAAGTGGTGGCTGCACTCATGTCCCCAAGGGGTGGTAAAGAGTCACCTCAGTAAACCTTCCCCCAGCCCAACAGCAAGCAGCAGCCCTCAGCCTGGGCAGTTTCCACCAGAGGGAGGTCCTCTGCTCTCCTCTTCTTGCTGCAGCAGCTCACGACCACCCAAAAGGGGCTCTGAGAACAATCCAAAGGAGCCCAGCAGAGACCTTCCCAGAGCTCTGCTGAACCAGGAGCAGATTAATTCTTTCAGACTTTGCAGGAAGTGTCCTGCTGGGAGTTAATTGAGATGTTACAACTTCACCACCCAGAAAAATCAGAGACCTGGGAAGGTTCTTTGCTCATTAACCTGCTGGGCAAGACCTTTTTTGTTCTAAGGAATCAATAACCTGCCTTTGTTCAACTCCCCACCAAGTCAGCACAAGCTCCAAAGCTACCAGGACCGTGGTGAGGCGAGCAGCAGCTTGCTGCTTTGAAGTCCATCTCAGAGCACAGCACAGACTGAGCAGGAGAGAGCACATCCCCCCCTGTGCAGTGCATCCTGCCACCCTTGGTAGCTTTGATTTAGCTCACAAATCACTGCAGTAACAAACCCATCCTCAGGCTGCTGCAGGGAGCACACAGCAGAGCTCTGCCTCGGCACAGCTGCTACAGATGTAAGAGCTCTCTGGTTCAGGCTCACAGATGGCATCAGGTTGGAAGGGACACCCAGAGGGCATCTTTCCCAATACCCCTGCAGGCAGCAAGGACATCTCCAAGTGGAGCAGGCTGCCCAGGGCCATATCAAGTCTCCTCTTGAATGCCTACAGGGATGGGGCCTCAACCACAGCCCTGGGCAACCTGTTGCAGTGTTTCACTGCCCTCACTGTGCAGAACTTCCTCCTGATGTCCAACCTAAATCCCCCTGCTCCAGGGCCAAACCACTGCCTCTCATCCCATCACAGAACCACAGAATCGCAGAAGCACTCAGGGCTGGAAGGGACCACAAGGAGCAGCCAGTGCCAACCCCCCTGCCATGCCCAGGGACACCCTACCCTAGAGCAGGCTGCACACAGCCTCAGCCAGCCTGGCCTGAAACACCTCCAGCCATGGGGCCTCAACCACCTCCCTGGGCAACCCATTCCAGCCTCTCACCACTCTCATGCTCAACAACTTCCTCCTCACCTCCAGCCTCACTCTCCCCACCTCCAGCTTTGCTCCATTCCCCCCAGTCCTGGCACTCCCTGACAGCCTCAAAAGTCTCTCCCCAGATTTTTTGTAGCCCCCTTCAGATCCTGGAAGGCCACAAGGTCACCTGGGAGCCTTCTCCTCTCCAGACTGCACAGCCCCAACTCTTCCAGTCTGTGCTCACAGCAGAGCTGCTGCAGCCCTCTGAGCATCCTCCTGGCCCTGCTCTGGACACTCTCCAGCATCTCCACAGCCCTCTTGTCCCAGGGGCTCCAGAGCTGGATGCAGTACTCCAGGTGGGGTCTCAGCAGAGCACAGCAGAGGAGGAGAATCACCTCCCTGGCCCTGCTGGCCACACTTCTGCTGCTGCAGCCCAGGCTCTGCTTGGCTTTCTGGGCTGCAAGTGCACACTGCTGGCTCCTGTTGAGCTCCTGGTCCAGCAGCACTCCCAAGTCCCTCTCCTCAGGGCTGCTCTCCAGCCACTCACTGCCCAGCCTGGATCTGTGCTTGGCATTGCCTCAACCACCCCAAGCTTCCCACAGATCCCCTTCAGACACTGAGAGCAGCTCTAAGGTCTCCCCAGACATTTTCCAAGCTGAACAGCCTCAAGTCTTTCAACCTGTCCTCACAGGAGAATTGCTCCAACCCTCTGTTCATCACAGATGATGCCTATTGACCTTGCAGTCCTTTGTGAGAGGTCATCTTCAGTCCAGACTTGGAGTGAAGATAATGAAACAGGTCCTCAAAAGACTGCAGCACACTGCAAACCCATCTGTTTCCTCTAGTGAAAGAGTCACCAAAACAGGACAAACAAAAAAGGCAAAGGCAGGTGCTAGGTGATTAGAAGTGAAATTAGAGCAGCACTTTGACAGACCCAATTTTCCCTTTCCCCAGGACTCATCCTTCAAGGAGATGAAAATTAACATTGCACTTCCCAACCCCTCACGTAAAGCCACAGCAGGTATCCTGCAGTGGGCAGACAGATGAGAGCAGGAGCTCTCTGGGGGTGGGACACTGCCTTATCTAGCAGAGGGTATCAGCATGCAGCCCGTGGTTAAAACAGGCATTTATGTGCTACAGGGAATACAGAAGCTTCAGCAGGCTGCCATTCAGGAGGCCACAAGCCCCAGGGAAGGCACCATTCAGTGCACTCCATAGGTTGCTTGGCTGCCCAAACCATGGGTTTTGCACAGAATCAGACTGGCAAAGCCCTTCAAGCTCCTCGAGTCCAATCATTAGTTTCACACTGACAAGTCCTTGACCAACTCAAATCCCTCAGCACAACATCTAAGCACTATGAATCACTATGGTTGGAAAGGACCACCAGGATCAGCCAGTCCAACCTTCATCCCAGCATCCTTCATCACCAGACCATAGCCTCAAGCACCACATCCACTCTCCTTTTAAACCTCTCCAGGGATGGTGACTCCCCCCCCCCCCTGGGCAGCCTGTTCCAGTGCCTGACCACCTGCTCAGGAAAAAACTTCCTCCCAACATCCAACCTAAACCTCCCCTGATGCAACTTGAGGCCATTTCCTCTTCTCTTATCATTAGTAACTGGGGAGAAGAGGCCAGCTCCAGCCTCACTACAACCTCCTGTTAGGTAGTTGCAGAGGGCAGTAAGGTCCCCTCTCAGCCTCCTCTTCTACAGACTAAACAACCCCAGCTCCCTCAGCCACTCCAGACCTCTCCCCAGCCTCATCACCCTTCTCTGCACCAGCTCCAGCACCTCAATGTCCCTCCTATACTGTGCTGACCAAAACTGGACACAGTACTGGAGGTGTTGGCTCAGCAGTGCTGAGTACAGGGGCATGAGCACATCCCTACTCCTGCTGGTCACTCCACTGCTGACACAGGCCAGTTCCACTATCAGGTCAAGGAAGGAGAGGGAGGGAGAGAGGGAGGGAGGGAGAGAGGGAGAAAGGGAGAGAGAAAGGGAGAGAGAAAGGGAGAAAGGGAGAGAGAAAAGGAGAGAGAAAGGGAGAGAGAAAGGGAGAGGGAAAGGGAGAGGGAAAGGGAGAGGGAAAGGGAGAGGGAAAGGGAGAGAGAGAAAGGGACAGAGAAAGGGACAGAGAAAGAGACAGAGAAAGAGACAGAGAAAGGGAGAAAAGAAACAAAAAAAATCTTTGCTTCCTGGAGCAGCAAAGAACAAAAGAGGATGCACAGAAACCTATTTATGTTAATTAATTAATCACAGAAATAGTTCTATTCATTAATAATTCAATTGATGCACTCCTGCAGCTCATCAAGGAAAGAGTGTCCTGGGCTGCATCTAGGCTGGATGTTAGGAGGAAGCTCTTGACAGTGAGAGTGATTGGCATTGGAATGGGCTGCCCAGGGAGGTGGTGGAGTTGCTGTCCCTGGAGGTGTTGAAGCCAAGCCTGGCTGGGGCACTTAGTGCCATGGTCTGGTTGCTTGGCCAGGGCTGGGTGCTAGGTTGGGCTGGCTGAGCTTGGAGCTCTCTTCCAACCTGCTTGATTCTATGATTCAAGGGGAGTGTGGACAGCAGGGCAAGAGAGGGGATTCTGCCCCTTTGCTCTGCTCAGACCTCACCTCCAATATTGTGTCCAGATCTGGTGTCCCCAACATCAGAAGGACCCAGAGCTGCTGGAGTGAGGTGAGAGGAGGCCAAAAAGATGAGCCAAGGGCTGGAGCAGCTCTGCTGTGAGGACAGGCTGAGGGTGCTGGGGGTGAGCAGCCTGGAGAAGAGAAGGTTCTGGGGGGACCTTAGAGATGAGTTCCAATAGCTGAAGGGATCCTGCTGGCAGGCTGCAAAGAGACTTTTCCTGAGGGTGCCTAGAGACAGGCCAAGGGGGAACGGTTTGAAGCTGAGGCAGAGCAGGGCTAGACTGGAGCTGAGGAAGAAATTCTTCAGTACCAGGACGGTGAGGCTCTAGAACAGGTTTGCTGCAGGACCTTGGGCCGCTGTCTTCCCTCCAATGACCAGAGCATTTCTCAGAGTGTTTCCTTGGGAAGATGAAGAGGTCTGTACCACCTGAGCAGCCACAGCCAAGTTGCCAAGACAGCAGCAGCAGAACTGCACAAGGGCAAAACGTCCCTTGTCAGAAGGCTGTGCAGGTGACCTTACCGCAGTGTGAGCTCTTCCAACTGCCGGAGCTGAGGACTGCTGAAAGCTCTGCCTGTGGCTTTGACTTTAGTAGAGGTGTATTTTTTTTCCCCTCTTACTTTTGAAACTTGCCTTCTGTGTGCTCTTCAGTTTCCCTTCCAGATTCTCAGAGGAGATCAATCTGCCTCTCTTCCGCTCAGGCTCCTCGCCTGACGTGAACTGTGTCACCGGAGCAGATTGCTGCTGGCCTGCCTGGCACTCTGCACTCCCAACTGTTTGATCAGAGCACAAATCCTGAGACACAGCACTCAGGCTGGAGCTCAACAGACTGTGACAGCACTCAGAGAAAGGCAGCAAACACCGAGTTCGCTTCCTGTGGGTAAAAATACCCCCCACACCTTCACTGAGCAGTAGGTGTGGGGCCAGAGCTGCTTATACCTTCAGTAACTCAAGAGAAGGCTCTAGAGGGGACCCTGGAGCTGCCTTCCAATAGCTAAATCAGACAATCATAGAATCAAGCAGGTTGGAAGAGAGCTCCAAGCTCAGTCAGCCCAACCTAGCACCCAGCCCTGCCCAACCAACCAGACCATGGCACTAAGTGCCCCAGCCAGGATTGGCTTCAACACCTCCAGGGACAGCAACTCCACCACCTCCCTGGGCAGCCCATTCCAATGCCAATCACTCTCTCTGACAACAACTTCCTCCTAACATCCAGCCTAGACCTGCCCTGGCACAACTTGAGGCTGTGTCCCCTTGTTCTGTTGCTGGCTGCCTGGCAGCAGAGCCCAACCCCAGCTGGCTACAGCCTCCCTGCAGGGAGCTGCAGACAACAATGAGCTCTGCCCTGAGCCTCCTCTGCTGCAGGCTGCACACCCCCAGCTCCCTCAGCCTCTCCTCACAGGGCTGTGCTC
>WAAF01019186.1:70220-86656 GCA_013400475.1 Tricholaema leucomelas | reverse complement strand
AGCACAGAATGTGATCAAAGATCACATTCTGTGCTTCTGTGCTCCACAGCCTCCCTGATTAGGACCAGGTTAGACAAAGCTTTGAGTGACCTGCTCTAGTGGGAGATGTCTCTGCCTATGATAGGAGGTTGGAACTGGCTGAGCTTTGAGGTCCCTTCCAATCTAAACCATTCTCTGATTCTATGAAGCTGACAGGGGAACACCCCAAGCCCTGCCCCTAGGGAGGACTAACTCCATGCATCCATCCAGGCTGAGGCTCACTGGCCTGAAAGCAGCTTGGCAGAGGAAGACTTGAGGGTCCTGCTGGATGAGCTGCACACAAGCCAGCAATGTCACCTTGCAGCAAGCAGGCCAAGAGCACGCTGGGCTGCAGCCAGACTGTCATTTCATGACACCCCACCTGTTTGATGAAGACTCAGGCATCTCCCCTGCAGAAGCTGAGTGGTAAATCAAGCCAAGGCATCGGAGGAGCCGCCGGAGCCAGTGGCCTCTACAAAGGAACCTGGCAGCTCCCGGGCTGAGCACAGTGATGGATGGCAACAGTTGATAGCACTGCTGCTTGGTGCAGCAATTACAGCTGCACAGCAGGCACATTTGCAAGGAAAGGAGCAGAATTAGCCAGAGTTCAGATGAACTTTCTGCCCCCTCAATCAATGAAGTGCCATTAACAACCCATTCCAAGCTTTACATTGTTTATAGCAGCCCAGGCTTGGTGCACCCAGGGCACAGCCTGCAGCCTGCTGAAGGCACTCCCACTCCACTGGGTTAAACTTCAGTTCAAGAGGGCTTTGCTTGGAAGAGTCTAACGAGCCACTAAATCTGTGAGCTGACATCTTCTAACCTGCAAGATGAGGGAGGTTGCTCTCCTAAGAGCCCACCTGGAGCACTGGGTGATAGGATGGGAGGCAATGGATAGAAGCTGGATGACTCTGTGAAGGTAGAAAGGCTTGAAGCAAGTGCTTGGACATCCCTCTGCCACTTCTGCAGGTGCTCATCCACTCTCACACAGCAGGTTTTCACCAGCCAGGCACTCACTCATTGAGTCATACAGCACAGAAATCACAGAATCAATAAGGTTGGAAGAGACCTCCAAGTCCAATCAACCAGACCATGGCACTAAGTGCCTCATCCAGGCTTTGCTTCAACATCTCCAGGGATGGGGACTCCACCACCTCCCTGGGCAGCCCATTCCAATGCCAATTGTTTCAGTTGGGAAAGCCCTCTAAGATCACCCTAAGGCCACCGTGGCCATTGCAGACTGCTTTGAAACTTCCTTCATAGAATCACAGAATTGTTTTGGTCAGAGAAGATCTTTAACACCTCTGAGATCCAGTCCAACCATCAACCTAACACTACCATGGCCATTAAACCATGCCCTCAAGTGCCATGCACACACATTCCTTGAACACCCCCAGGGATGAGGACTCCACCACCTCCCTGGGCAGCCTCTGCCAATCCCTGACCACTCTTGCAGCAAAGAAATGTTTCCTCATCTCCAACCTAACCCTCCCCTGGCACAACTTCAGGCCATTTCCTCTCCTTCTATCACCTGCTAACAAGGAAAAGAGCCCAACCCCACCTCACTCCAGCTCCCTTTCAGGAAGATGTAGAGAACAATGAGGTCTCCTCTCAGCCTCTTCCTCTCCAGACCAAACAACCCCAGCTCCCTCAGCTGCTCCTCCTTTAATTTTCCTTTCTCTTTGACTTAAAGTCTCCAGAAAACTCAGTGTGGCTTTGCAGAAGCCAAGGGGTATTTATTAAGTCAAAAGAAGCATCTGGGACAAGAAAAGAAAGAGAGAGTGAGGAAGAGGGAGGAGGAGAGAAAGAAAGGAGGAGAGGAAGAGAGGGANGAGGGAGGGGGGGGAAGGGGGGGAGGAGGGGGGAGAAGGGAAGGAGGGGGGGGGGGAAGAGGAGGAGGAGGGAGGGGAAGAGAGGGAGGAGGGAGAGGAAGAGAAGGAGGAGGGAGAGGAAGAGAAGGAGGAGGGAAAGGAAGAGGAGGAGGAGGGAAAGGAAGAGAGGGAGGAGGGAGAGAAAGAGAAGGAGGAGGGAGAGGAAGAGAGGGAGGAGGGAGAGGAAGAGAGGGCAGAGGAGAGGAAGGGAGAAAGGAGGAGAGAAAGAAAGGAGGAAAGAAAGAGAGAAAAAGAGAGAGAAAGAGAAGGAAAGAAGGACTCACTCCAGAAAGAGAAGGAAAGAAGGACTCACTCCTCTCTGAGTGCTGCCTCCCATCCCTGTCTGGAGCACAGGGCAGCACTCCAGGATCAATGGTGTTAATTATTCTGCTACATTACAGAGGGAACAAGCTGACTGCAAAAAGAATCCCTTCATGCCAGCTCCCAGCCCCAAGCACTTTTGTTTCCCCCCCTTTTAAGAACAGCTGAGTTATCAAAACCAGGTTTTTCTAACGGGGGGGGGGAAGCCACCAGCTAAGCCACATTATTCTAATTGAAGCAATTAATTACCTTTATGCCTTCTCTTTTTTAAAGGGAGCTCTTTAATGCAGGTACTTCTGACTAAAGGAGCTAATTTGGACTGCTCCATCATTTAAAAGATGATGATAAAAATTAATTTAGGGAGTGCAGGGATAAAGGGATAAAGCAAAGCACTCAGTGAGGGGTATTTCCCCCATGCTCCATCTGGGAATCAGAGAATGACTCAGGCTGGAAGGGACCTCAGAGAGATCTATTCCAACCCTCCTGCCACGAGCAGGGACCCCTCTCAGCTAGACTCAGCTGCTCAAGGCTCATCCAAACTGGCTTTGAACAGCCCCAGGGAGGAGGCAGCCACAGCCTCCCTGGGCAGCCTGTTCCAGGGTCTCACCACCCTCACACTGAACTTCTTCCTCAGCTCCACTGTAACCCTGCTCTCCCTCAGCTTCAAACCATTCCCCCTTGGCCTGTCTCCAGACACCTTCAGGAATAGTCTCTCTGCATCTTTACTGTAGGATCCATTCAGACACTGGCAGGCAGCTCTAAGGTCGCCCTGGAGCCTTCTCCTCAGCCTGTCATAGAATCGAGCAGGTTGGAAGAGACTTCCAAGCTCAGCCAGCCCAACCTAGCACCCAGCCCTGGCCAAGCAGCCAGACCATGGCACTAAGTGCCCCAGCCAGGCTTGGCTTCAACACCTCCAGCCACGGCCACTCCACCACCTCCCTGGGCAGCCCATTCCAACGCCAACAACTTCCTCCTAACATCCAGCCTAGACCTCCCCTGACACAACTTGAGACTGTGTCCCCTTGGCTCATCTTTTTGGTCTCCTCTGGAGGGAAACACCAACCCAACATGATGGAGAAGGCTGATCAAGTTTTCAGGACAGTAGGAAAATGGGAACTCAGAGCAGTGTCCTGGCACCTGGCAAATGCTGGGGGCAGGGAAGCAGCTGCTTATCACAGTATCACCAAGGTTGGAAGAGACCTCACAGATCATCAAGTCCAACCCTTTACCACAGAGCTCAAGGCTAGACCATGGCACCAAGTGCCACATCCAACCTTGCCCTGAACAGCCCTGGTATGTTTCACTCTGTTGGATTTCTACGAGGCAGGAACCTCCCTTTACAGAGAACCACAGCAGTGCAGCACCACTACCCCTCCAGTTTTCCAGATTCTGGGAAAATTCCAGCTTACTGTAGCCAGGAAGGCATCCATCAGGCGTTAGCTGCTGACAGCGTTTTGCCTGTTACTAATCCTCTGCTACGTACTGATGCTCTGGCATCTTCCTGATTCCTGCCATAAACCCAGCCACAAGAACAGCCCTTGTGAGAAAGGATCAAAACATCCCTCCTGTATAGCAGCCAAAACTGTCACAACCAAGCTCAGCAGGAGCTAAAGAGATCACGACCTGCCAGGACAACATTCAAGCAGCAGCAAAATGCAGAACCACAGAATCGTTTGGGTTGGAAAAGACCTTTAAGATCACCAAGCCCAACCATTAACTCCTTAGTGTCAGAGCTAAACCATGTCCCTCCCCATCACGTCTCCATGGCTTTTAAATCCCTTCAGATGTGGTGACTCCACTTCCCTGGGCAGCCTGTTCCAGGATTTCCAACCCTTTGAGGGAAGAAACTCTTCCTCCTGTCCAACCTAATCCTCCCCTGGTCCAATTTGTGTGGGCAGATGAAACCAAACCCACAATTTCCTTTCCCCTGTCTGGGCTCTGGGCAGGTTGATTAGATCTTCTTTGTACAAGAGACATCAGAGACATTAAGAGGCAAGATATTTAGATTAAGAGTCTGTATTTAATAACAGACTTGCAGGCCAGGCTGGAGTCAAGCAGCTGGTGAGACAGAAAAACCTCTCTGTGCCAAGCCCCATTGGTGGCAGCACCTCCCAGGGCAGGAGGAAAACCTCTGGGTTTTGAAGTAGAGCCAAAAAGGTGCATGTGAAAAAAACAAACCCAAACAGACAACAATAAGAAGCACCACAAAAAAAAAAAGGGCAGAAAACAAGCAATTTCCCCACGTTACCCTCAGCAGCCAAATGAGCCTCTGCATGGACATTTCTTCCCTGGCTTTCATGTGCCTGACTGTTCCTAGAGCTGAGCAAAAGCCACAGAATCAGTCAGGGTTGGAAGGGACCACAAGGAGCAGCCAGTTCCAACCCCCCTGCCATGCCCAGGGACACCCTACCCTAGAGCAGGCTGCCCACAGCCTCAGCCAGCCTGGCCTGAAACACCTCCAGCCATGGGGCCTCAAACACCTCCCTGGGCAACCCATTCCAGGCTCTCACCACTCTCATGCTCAACAACTTCCTCCTTACCTCCAGCCTGACTCTCCTCACCTCCAGCTTTGCTCCATTCCCCCAGTCCTGGTGCTCCATTCCCCCCAGTCCTGGCACTCCCTGACAGCCTCAAAAGTCCCTCCCCAGATTTTTCATAGCCCCCTTCAGATCCTGGAAGGCCACAAGAAGGTCACCTGGGAGCCTCCTCTGCTCCAGCCTGCACAGCCCCAACTCTTTCAGTCTGTGCTCACAGCAGAGCTGCTGCAGCCCTCTCAGCATCCTCCTGCCCCTGCTTTGGACATGCTCCAGCATCTCCACATCCTTCTTGTAACAGGGGCCCCAGAACTGGATGCACCTGAAAATTGTCAAAGAGCTATAACTGACACTTCAAACCATGCTAAATGCAATTCTTCCCACCTTAATGAATTAGAATAGAATGCAAATTAGCAGGGAGTTGCACTTTAATTGCAGAACATGAGGTACCTCAGCATCAGGCAGCCACCAAATCAATCTGAACAAGAGAGATGAGCGCAGCACCGAGATGAGGCTCTCAGCTGTGACTCGCACCTGCAGCACACACCCAGCAGGAGCTGCAGAACCCGAAGGCAGGTGAAGCAGCATCTGCTTGCAGATGGGAAGCAGCTGCAGCCAAGCCAGGGAGGGGAAAGCCAGCAGGCAAAAAAAGATCGTTTCAAGCAGGTGACATCTGAAACCGAAGCGTTCGGAATCTTCAACGCAACTTGGCAATGTAAGGCAGCAGCAGTGAATGGGCCCCACAAAGCAAGCCCAGGAGAAAGAGAGCATTGAAAGTACTGCACCAGCTGTGGAAATGTCTCAGCTCTTTGGCTTTGAAGTTGTAGATAAGGGTGAGCAGTGTAAAGCAGGGCTGCTATCAGCTCCCGCAGACAGATCCTGACAGGAGAATGCAACTCCCTCACCACCCTGCGCACCTCTGCAGATGGAGACCCCTCTGTGCATCCTCAAGCAGCTCAAACGGTGGCAGAGGCACACAGAAAATGCCATGAGTTAGGTTTCTGAAGAGGAGAACACAATGGGAAGGCAGAGACATCTTCTGGAAGCACCTCTAAATGAAGTCACTGATCTCTCCCTTCAGCTGTCCAAATCCTGCCTTACGCTGGGACAGCTTCAGTGTCCTGCTGCCAGAGCAGAGCAGGAGACAGAACCACAGAAGCATCCAGGTTGGCAAAGCCCCTCAGGGTCACCAAGTCCAACCTAGAACCCTGCTCTACAAGATTCACCTTAAACCACAGCCCTAAGCACCACATCCATACAACCCTTAAACACATCCAGGGGCAGCAATTCCACCACCTCCCTGGGCAGCTCATTCCAGTCCCTGACCACTCTCTCTGGGAAAAGAGAGCCCACTCCAGGCTCCCACCACTCTCATGCTCAACAACTTCCTCCTCACCTCCAGCATGACTCTCCTCACCTCCAGCTTTGCTCCATCCCCCCCAGTCCTGGCACTCCCTGACAGCCTCAAAAGTCTCTCCCCAGATTTTTTGTAGCCCCCTTCAGATCCTGGAAGGCCACAAGAAGGTCACCTGGGAGCCTCCTCTGCTCCAGACCACACAGCCCCAACTCTTTCAGTCTGTGCTCACAGCAGAGCTGCTGCAGCCCTCTCAGCATCCTCCTGGCCCTGCTCTGGACACTCTCCAGCATCTCCACAGCCCTCTTGTCCCAGGGGCTCCAGAACTGGATGCAGTACTCCAAGTGGGGTCTCAGCAGAGTGGAGCAGAGGGGCAGAATCTCCTCCCTGGCCCTGCTGGCCATACTTCTGCTGCTGCAGCCCAGGCTCTGCTTGGCTTTCTGAGCTGCAAGTGCACACTGCTGGCTCCTGCTGAGCTTCTGGTCCAGCAGCACTCCTAAGTCCCTCTCCTCAGGGCTGCTCTCCAGCCACTCACTGCCCAGCCTGGATATGTGCTTGGCATTGCCTTGACCCAGCTGCAAGACCTTGCACTTGGTCCTTCATTTTACAGCCTTCAGGGATTTTTCCCACCCATGTCCACAGATTCATAGAATGGTTTGGGTTGGAAGAGACCTTAAAGATCATCCAGTTCCAACTCCCCTCTACATTAGAGGTCTTCCTGCAACTCACCCCTTGAGCTTAAGTCCACACAACCACAGTTCCTCTCTGCCTCAGAGGTGACTAGACAACAACAAAGGACAAGCTGGGATAAAAAAGGACAATTAAAACATGATCAGAGGTAATTTTCAGCCTAAGAGCATCATCTTCCTTGGCTGAATATTCATGAAATGCTCTCTACTATCCAGCAAATAGAATTAATGATATTAATGCATGGCAAAATAAGATTAGCCAGGAAGTGACTCTAATCATGTTCCACTGAATGGAGCAGGAGAGGGACAAGTCATGAGGCTCCTTCATTGCATTTTGTCACTCAAGCCTCTCTCTCTGCCATGCTGCTGGCAGAAGAGTGGTTGGCTGAGCACCCACCCCCCTGGGGAAGAACAAGCAGCTGGCAGCAAGGAAAAGCAACTTCTGCTGCCTCTGTGTCTGTCCAGGCTGTGACTTCAGGTCATGCTGTCAACTCAAACTTTAGCTGGTGAGAGCCAAGAGTCTGCACCTTACTCCTCTCAGCTGGGGTCCAGAGGAAATAGACTCAGATAATGGTTTTGGTTGGCAATGACTTGGTTTAGTGCTGAGTCAAGGGTTGGGCTGCAGCATCTTTGGGGTCTCTCCCAACCAAATGCATTCTGTGAGTGCCAGGAGGCTGCAGCCAGGCTCTGCTGGGTGATGCCCAGTGACAGCACAAGGGGCAGTGGTGGAAGCTGAGGCAGAGGAAGTTTCATTTAAACATAAGGAGGATTTTTTTCCCTGTGAGGGTGGCAGAGCCCTGGAAGAGGCTGCCCAGGGGGATTGTGGAGTCTCCCTCTCTGGAGATACTCAAAACCTGCCTGGATGTGTTCCTGTGTGATCTGGTCTAGGAGATCCTGCTCTGGCAGGAGGATTGGACTGGCTGAGCTTTGGAGGTCCCTTCCAGCCCCTGACATTCTGTGATTCCATGATTCATTCAGTCCAATCACTGACCCAACACCACCATGGCCACTAAACCAAGTCCCCAGGTGCCATGTCCACAGGTTTCTTGAACACTTCCAGGGATGGTGACTCCACCACCCCCCTGGGCAGCTTGTTCCAGCCCCTGACCAGGCCTGCCCTTCCTTACCAGATATATGTGCTAAGCTCTGGATCATCTTTAAACACCTTCTTACCTCTCTTCCAGACCATCCCACTTATATTTCAGCAGTGCAAAGCATGCCAAGGAGGTCTAGGACAATGTGTGGCACTGCCCTGCAGAAGCTGCTGTGCACAAAGTTGAACCTCAAAACAGCACTTGAGATGCTCCCGAATCGTTTGCACCCCCCCGGGTAAGCCTCCCAACTACCAGCAGGAACCCAAGCACTCCCAGCAGGGAGCCAGCTGCCTGCCACCAGGGAAGAAACAGCTCACTGACCTACAAATTCCTGTTCTTCGTGCTGCAGATCCATATTAAATCAGGGCCTGCAGCACTGTGCAGCAAGCTACAAAGGCTGCTGCATCCCAAGGAGCTGACAGAGGCTGGAGGCAGCAAGGGACCAGCATCCCAGCACAGGCAGAACCTGAAGCTGGCTGCCTCAGCTGGGATGCTCTGGCTCCTGACAGAGCTCTCCAGTACCTTATCTCCAGAGAATGCACCTTCTGAGAGAAAGAGGCTTTTGCAGGAAGGCTGTTTCCTGCTGAAGCTACATTCTCCTGCTTTAAAGCTGAATTTGTTTCCAATTAAAAGCTCTACAAATGCTGTAGGAAAAATAAAAAAAGAGCTGTAACTGTGGCAGTCAAAAGAAGCAGATCCCAACAAAGATGTAACTGAAACAGAGATTTCAAAAGCCACTTTGTACACTTCTCTCCCTCTCCCTCCTCCCCCCATTATTATTCTTTCCCACTCCTATGGAAAACATCACCATGGAAGAAGAAAGCATCTGGATGCTGCAGATAAAGCAGTCATTAGTTAACTGGCTCTGACAATAAGGAAGCTTAATTCACTGCACAGGAAAAGCAAACCAAACTTCCACACTTCGATTATCCAGGCTCTAACTAGTGAGGAAAGAAGATATTTCAAGACACAATCATCCTCCAGCCCCACGCATGCAGCAGGGCAGGCTAATGCTTGTCAGCTTGTAAATAACAGCAACTGCTGCCTGGAGAAAAAAGAGAGACAAACTAAATCCCACAGGCAAAAGAAAGTGGCAAGTGTGAGCTGAAAAATCACTTCCAAGCAGCCATCAGGCAATCTGCTCGACCAGATCCCTGCAAAGGGCTGCGGCTGCTGGGGAGAACAAGTGGAGAGCAGGAGGGAGAAGGGAGACCTGCAGCAGTCAGTGGGATGCAAAGTGTGTGAGGAAGGAAAGATCCTGGCAAGGCAAGGCAGGGAGGGATCTCTGCAAGGCAAGGGAAGGAGAGATCTCTGCAAGGCAAAGGAGGGAGGGGTCCTTACAAGGCAAGGGAGAGAGGAATCCCTGCAAGGCAAGGGAGGGAGGGATCCCTGAACAGCAAGGGAGGGATCCCTGCAAGGCAAGGGAGAGAGTGATCCCTGAAAGGCAAGGGAGGGATCCCTGCAAGGCAAAGGAGGGAGAGATCTCTGCAAGGCAAGGGAGGGAGGGATCCCTGAAAGGCAAGGGAGGGATCCCTGCAAGGCAAGGGAGGGAGGGATCCCTGCAAGGCAAGGGAGGGAGGGATCCCTGCAAGGCAAGGGAGAGAGGGATCTCTGCAAGGCAAAGGAGGGAAGGATCCCTGCAAGGCAGGGGAGAGAAGGGAACATCCTCGGCTCAGTGCACTCAAGCCTGATTCACAAGCCCTTTGCAGCCAAAGTCTCTCCATTGACTTCAATAGGCACCAACTGAGGCCTGAGATGAAAACACAAGCTGAAAGCTCCAAGACAGCCACCCAAGGATCAGAAGCTGCTTTGATACAAAGCAAATAGGTTGGTTCATTAGGAGCACACAACAGAGAACAGTTTTTCCAGCAAGCAACCATCAGGCAGAGTGACCTTCAAGAACACAGCAGCACAAGCTAAGAGGTTCTGCTGGCCAGTGGTGGGAAATAACTGGCATCAAGAGGGGAGCACAAAGCAGATCTCGCATGGCAGAGCTGTAATGAGGATTGGAAAGCAGTTAGCAGGCAGCCAGGGGTGATGGGGAGGGAAGGGTCACCTGCAGGTAATGATGAGGAGAGAACTGAAGTGAGCAGCAGTGAAGAGGAGCTCCTGAAAGAATCCCTTCAGCCTTTTCTTCCCCCTAACTCAGTGCTCTGCAGAAACACAGCAGCAAGGCAGAACTTCGGAAATGCTGATGGGCAAAAGGAGTCTCCTGAGCTCAGCTCCAGACAGGAAAACACTACAGAATTGACCAGAGGTGCTCAGAGCTGCTGCCAGGCTCACTCCAGCACAAGGTCCCTCTTGTTTTTACCCATGCTCAACATCCATACCACAGGTGCTGAAGAACAGGCTGGATGAGACCTTGAGCAACTTGGTCTAGTGAGAGGTACCTTTGCCCACAGCGTGGGGGTTGGAACTGGATGATGACCAAGGTCACTTCCAGCCCCAAACCATTCTATGACTCTATGAAAGATGCCTCTGAAATAAGGTTATGGAGGGCAATTGGGTTAATTGCTGCACTAAAACCTAACACAAGACTAAAGAACAACCCCCAGAAAAGGGGAGGGACTTTTTAGGCTGTCAGGGAGTGCCAGGACTGGGGGGAATGGAGCAAAGCTGGAGAGTGAGGCTGGAGGTAAGGAGGAAGTTGTTGAGCAGGAGAGTGGTGAGAGGCTGGAATGGGTTGCCCAGGGAGGTGTTTGAGGCCCCATGGCTGGAGGTGTTTCAGGCCAGGCTGGCTGAGGCTGTGGGCAGCCTGCTCTAGGGTAGGGTGTCCCTGGGCATGGCAGGGGGGTTGGAACTGGCTGCTCCTTCTGGTCCCTTCCAACCCTGATAATTCTGCAGTTCTGTGAGCCAGACCTTTCCCACTACAAAGCCAAACCTGACCCTCTTTGGAAGTGTGCTCAGAGTGCAGCCAAGCAATTTCTGCACAGCTCACCCCCTTCAGAGGACACATCGATGCTGGAGGTGTGACAGAGAGGCACAGACACCAGCACTGAGCTGCAGGACTCAGGCTGCTGCCGCCCCTGCCGCAGTTCCCAACCTGTCACTTCAGACATCACCCAAGAAACTTAGCCAAGGACTCACAGAGGAACACGCAGGAGATCAAAGAGAGTATTTTAAACAAAGTCAAACCTACCCAAAGCTTCAGAGCAATCACTGAGCTATTAAAGAGAAGATGAGGCTGGGACACAGCTGCCACAGAGCAGGTTGAGTGCCACCCAGCACCAGCCTGGAGACCTCCTTCTCGTCAGACATGGTCATTGGATGTTTCAGGTGCTCAGCTTGAAATGCTTTGGTGTTTTCAGCCTGGCTGAGCACCTCCAGGGATGCTCCCCACTGAAGAAAGCTTTAAAGCAGGCACCACAACCCAGCCATAATCAGCAGATCCTCCTGAGGAGTGTTAAATGAGGGATTTAGTCAGCTCTGAGCAGATACTGACACAAAGCACATGATCAACACAGCTCAGTCCCCTTAAGGACTGGAGCCCAAGCTGCTTGCAGAGATTTTCTTCTTTTACATGCATTTGCAGAGCAGAATTTCACTAATCCTGTGGGATCTCTCAGCTAGTACAGAATGAGGAGGAAAAGAACCCCAAGTCTGGCAACAATGACACAGGAGCACATCCATACTAAATGTCCCTGTCCATGCCCAGTGCATCCTGGCTCCAGAACAGACAGGTTGTGATCAGCATGGCCACTCCAGCTCCAGAACCACAGAATGTCAGGGGCTGGAAGGGACCTCCAAAGCTCAGCCAGTCCAACCCTCCCCTGCCAGAGCAGGAGCACTTAGAGCAGGTCACACAGGAACACATCCAGGTGGGTTTTGAATATCTCCAGAGAGGGAGACTCCACAACCCCCTTGGGCAGCCTGTGCCAGGGCTCTGCCACCCTCACAGGGGAAAAAACATTCCTTGTGTTTCCATGGAACTTCCTCATGGAAGCTCCACTATGCCTCAGCTTCCATTATTGGCCCTTGGCCTGGCATTGAGCATCACTGAGAAGAAGAAACCTCAAAGGAGAAGCAGGGCAGCTGCTGCCATCCTTCCTATTCTTCACAGCGTGGTTTGGGTTGAGAGGGACCTTGAAGACCACCTCCTTGGGAGGGACCTGGAAGACTATTTCCTTGGGAGGGAACTGGAAGATCACCTCATTGGGAGGGAACTTGAAGACCATCTCCTTGGGAGGGACCTGGAAGACTATCTCCTTGGGAGGGAACTGGAAGATCACCTCATTGGGAGGGAACTTGAAGACCATCTCCTTGGGAGGGACTTGGAAGACTATTTCCTTGGGAGGGACCTGGAAGATCACCTCACTGGGAGGGACCTGGAAGTCCATCTCCTTGGGAGGGACCTGGAAGATCACCTCACTGGGAGGGACCTGGAAGTCCATCTCCTTGGGAGGGACCTTGAAGACCACCTCGTTAGGAGGGACCTTGAAGACTATTTCCTTGGGAGGGACCTTGAAGACCATCTCGTTGGGAGAGATTTTGAAGATCATCTCATTGGGAGGGATCCTGAAGCTCAGCCAGTTCCAACCCCCCTGCCATGAGCAGGGACACCTCCCACTAGCCCAGGTTGCTCAAGGTCTCACTCAGCCTAGCCTTGAACACCTCCAGAGAGGGGTCAGCCACAACCTGTTCCAGTGTCTCCCCACCCTTTTCTTTCTAGCCTGGAGACCACCACCACATCCTCCTTTCTAATCTCATCAGCTCTTTTCACACCACTACCTTTTTCTCCCCCACTCCTGTTTTCTGCTCAGAAGAATTTTACTTCTCACTTGTCAAGAAAAGCTAAGCCCAAGGCCCCATGGCAGGAGCTGCAGTAGCAGTTAAAGGAGCTGTAAATGTGTTATTTTATTAATATGACTGAAATAGCTACTCAACCTCTACTACTCTGCTTGACATATGGATGCTGAGCCCTGCGCAGGGACACTCCCTTCCAAGACTTATTGCAGGATTCACATCCAACAGGTCTGGGACCAAATGAAACTCCCAAAGTGATTCTCCAGGGAGCAGTTTTGTGTGTTGAGATCAATGTGGAGCTGCAGGCAAGAGGGGTTAAGGGAACCAAGCCTAGGAAAAAAAAAACAAGCAACAACAAAACATCTGATTTTAAAGAGAGGAGGGCAAGTGGCAGGGCAGGAGGTGTTCACAGAGTCAGAGATTGCACTGGGTGGGAAGGGACCCTCAAAGGTCACCTTGTCCAATGCCCTTGCAGGCAGCAGGGACATCTCCAACTAGAGCAGGCTGCCCAGAGGCCCAGCAAGCCTGATCTTGAATGTCTGCAGGGATGGAGCCTCAGCCACAGCCCTGGGCAACCTGTTCCAGTGTTTCATCACCCTCATGGTGCAGAACTTCCTCCTGGTGTCTAACCTAAATCTGCCCTGCTCTGGTTTCTAACCACTGCCTCTCATCCTGTCACCACAGGCCCTTCTAAACAGTCCCTCCTCAGCCTTCCTGTGGGTCCCTTTCATATATTGGGTCTAAGACCTCTCTGGAGCCTTCTCTTCTCCAGGCTGAACAGCCCCAACTCTCCCAGCCTGTCTTCATAGCAGAGGTTCTCCAGCCCTCTGATCATCTGAAGGGAGCCCAGTATCTGAGGGGAGCCTACAGGAGGGCTGGGGAGGGACTATTGACAAGGTCTGGGAATGTCAGGACGAGGGGGAATGGGTTTGAACTGGAGGAGGGGAGATTTAGACTGGATGTTAGGAGGAAGTTCTTTACAGTGAGGGTGGTGAGACACTGGCACAGGTTGCCCAGGGAGGTTGTGGAGCACAGAAGCACCCAATGTGATCTTTGATCACATTGGGTGCTTCTGTGCTCCACAACCTCCCTGGAGGTGTTTAAGGCCAGGCTGGATGAGGCCTTGAGCAGCCTGCTCTAGTGGGAGGTGTCCCTGCCTATGGCAGGGGGTTGGAGCTGGATGATCCTTGAGGTCCCTTCCAACCTAAACCATTCTATGATTCTATCTTTGTGGCACCCTTTGGATCCTCTCCATCAGGTCTATGTCCTTCCTGTCTTGGGCTCCTATACCTGGGCACAGCCCTTCAGGTGAGGTCTCCTGGGGCTGCCCAGGGAGGTGGTGGAGTCACCGTCCCTGGAGGTGCTCAAGAAAAGCCTGCATGAGGCACTTAGTGCCATGGTCTGGTTGACTGGATAGGGTTGGGTGCTAGGTTGGACTGGATGAGCTTGGAGCTCTCTTCCAACCTGTTTCTATGATTCTATGATTCCATCTCTGCCCATACTGCTCTTTGCCTCCTGGGCTGCCAGTGCCCACAGCTGGCTCCTGTCCAGCTTCTCACCCACCAGCACCCCAAGCCCTTTCCTGCAGTGCTGCTCTCAACCTCATCACCCTTCAGCCTGGGCTGATACCAAGGATTGCCCTGACCTGTGAACAGACCTTGCACCTGATTGAACCCCATGAGACTCTCCTCATTTAAATCCATGCCAAGTTTTCCTCTGCTGAGCTCCTGCTCTCATACAGTATCTCCAACTAGATAAGATTCCAGAGCTTGAAAATCCACAGGAACCTCTAATCCAGCTGAAATGCAGCTTTGTTTATTTGTGTACACCACTGGATCAGACTCAAAACTGTTTATAATGCTTAGGAAATGAAATATTTAGCTGCAAGCTACTTCAGTGGAAGGCTTTGTTTGGCCTGGAGTCTATCTGCCATATTACCAATAATTAAAACTAGGTTTTCATAGACAGAGAGAGAAGGGGGGGGGGGGAAGGAAAAAAAAAGGGGGGAGCAGCTCTATTTTCAAGCTGAATCCTATCACCATGTTTCAAGAGGAGATATGAGCTCCACTGGTGGAGGTTTTCTTTTTCCCCCCCTATGGGCAAAAAATTATTAAAACCATAGGAAAAGTGAGTCCTGTGAATTTAATTAGGAGGCTCTGGCTTGTGAAGGCTGCCTTTGGAAGAAAAACAAAACCCAAGCAAATTGAAAATCAGACTCTTTGTGATTCCACTTATGGGACTGAGAAGTTTACTTCTCAGGAATACTAAATGAGCTCCCTTTGGATTGCCTGGGAGGGGGTGGGGGGAAGGGGAGGGCTGTGTTTTATCTTGCCTGTGTGGGTTTTCAAGGCACTATAAAAATGCAGGAAGAAGCTCAAAAAGCAGGAATAGCTTCTACAAGGCCTGGATGAAGCTGCTGCCTGTGTGACCTTTGCTCATCTCATTAATGCAGAGCATCTCGGCTGGGCTGCTCCATCAGCAGACCCAAAGGAGAGTCCACTGCTGCTGCAGCCCCCAGCAAGAGCACATCTGGAGGAAAAGGCATCATTAAAGGTGCAGCTCTTGGGCTCTTGCTGGAGAAACTGCAAAGCAATTGTAGCATTACTGCATCTAACATGAATCACAGAATGGAATCACAGAAACCAGCAGGTTGGAAGAGAGCTCCAAGCTCAGCCAGCCCAACCTAGCACCCAGCCCTGCCCAAGCAACCAGACCATGGCACTAAGTGCCCCATTCAGGCTTGGCTTCAACACCTCCAGCCACAGCCACTCCACCACCTCCCTGGGCAGCCCATTCCAATGCCAATCACTCTCTCTGACAACAACTTCCTCCTAACATCCAGCCTCAACCTGCCCTGGCACAGCTTGAGACTGTGTCCCCTTGTTCTGTCCCTGGCTGCCTGGCAGCAGAGCCCAACCCCACCTGGCTACAGCCTCCCTTCAGGT
The DNA here is from genome assembly GCA_013400475.1 of Tricholaema leucomelas. NCBI lineage: Eukaryota > Metazoa > Chordata > Aves > Piciformes > Lybiidae > Tricholaema lacrymosa > Tricholaema leucomelas. The sequence goes on along the minus strand of WAAF01019186.1, from coordinate 71,087 downwards.
AGCTGTAGACATGACCCAAACTGGTGTCTGTAACACATCAGCTACTAAGTCTTCTTGCTAAAAGGGTCCATGTCCTACTGGAAGGTGAAGAGCTCCATTTGCCAAGACATTTCTCATCTCTGAAGTCCTACCACTGTTCTGGATCTCTGAGTTAATACCTGCCAGACAAGGGAAGGCTGAGAGAGAGCTGGGTGTGCTCAGCCTTGGGAAGAGAAGGCTGAGGGGAGACCTCACCACCATGGAACAGGACATAAAGTTTGGCTACCAGGAGGATGGAGATTCCCTTCGTACAAGAAGTCCCACGGAAAAGACAAGAGGTGATGGGGACAAGTTACTGCTGGGGAGATTCCCATTGGACTGCAGAAGAAAAGCATAGAATGGTTTAGGTTGGAAGGGATCTCAAAGCTCAGCCAGTTCCAAGCCCCTGCCGTAGGCAGGGACAGCTCCCACTAGAACAGGTTGCTCAAGGCCTCATCCAGCCTGGCCTTGAACACCTCCAGGGAGGGAGCAGCCACAATCTCCCTGGGCAATCTGTGCCAGTCTCTCACCACCCTCACTGCAAAGAACTTCTTCCTCACATCCAGTTTCAGTCTCCCCTCTGCCACTTCAAACCCATTCCTCCTCTTCCTGTCATTCCCAGACCTTGTCAATAGTCCCTCTGCAGCCTTCCTGTAACCCCCTTCAGATCCTGCAAGGCCACTCCAAGGTCTCCTCCAAGCCTTCTCTTCTCCAGGCTGCACAGCCCCAACTCTCTCAGCCTGTGCTCAGAGCAGAGCTGCTGCAGCCCTCTCAGCATCTTGGTGGCCTCCTCTGGACTGGCTCCAACACTTCCATGTCCTTTTTGTGCTGGGGGCTCCAGAACTGCAC
>WAAF01019186.1:56580-70063 GCA_013400475.1 Tricholaema leucomelas | reverse complement strand
TACAGGAAGGCTGGGGAGGGACTATTGCCAAGGTCTGGGAATGTCAGGACGAGGGGGAATGGATTTAAACTGGAAGAGGGGAGATTTAGACTGGATGTTAGGAGGAAGTGTTTTACAGTGAGGGTGGTAAGACACTGGCACAGGTTGCCCAGGGAGGTTGTGGATGCTTCCTCCCTGGAGGTGTTTAAGGTCAGGCTGGATGAGGCCTTGAGCAGCCTGCTCTAGTGGGAGGTGTCCCTGCCTATGGCAGGGGGTTGGAGCTGGATGATCCTTGAGGTCCCTTCCAACCTAAACCATTCTATGATTCTATGATTCTATAAGCAGAGGAGTCCCCTACACTGAACAGTTTAAGACCCACCTTGCCAGGGTCCTGGACCAGCTCATTTCAACTGCACTATCACCTAAGAAAGCTTGGAACAGGTGATCCTTGGGGTCCTTCTCCCAACCTGGCATTCTGGGATTCTGTGAATTCATTTATTGACTTATGGATTTTCCAACAGGTTCACTCTGCCAGGCATTATTTTCTTCCATTCTTTTAACTTCTGATGTGACAAGACACACAAAGCTGCACTGGCAACTCCTCCAGGCTGAATGATGCTCCTTAACCAGCTACATCCCATCTCTACCACACACTCCAGCTGACTGATCCTTGCTGCAAGCACAGAATGGCTAAAACAAATAAAACCTGACTAACAGTGCCCTAAAATATTCATGCATGCTAATAAAAAAGAACAGCCTTTTGTCATCAAACAGCAACATCTAATTCTCAGAGGGGTCCTGGGAGCAGTAAACAATTGGGAGATGGCAAATGGCAAATTCTCTCCCCCATCAATACATCCTAAACGTTCCAATGCTGATCTCCCCCCTCCTCAGAACTGCCAGGCAAATCTAAATCACTTGGATGGATGTTACTTGGCACTGCCACTGAATCCTCACAGAGATCATCTGAACTTCCTTCTGATAATCCCAGGCAACACTTAACTATTTCCAATGCTTCATTCTTGCCTTCCAGAGGGATGTGAAGTTTAAGACCATTCCCTTCCAGTTGGGCTTTTCACTCTGTAATAGAATAACCATAGAGTGGTCTGGGTTGGAAGGGACATCCAAAGGTCATCTAAGTCCAACCCCCTGCAGTCAGCAGGGACATCCTCCACTCTGTCAAGCCTGACCTTGAATATCTCTCTTCTGCTTGGAAAAGACCTTAAAGATCATAGAATAGTTTAGGTTGGAAGGGACCTCAAAGCTCAAGCAGTTCCAAGTCCCTGCTACAGGCAGGGACACCTCCCACTAGAACAGGTTGCTCAAGGCTTCATCCAACCTGGCTTCGAGCACCTTCAATCACATTTGGTGTTTGCAGTGAGGATGGTGAGACACTAGCAGAGGTTGAGGGTGGTGAGACACTGGCACAGGTTGCCCAGGGAGATCACATTCAAAGAGCACATTCTGTGATTCTGTGTTCCACAACCTCCCTGGAGGTGTTCAAGGCCAGGTTGGATGAGGCCTTGAGCAACCTGTTCTAGTGGGAGGTGTCCCTGCCTATGGCAGGGGCTTGGAACTGGCTGAGCTTTGAGGTCCCTTCCAACCCAAACCATTCTTTGATTCTATAAAAGCAATGAGGAGAATGGTTTCTGCTTCCTTGCCTACAGAGGAGTAACAATCCCCTCAGTTAAAGTGTTAAATGAGAGCTGTCCTGAAGCACAACAGATCTCTGGGCAACCCCATTTAGCTGAGGATGTCCTTGCTGCCTGCAGGTGAGTTGGACTGGATGAGCTTTGGAGGTCCCTTCCAACCCAGACCATTCTATGATTTCATGATTCAATAAACTGGGTTGGGTGGTGGAACAGTGGCAGAGGTTGAGGTCCCATCCCTGGGGTATTCAAGTTCAGGTTCAACAAGGCTCTGAGCAACCTGCTCTAGTGGAGAACCTCCTGATCTAGGGTAGGGTGTCCCTGCCCATGGCAGGGGGGTTGGAACTAGATGATCCTTGTGGTCCCTACCAACCCTGACTGATTCTATGCCCCTGCTGCCTGCAGGGGGACTGGACTGGAGGAGCTCTGGAGGGACTGTTTGCAAAGGCATGCAGGGACAGCATAAGAGCAATGGTTTGAAAGGAGAGCAGAGCAGATTGAGATTGGAACTAGACTAGAGATTGGATTAGGAACAAGTTCTGCACCAGGAGGGTGCTGGAACACTGCAACAAGTTGCCCAAAGTGATAGCTGAGGCTCCATCCCCGGAGATACTCAAGGTCAGGCTCAACAAGGCTCTGAGCAAGCTGCTCTAGTGGAAGATGTCCCTGCTGCCTGCAGGGGGGTGGGACTGGATGAGCTCTGGAGGGACTGTTTGTAAAGGCCAGCAGGGGCAGGACAATGGCAGTGGTTTGAAACGAGAGCAGAGCAGGTTGAGAGTGGATGTGAGGAACGAGTTCTACACCAGGAGGGTGCTGGAACACTGCAACAAGTTGCCCAAAGTGATAGTTGAGGCTCCATCCCCGGAGATACTCAAGGTCAGGCACAACAAGGCTCTGAGCAAGCTGCTCTAGTGGAAGATGTCCCTGCTGCCTGCAGGGGGACTGGACTGGATGAGCTCTGGAGGTCCCTTCTAACCCAGTGCATTCCATGAGAACATCATTGGGTACCACATGAATGTACAGAGCAGGATAAAGCATAGCCAGTGGTAACCTACCAGAGTGAAGATCCCTCTGTTCCAGCAACTTCTAAAACATCATATCCATCTTCCAGCTGGAAATCCATGAAAACCAGAGCAATAGTGTCTCCAGGTTCAGCCAGAATAGTCCAGGTGCAGTCTGCATTATTGCCATACTCCAAAGGGAAATGAGGGCTTGAGATAATTCCACTCTGTCCCCGCAGTGTCCCTCCACAAGCATCATCAGCTGGAAGCAGAACACAGGTTGTCAGGTTTTGCCAAAATCCACAAAGCAGGCCATTAAAAGAGAAAAAAGAAGAAAGCCAAACTCAAACCAAAGCTTTAGGACCCCCCAGGTGGGTTTCTCCCCCCCTCCCAGGGTGTGTATTGCTACAGCATTATTAAGAGACAAAGGTGCTGAGGGAGGCAGAATCCGATAAGGTCAGCAAGTGGCTCCTGGCTTATTCCCCACCTTACACTTGGAAGTGATTTGTCTCAACACCCCAAGTGACAAAGCTTCTACCACCCTCCTGGGGAGACAGTTTCCAGCACAAAGCATCTTGCTGTCAAGACTCAACTCCCTCACACCTTGCCAGAATCATCTGTTCCATCCATGATTCCTGATTGGGATCCTCCAAGGTGTTCTCTTCCCACTCCCTCTGCCAACTCTCCTTTGCCAACCAAGCAGGAGGAAAACCACCAGGAATTCAGTGACTGAGAAGGGTTTCACAGGCATGTGGAAACTCTCCTGTCACAGCAGGCAGAGAGGTTGCTTTCCAACTCACAGCATATTCACCAGCAATAGAAATAGCACCAAGGGCTGAGCTGACAGGACTGGCACTACATAAATCACAGAATGTCAGGGGCTGGAAGGGACCTCTAAAGCTCAGCCAGTCCAACCCTCCTGCCAGAGCAGGATCACCTAGACAAGATCACACAGGAACACATTCAGATGAGGTTTGAATATCTCCAGAAAGGGAACGAGAGCAAACAGCCTCAGCTTGCACCAGTGAGGAGTAAAGTTGGACATGAGGAACAATTTCTTCCCCAAAATGGGTTGCCAAAGTCTGAAACAATGCTGGATGCAGTCATACAATCATAGAATCAAGGAGGTTGGAAGAGAGCTCCAAGCTCAGCCAGTCCAACCTAGCACCCAGCCCTGGCCAACCAACCAGACCATGGCACTAAGTGCCCCAGCCAGGCTTGGCTTCAACACCTCCAGCCACAGCCACTCCACCACCTCCCTGGGCAGCCCATTCCAATGCCAATCACTCTCTCTGACAACAACTTCCTCATCACATCCAGCCTCAACCTGCCCTGGCACAGCTTGAGGCTGTGTCCCCTTGTTCTGTCCCTGGCTGCCTGGCAGCAGAGCCCAACCCCAGCTGGCTACAGCCTCCCTGCAGGCAGCTGCAGACAGCAATGAGCTCTGCCCTGAGCCTCCTCTGCTGCAGGCTGCACACCCCCAGCTCCCTCAGCCTCTCCTCACAGGGCTGTGCTCCAGGCCCCTCCCCAGCCTTGCTGCCCTTCTCTCAACACCTTCCAGCACCTCAACATCTCTCTTCAATTCAGGAGCCCAGAACTGGACACAGCACTCAAGGTGTGGCCTGAACAGTGCTGAGCACAGGGGGAGAAGAACCTCCCCATCCCTGGAGGAGTTTCAAAGCCATGGAGATGTGGTGCTGAAGGAGGTGGTTTAGAGATGACCTGGGCAGTGCTGGCTTGGCAGTTGAGCTTGGTGACCATAAAGGTATTTTCTAGCTTGAAGTCATTTCTACGAGGCTGTGATTTTTACAAGCTGGATTTCACCAGCAGGAGCCATTAGAGCAAGTAAAGGAGGAGGATCCAAAGGAAACATGGGCAGGGAGATAAAGGAAAGCAAGAATTAAGGTGACTAAGCAGCAGGGCAGCTCCCTGCTCTGGTACATGCAGCATCACTCCCTGCTCTGGTACATGCAGCATCAGTTCAGCATTTCCTTGGAATGCTGCTGAGCAAAGCCTGTTAGCTTCAGCTTGACAACTTGTACTACAGAGCAGCATTTCAGATGCTTTTAGTCAAGGAGCTTGGGGCTTTAGACTCTAAATACTTCTTGTCATTACAAAATGGTTTTCAAAAAGCAGCCAAAAAAACTCCCCTCAACAACAATAAAAACCCAAACCACCTTCCCCAACCCCTTCCAAAGTGAAATTGAGCAGAGAACATCTGCTCAGCACCATTGGCACCCCAGGAAAGGGCAGGATAATTCTGCAGGGATGCTGGAGAGGATTCTTCAGCTTTCAGACTTTTGGTTTTCCAGGAGTGAGGGTCTAAGGTTTGATCAGATCTGAAAGTTGCAGCCTTTAACTCAGGAAACTCAAAAGACAAAGTCAGCCAAACACACATGCCAACTTTTCCTTCCCCTGCCCATCTGCTCCCCCAGCACAGCCACCCAAGGAAGCAGAAGGCACAGACAGACTTCCCAGGGACTGATGGCAAGAGATGGGAATGGAGGAGCCCAGAACTGGACACAGCACTCCAGGTGTGTCCTGAGCAGTGCTGAGCACAGGAGCAGAAGAACCTCCCTTGTCCTGCTGCCCACACTGCTCCTGAGCCAGCCCAGGATGCCATTGGCTCTGCTGCCCACCTGGGCACTGCTGCCTCCTCTTCAGCTCCTCTCTCCCAGCACCCCCAGCTCCCTCTCTGCCTGGCTGCTCTCAGCCACTCTGGCCCCAGCCTGTAGTGCTGCTTGGGGTTGTTATGGCCAAAGTGTAGAACCCTGCACTTGGCCTTGTTCAGTCTCATCCCATTGGCCTCTGCCCACCCATCCAGCCTGGCCAGGTCCCTCTGCAGGGCTCTCCCTGTTCCTTCTCCTCCTGAACTTGGGACGTGGCCCTTTGCAATCAGCTTTGTGCTCAGACTGAACTGGCAAAGCTCAGAGCAGGTAGGAAAGGCAGGAAAAAAAATGACAAAACTAGAAGTGGAGGAGGATATTTCTGGGCCATTCCAGCAGCCAAAGGCAGACCACTGAAATCTCAGCTCAATGCTCTCTTCCCTGGCATTCCATTCCAACAGTCACAGTTACCTTGTTGCTGCAATTGTATTGTCAGGGAATGATTCACAAACACTGAAGTGCAGTTGGAATCATCAATAGAGGCTGAATGATCTCTCAGCTAGTCCAAGCAGCACAAAGATCCTTCAGACCTCAAGGCATCCCACATGAGATTCCTAAAGGGGACCTCCAAAGAAAGTCCATGCAAGGAAAAAGGCCAAAAGGCTATTCTCAAACCCATCCCTCTGACAGAGAGAAGGAAAACGAGTTTCAGAGGCTGACTGGAGCCCAGTCCAAGAGGATGAACACATTTCACCAGTTGGCTACTACGTTCCAGCCTCATTGCTCATGATTAAGTGCCCCTGCAGATGCTAGCAAGAAAGAGATGCAGAAGAGCTCCTTAGGCAGTGAAGTCTCAGCCCACATGGCCAGCAGCAAGGCAGACAGAGCAGGAGCAAGGTCATTAGCTGCTCCAGCAAGGCAGGGGCATCCAGAGAGGCAATTTATTCTGCAGGTACACCAAGCTCCAGAGGGGCTCCTATCTCCTGCCTAATATGTGAACCATTATTGTTGCCTGGCTGCTGTTGGCCCCAGGCAACCATTCCTTTGCAAATCAGGTCCTGCACCACTGCACCCTGAGCCAGCAGCAAGCAATCAGCCTCTGCATGCCAGCTCCATCCTCAAGGGGAGAGGTCTAGCAGCACCTGAGGGGTGGGTGCCCAGTGGAAGGGGCCAAGCTCTTTTTGGTGGTGCACAGTAATAAGACAAGGAGCAATGGATGCAAACTGGAACAGAGAAGGCTTCACCTCAACACGAGGAGAAACTTCATTACAGTGAGGGTGATGGAGGCCCTGGAACAGGCTGCCCAGGGTGGGCTGTGGAGTTGCCTCCTCTGGAGGCTTTCCAAACCCACCTGGATGCATTCCTGGGTGGACTACCCTGGGTGATCCTGCTTTTGGCAGGAGGATTGGACTCGATCTCTGGAGGTCTCTTCCAACCTCTAACGTTCTGTGACCCTGTGCTCTTGCTTGCTTCTCACTAGGGTGATGCATTTGTCTAGACAGAACCCACCCCACCAAGAGCAAGGGCAACAAGTGCACTGGTGAGGCCACACCTCGAGGACTGGGTCCAGTGTGGGACATGAGGTCTAAGAAGGACATTGAGGAGCCAGAGAGAATGCACAGAGAAGAGCAACAAAGCTGGTGAGGGGTTTGGAGAGCAAGTCTGGTGAGGAGCAGCTGAGGACCTGGGGTTGTTTAGTCTGAAGAAGAGGAGGCTGAGAGGAGACCTTATGGATCTCTACAGCTTTCCTGAAAGGAGTTTGGAGTGAGGCTGGTGCTGGCTTCTTCTCCCAAGTCACTAATGACAGAAGAGGAAATGGCCCCAAGTTGCACCAGGGAAGGTTTAGGTTGGATGTCAGGAAAAAATTCCAATCCCTGACCACTGTTGCAGGGAAGGAGCACCCAGGGAGGTGGTGGAGTCCCCATCCCTGGAGATGCTAAAAATAATGGAGTAGATGTAGCAGCTCAGGACATGGCCTAGAGGTCTTGGAGGTGCTGGGTAGAAGGTTGGACTTAGAGGTCTCTTTTCCAACCTTAACAATGCTGTGATTTGGAAGAAAGAAAAGCTTTCAGCAAGCTCTCAACCAGAGAGCTCTGGGAAGTCTGAGGCTGGATCTGGTAGCTTGAAGTCGTCCTGGTACTAGAAGGAAAGCTGGAGGGGCTGAGGAACATGCTGAAGAGTGTTGAGTCAGGCTTGTGACTGAACTCTTAAACATGGGCACTGCTCTGTATGCATTTTGCTTTCACAAACTGAGCAGCTTACAGCAGCTGAAGATGCCACCAAAGACAGGTGACTGTCTTGGTTCTACTTTAAATTTCCCAGAGACTCAAATATATTAAATAGAACCAGTAACAATTTCTGGGATGCCTTTCCCTCTTCCCCCCTTAGATGTAGAGAGGAAAAAAGGTAAAGCACAACCAAGTAAAATAATCTCACTTTGATTTGGAAGTCAAAAGAGAAAACTTTAACAATAAACCAAAGGTATTTGAGGTAAAGGAGTTACAGAGGAGGTACAGGGAAGGAAAACCAAGACAGAAGACATTTATGTACAGCCAATGTGGGCAGCAAGACAAGGGAGGTTCTTCTGCCCTTCTACTCAGCACTGCTCAGGACACTGCTCAGGAGAGCTATGTCCAGTTCTGGCCTCCTGAATTCAAAGGAGATGTTGAGGTGCTGAAAGGTGCCCAGAGAAGGGCAGCAAGGCTGGGGAGGGGCCTGGAGCACAGCCCTGTGAGGAGAGGCTGAGGGAGCTGGGGGTGTGCAGCCTGCAGCAGAGGAGGCTCAGGGCAGAGCTCATTGCTGTCTGCAGCTCCCTGAAAGGAGGCTGTAGCCAGGTGGGGTTGGGCTCTGCTGCCAGGCAGCCAGCACCAGAAGAAGGGGACACAGCCTCAAGCTGTGCCAGGGCAGGTCTAGGTTGGATGTCAGGAGGAAGTTGTTGTCAGAGAGAGTGATTGGCATTGGAATGGGCTGCCCAGGGAGGTGGTGGAGTGGCCGTGGCTGGAGGTGTTGAAGCAAAGCCTGCAAACTATCTAGGCAATACTTCTCTCCCTGCATGCATGGAAAGGCTTCAACAAGAAGAGATTTGGATGCTTTGGGGAATGTCCTTTTGGTCCTTCAAATGTGTCACTTTGCTCTCTTCCTTTAGTGCAGCTAACTGCCCCAGGCGAGGTTTGTTGCTTTGGTGGCTGCAGCAGAGAGGAAAGCAGAAGCAGTTCAACTCTGGATGTGTTCCTCTGTGACCTGAGCCAGATTGTATGGTCCTGCTCTGGCAGGAGGGTTGGACTCGATGAGCTCTTTGGGTCCTTTCCAAGCCCTGACCTACTGTAAGCTTGTGATCTGCTGGGGTTTTGCTGCGTGAAAAACATCAAAGTGGTTTGGGTTGGAAGGGAGCTTAAAGCTCATCCAGTTCCAAACCCCTGCTATGGGCAGGGACACTTCCCACTAGCTCAGGTTGCTCAAGGCCTCATTCAATATGGCCTTGAACACCTCCAGAGAAGGGACATCCACAACCTCCTTGGGCAACCTATTCCAGAGTCTCCTCACTCTCATTGTCAAGAATTTATTCCTAATCTCCACTCTCAGCCTCCCCTCTTCCAGCTTTAATCCACTTCCCCTTGTCCTATCACTACAATTCCTTATAAAAAGTCCCTCCCTGGCTTTCTAGTCCTGGAGGACTGAGCTTAAAGTCCTGTTTAAATCAAGTCCTAAGCCTTGTTTCAATCTGTGACTGCAGACCAATTCTGTCAAAAGCACAGGAGGCAGGATGAGGAAACCATCCCAGCTCCTTCTTCCACACATTACACTGATGGGACAAATGCCAGCTCAGTCCAGCTTCTCCAGTCTGACTCAGACCTGCAGAGGACTTTCACTCCTTGAGGCAAATTTCTGAGTTACCCAAAGCCTGCCAGGCACAGCCAACCTCACTGCTGGGCAACCACAGCTGCCACCCAGCTCCGTGCTCTCCTACTTTGCAGATGGGCACAGAGATGTCATTTGCTGCTGGAGATGTCATTTGCTGCTGCTGCTGCTGCTGTGGTGCTCCCTGAATGAGATCACTGCAGTTTTAATCCTTCCTGCCACGTAGGCAAGAAGCATAACTCAGCAGAGCAGGGGCAGTGCAGGCTGAATTTATAGTCTCGTTTAGCTCTGAGTCCAAGAATCAATTCTGGTCTAACTGAGCTCTCAAAGCCACTGGCCAGCTGCAGCCCCCAGCTACTCTCACTGTGCTCTGCAGAGCTTTCACCAAGCCATTCTGTTTGCAGCTGGAATTCCTGCCTACATCCCTTCCTCCAACACAAGGAGGACATTAAACTCTTGGAGTGGCTCCAGAGGAGGCCATAAAGATGATCAAAGGGTTGGAGAACCTCCTGTAAAGGGACAGGATGAGAGAGTTGGAGCTGTTCAGCCTGGAGAAGGCTCTGGTGAGACCTTAGAGCAGCCTTCCAGTACCTGAAGGAGACTACAGGAGGGGCTTTTGACAAGGGGTTGTGGTGACAGGACAAAGGGCAGCAGACTGAGGCTAGAAAAGGGGAGATTGAGAGTGGAGATTAGGAAGAAGTTCTTGACAGTAAGGGTGGGGAGACACTGGCACAGGTTGAGGGTGGGGAGACACTGGCACAGGTTGAGGGTGGGGAGACACTGGCACAGGTTGAGGGTGGGGAGACACTGGCACAGGTTGCCCAGGGAAGCTGTTCAAGTTCATGTCCTTCAGAATCATAGAATCAGTCAGGGTTGGAAGGGACTACAAGGATCAGCCACTTCCAACCCCTCTGCCCCCTCACCCTACATCAGGCTGCCCACAGCCTCATCCAGCCTGGCCTTAAACACTTCCAGGGATGAGGTTTCCACCACCTTCCTGGGAAACCCATTCCAGGCTCTCAGCACCCTCATGCTGAACAACTTCTTTCTAACATCCAGTCTGAATCTCCCCATTTCCAGCTTTGATCCATCCCTCCTAGTCCTATAACTCCCTGACAGCCTAAAATGTCCCTCCCCAACTTTCTTGTAGCCCCCTTCAGATACTGAAAGGCCACAATAAGGTCACCTCAGAGCCTTCTCTTCTCCAGACTAAGCAGCCCCAGGTCTTTCAGCCTCTCCTCATCAGGCAGTGCTCCAGTCCCCTTATCAACCTCCTAGCTGTCTGCTGGACCCTCTCCAGCAGATCCCTGTCCCTCTTCAACTGGGACCCCAAAACTAAACACAGTACAAACTCCTGCATTGTGTGATTCCATGAGAGGATACAGCAAAGGGCTATGAAGTGATAAGGGGACTGGAACACCTCTCTGAGGATAGGCTGAGAGATTTTGGGCTTTTGAGTCTGGATAAGAGCAGCCTGAGAGGGGATCTGATCAATGCTGATCAATACTTCAAGGGTGGGTGTCAGAAGGATGGGACCAGTCCATTTGCAGTGGTGCCCAGTGGCAGGAAAAGAGGTAAAGATGATCAGAGGGCTGCAGCATCTCTTCTGTGAGGAGAGACTGAGGGAGCTGGGGCTGTGCAGTCTGGAGAAGAGAAGGCTCTGAGGTGACCTTATTGTGACCTTTCAGTATCTGAAGGGGGCTACAAGAAAGCTGAGGAGGGACTTTTTAGGCTGTCAGGGAATGACAGGACTGGAGGGAATGGAACTGCTTAGTCTAGAGAAGAGAAGACTGAGAGGGGATCTAATCAATGTTGATAACTATCTGAGGGCTGGGGGTCAGGAGGGGGGGGACAGGCTCTGCTCACTGCTCCTTGGGATAGGACAAGGAGCAGAGGATGGAAGCTGCAGCACAGGAGGCTCCAGCTCAACACAAGGGGGAACTTCTTGCCTGGAAGGGTCCCAGAGCCCTGGCACAGGCTGCCCAGAGAGGTTGTGGAGTCTCCTCTGGAGGCTTTCAAAGCCTGTCTGGATGTGCCCTTGTGTGACCTGAGCTAGACTGTCTGGTCCTGCTCTGGCAGGGGGGTTGGACTGGATGATTTTCCAATGCCTGACATCCTGTGTCTGGTCCTGCAGGTTGGAAGGGACTCTTGGAAGGGACTCTTGAAGGTCCTCTTATCCAACCCCTCTCCACCAAGTCCCTGTCCTTCTTGAACCGAGGAGCCCAAAACCAGATCCAGTAGCCCAGATGTGGCCTCACCAGGATGGAGCAGAGTGGGAGGAGAACCTTCCAGGATCTGCTGGCCACACTCTTCTTGATGCAACCCAGATGATACCACTTGAGGGGCAGGATGCCCTTGGCCCCCAGAGAGCAGGGAAATATCCAAGAGCTGCAGCCAGCAGCACATCTGACTGCTGTGGAACTCATTCAAGCAAGCATTAAAAACACACTGAGCAAACAGTATTTGCTCACTTGAAATTCCAAATTTATGCTGCAGCTTAGAAGTGCTGATTGATTGCACAGGCAGAGTCAATAAAAAGAATCAATAGAAGATGCTCAGCTGAAGTAGAGAAGGAATTGAGGGGAAAAGGCTTCAAAGCAGCAGCAACTGTTCTGCTGTAGCACCACAGACACTCCCATGTTTACAGACTCTCCACACCCTCCAGGCTCGGCGGAATTAACAAGCAGCTCTCTAACCTGATGGAGTTTTCCTGCCCACAAAGGCTTTCTAGGGAAGCTCCCAGGTTTTTTTTTCCCCCCAACAAAGTTAGGTTGTGCCTCCTGTTAAGCAAGCCCCATTTGAGGGGTGCTGGCCCCACTTAAGCAGCACTCCCTTCCCAGCACATCAGCACAGGCTCTCAGTGCCCTGCAGGCAAAGCGCTGCCGTGGAACGTGCATGGTCTGGTTGAGAGGACAGGGCTGGCTGCTAGGTTGGCACTCAGTGCCATGGTCTGGTTGAGAGGACAGGGCTGGCTGCTAGGTTGGCACTCAGTGCCATGGTCTGGTTGAGAGGACAGGGCTGGCTGCTAGGTTGGCACTCAGTGCCATGGTCTGGTTGATAGGACAGGGCTGGCTGCTAGGTTGGCACTCAGTGCCATGGTCTGGTTGATAGGACAGGGCTGGCTGCTAGGTTGGCACTCAGTGCCATGGTCTGGTTGATAGGACAGGGCTGGCTGCTAGGTTGGCACTCAGTGCCATGGTCTGGTTGATAGGACAGGGCTGGCTGCTAGGTTGGCACTCAGTGCCATGGTCTGGTTGATAGGACAGGGCTGGCTGCTAGGTTGGCACTCAGTGCCATGGTCTGGTTGATAGGACAGGGCTGGCTGCTAGGTTGGCACTCAGTGCCATGGTCTGGTTGATAGGACAGGGCTGGCTGCTAGGTTGGCACTCAGTGCCATGGTCTGGTTGATAGGACAGGGCTGGCTGCTAGGTTGGCACTCAGTGCCATGGTCTGGTTGATAGGACAGGGCTGGCTGCTAGGTTGGCACTCAGTGTCATGGTCTGGTTGATAGGACAGGGCTGGCTGCTAGGTTGGCACTCAGTGCCATGGTCTGGTTGATTGGACAGGGCTGGCTGCTAGGTTGGCACTCAGTGCCATGGTCTGGTTGATTGGCTAGGGCTGGGTGCTAGGTTGGCACTTAGTGCCATGGTCTGGTTGATTGGACAGGGCTGGCTGCTAGGTTGGCTTTGAAACACCTTTTGGATCATCCACTCCAAGCATAACCCAACTGCCACAACCACACAACCATGTCCCCAGGTGCCACATCCACAGGTTTCTCAACACCTCCAGAGATGGGGATGCCACCACCCCCCTGGGCAGCCTGGCTGAGAACTTTCTGCTGATATCCAATCTAAAACTCCCCTGGTGCAACTTGAGGCCATTTACCCTCTTCCCACCACTTGCTACTAGGGAAAAGTAGCCAACCCCTACTGCTCCAACCTCCCTTCATGGAATCATAGAGTCAAGCAGGTTTGAAGAGAGCTCCAGGCTCAGCCAGTCCAACCTAGCAGCCAGCCCTGGCCAAGCAACCAGACCATGGCACTAAGTGCCCCAGCCAGGCTTGGCTTCAACACCTCCAGCCACGGCCACTCCACCACCTCCCTGGGCAGCCCATTCCAATGCCAATCACTCTCTCTGACAACAACTTCCTCATCACATCCAGCCTAGACCATCTCCAACACAACTTAAGACTGTGTCCCCTTGCTCTGTCCCTGGTTGCCTGGCAGAAGAGCCCAACCACACCTGGCTACAACTTCCCTTTGGGTAGCTGCAGACAGCAATGAGGTCTGCCCTGAGCCTCCTCTTCTGCAGGCTGCACACCCCCAGCTCCCTCAGCCTCTCCTCACAGGGCTGTGCTCCAGGCCCCTCCCCAGCCTTGCTGCCCTTCTCT
>WAAF01019186.1:39498-56439 GCA_013400475.1 Tricholaema leucomelas | reverse complement strand
TCACGAAATCTCATTTCATAGGATCATAAAATTAACCAGGTTGGAAGGGACCTGCAGTATCATCCAGTCCAACCTATCCCCCAGGCTAGCTCCAGAGGAAGAGAGGGAAGGCACTGTACCTCTGCAGAAGGGGAGAGGGAAGTCCCAGGAGGCACTGTTGTCCGAGCTGGCGCGGCAGGTGAGCAGTGCGTGGCCCTCCAAGAAGAAGCCTGGGTTGCAGCTGTAGCGCACCTTGCCCCCGATGCTGAAGCTTGTTCCCTGCTGAATCCCATTCTGCAGCCTCCCTGGATTCCCACACGTGTGGCTTGGTAGAACTGCCAAAGAAAAGAGGTAGTTAGGTTAGGGAGAGTGCGTTGGGATGGAGCCGTCAGGGGAAGAAGGCAGAGAGAGCGAGCTCAAAGTGCACAGTGGAGAGAGCAGGAAAGTGCAGGGTGTGCCCTGCTGGGTCTCACCACAGCTCATTAGGTCAGGACATAAAATGGTTTAGGATGGAAAGGACCTCAAAGCTTAGCCAGTTCCAAGCCCCTGCCATAGGCAGGAACATCTCCAACTAGAACAGGTCACTCAAAGCCTCATCCAACCTGGCCTTGAACACCTCAACACCTCTCTTGAATTGAGCTGCCCAGAACTGGATGCAGCACTCAAGGTGTGACCTGAGCAGTGCTGAGCACAGGGGCAGAAGAACCTCCCTTGTCCTGCTGCCCACACTGCTCCTGCACTGTTAGCTGCAAGTTCTCCATCTTCCCTTCAAGAATTCCATCTCCTTTCTGATGCAAACTTTTGTTTGCTTCAATTTTGTCTTCATCCCTGGAGGTGTTGAAGCAAAGCCTGGATGGGGCACTTAGTGCCATGGTCTGTTTGATTGGCTAGGGCTGGGTGCTAGGTTGGACTGGCTGAGCTTGGAGGTCTCTTCTAACTGCTTCATTCTATGAATATTGCAGGAAATCCTCAACCAAAGCCTCTGTGCAGCAGTTTCAGCAAATTTAAATACAACTCTGTGGGTTCCCATCAGCCACTCCACAACAGATCCACTCAAATCATGGTTTTAGAGCCCAATATAAAACCCAACGAAGGCAACCAAGCCTAAGGATGACTTAATCAAATTTGAATCAGGCCCTTGTGCAGCATCTTGTATTATAGTTCTTTTTCATTAAGGCTGAGACATCAGAGGCAGGCAAACACGGCCACTGAAAGCTGAGTGATGCTTTATCATCGGAAACGACTTTGTCAGGGGCACCAACAAAGGCAGACGGAGTTCTAGGAGCAGAGGGAGGCTTTAGTCTGCAGCTCTGCCAAGGAGAAGAGGAAGATGAAAAGGAAAACGATATGCCAGTGTACACAGCATGCAGAGGAGTAAAATACAACCCAGGCTGTCTGTAAGCACGTGAAAGGAAACAGAAATCCTCACTGCTACCTGCTGCAAAGGACCTTTATGGCCTGCTGTGGGACAGTGCTCTAGCAGTGGGGTTTGGAATGTCCCTGCTCTGCCTCCAGCACAGAGATGCCCCCCAGAGTCAGCCCTGGCTGCCTTCTCAGAGCAGAGCACAGGTCCCCTTAGAGGGCTCCACAGCAGATAGGCAAGCAGCATCCTCCCAGCCAGGGGAAGCAAAGCCTAAGCTGTAATGAATATAGGATTAGGCTCCCTGCAGCCAGACCACCTTGTTTGCTACTTAACTCACTTGCAGATTAAATGCAACCTCCCAACCTCCAGCTCGGTTCATCTGAACAGCACAGGCACCTCAGCTCCTGCATTCCTCAGCTGCCTCTTTCCTGCTGTGACTGGGAGCTTTCACCACACACCTGCCTGCAGAGGAGCTGCCATGCCCAGAGCCCCAAAAGAGCCCAACCAGCACCCCAGGGCTCCAATCTCCCCATGTAGCATCCACAGAGCTAGGGCTGTTCAGCTTGGAGAAGAAAAAGCTTCAGGGAGACCTTAAGGCAGCCTTCCAGTACCTGGAGTGGGCTACAGGAGAGCTGGGGAGGACTTTTCATAAGGGGTTGTGGTGACAGGATGAGGAGCAACGGTTTGGAGCTGGCAGAGGAGAGACTGAGAGTGGAGATTAGGAAGAAATTATTTAGAGGGAGAGTGGTGAGACACTGGAACAGTTTGCTCAGGGAGGTTGTGCATAGTCCCTGCCTGGAGATGCTCAAGGCCAGGCTGGATGAGGCCTTGAGCAACCTGGTAGGAGGTGTCCCTGCCCATGGCAGGGGGTAGGAACTGGATGAGCTTTAAGGTCCCTTACAACCCAACCCATTCCCTGAGCAGCAATGGAGGGAGAGGGACAAGTTGTGACAGAAGATTCTTTCTCCTTAATCCTTCATAGAATGGTTTAGGTTGGAAGTGACCTCAAAGATCACCCAGTTCCAACCCCTCACCACAGAATCAAGCAGGTTGATTGAGACCTCCAAGCTCAGCTAGCCCAACCTAGCACCCAGCCCTAGCCAAGCAACCAGACCATGGCACTAAGTGCCCCAGCCAGGCTGCACTTGAACATCTCCAGGCACAGTGACTCCACCACCTCCCTGGGCAGCCCATTCCAATGCCAATCACTCTCTCTGACAACAACTTCCTCCTAACATCCAGCCTAGACCTCCCCTGGCACAACTTGAGGCTGTGTCCCCTTCTTCTGTCCCTGGGTGCCTGGCAGCAGAGCCCAACCCCACCTGGCTACAGCCTCCCTGCAGGGAGCTGCAGACAGCAATGAGCTCTGCCCTGAGCCTCCTCTGCTGCAGGCTGCACACCCCCAGCTCCCTCAGCCTCTCCTCACAGGGCTGTGCTCCAGGCCCCTCCCCAGCCTTGCTGCTCTTCTCTGGACACCTTCCAGCACCTCAACATCTCTCTGCAACTCAGGAGCCCAGAACTGGACACAGCACTCAAGCTGTGGCCTGAGCAGCAGGGCAGGGACTCCCTCCCCTTCAATACTATTCCCAAGCCTCCACAAAGTGCCTGGAGCTGGGAAGTTCATCAGCAAGTTTCAGATGGCAATACCAAGGAGCAGGCAGGCTCTGTGAGCGAGGAGATGCTCTCAGCCACGGGCTGCAGAGCTGTGTAGAACTTAATGTTTCATTTTCTGTAACGATACTCAAAACCCCAATTTAATTAAATTACCAATGTCACTTTTCTTCCTCAGATGAATCCATTCCTGCTTTTTATGCTTCCATCCTTTAAAATTAATGACTAGGAGCCTGCTATAAATAAAAATCTATCATTTTTAAAAGTCAATCTCTAACACTAGCTGCTCTCTACTTAATGAACTGTGGAGAAGCAGACAACCCTGACCTGCATCCTATCTTAAAAATCATACTTGAAAAACAGGCTCTCATTTAAAAATTCTGCTTCATTTGGCTGCTTTGACTAATATCTTGTTACAGGACAGACACACACACACACAGAGACATGCTTTTTGGGGGAGGCAACATTAACTCCTTGATTGCTTTGGATTCAAGTGGGGTTGCTGCAGGAACCGATGAGCTTTGATTTATTTATCTGTAATGTTTCCCAGAGAGGGGAAAAAAAAACCCACTCTGAGGTGCAGGAGGACAAAATGCTTCTTCAAATTGCTGCCTCATGGATTCAAAGAGTTGATCCAAAGAGGTTGCTGCTACATCCAGGGCCAGGTTGGGCATAAGCAGGGCAGAGCTGAGGATTCACTGTGGGTCATGCCCTTGAGGCATTGGTGCAGCAGATGAATTTGGTCAGATCCCTCCCGAGTGTGAGCTGGTGAAGATTCAGAGGGAGGGGAAAGCCAAAGGACACAACAGCTGTGCTCCCTGAGCTGCACCAAATCCCTGCAGCAGGTCAGCAGGTGGGAGCCCAAGCAGCCAGGATGCAGAGCCTGCATATGTGGCCTCTCAGTATCTGAAGGGGGCTACAGGAAAGCTGGGGAGGGACTTTTTAGGCTGTCAGGGAGTGACAGGACTGGGGGGAATGGAGCAAAGCTGGAAATGGGGATATTCAGATGGGATGTGAGGAAGAAGTTGTTCAGCATGAGGGTGGTGAGAGCCTGGAAGGGGTTGCCCAGAGAGGTCATGGAAACCTCATCCCTGGAGGTATTTAAAGCCAGGCTGGATGAGGCTGTGGGCAGCCTACTCTGGTGTGAGATGTCCCTGCCTGTGACAGGGGGGTTGGAACTGACTGATCCTTGTGGTCTCTTCCAACCCTGATGATTCTATGATTCTGAAGGACACAAACTTGAACCTAGAAAGTTCCAGCTAAACATGAGAAGGAACTTCTTTAACCCAAGGATGACAGAGCACCCTGACTGCTCCTGCCATTCTACGTCCTCATAACCCCTGCCTGGTTACTCTGTGCCTGTTTGACTCCCTGAGCTGCTCCTGCTACCGCTGCAGCAGCTTCCACAGCAATGGATTTGTGATTCCACTCCAACATTCCTGAGAAGA
The DNA here is from genome assembly GCA_013400475.1 of Tricholaema leucomelas. Taxonomy (NCBI): domain Eukaryota; kingdom Metazoa; phylum Chordata; class Aves; order Piciformes; family Lybiidae; genus Tricholaema lacrymosa; species Tricholaema leucomelas. Next base: position 52,038 of record WAAF01019186.1, on the reverse strand, counting down.
GATAATATTATTGCTCATACTTGGCTGCCTCCAACAGCCAGACTGAGATTGCTGGAGAGATTAATAGAGCTGTGTTATTTACATCAGATGTCGCACAGAATAATGGCATTAAAGCTTTGTCTTACCCATTTACCCATTCCACTGGAGATTAGGAGTGTGGAGGGTTGTGTGTGGGTTATGGGGTGGGGGTTTTTTCCCCCCTCACTCTCCCCATAAAAGCTTTGTTCCTAGCAATCAGCATAATATTTCCCAATGATTGTATGGAAATGAATGCAGCCACGGAGCAGATCTGTACAGATGAATAGAAGGTCCTGTTAGTCATTTTGGAGCTAAGTCTGTTTCTTTCCGTGATGAATTTAGAGCAGTTTGGTTTATTTGTCTTGAGCTGAACAGCTGCCAAAGCATTATCTTATTTTATGACAAGAGGAAAGGAAATAGGATGATTCTGTTGCAGGTGCACCTGGAGAGCTCCTCATCATACCCCAAACATCACTGTCCCAAGTGCCATCCAGATCTATCACCCTGGAGACCTCACTCCCCAAGATGACACAGGAAAGGAACCAGAATCAAAGCATCCTTCTGGTTGGAAAAGGCCTTTGAGATCATCCAGTCCAACCATTCTCTGTCTCTGCCAGGGCTGGAGCTAAGCCATGACCCTCAGGCACCACATCTCTGCATCTTCTGAACATCCCCAGGGATGGAGATTTGACCAAATCTCTGGACAGCCTCCTCCAGTCTTTGAGAATCCTTTCAGTGAAGAAGTTTCTTTTAATATCCAACCTAAACCTCTCCTGGTGCAATTCAAGGCCACTTCCTCTCATTCTATCATTTGTTCCCTGGGACAAGAGACCAACCCCTCCTTGGCATTCCACCACCTCCCTGGGCAACCACTCAGATCTATCACCCTGGAGACCTCACTCCCCAAGATGACACAGGAAAGGAACCAGAATCACAGCACCATTCTGGTTGGAAAAAGCCTTTGAGATCATCCAGCACAGACACAACCAGAACCAGACCAGGACCTCTAGAGGTGGGGTCAGGAGAGAGCTCTAACAGTCAGCAGAAGTAACACAAGATGGGATGATGTGAGGGCAGGGCAGTGAAGGGATACTTCAGCAAGAGAGCATGAAGTATCAAGACATGAAAAGCATCAGTCAGGAACAGCCCCACCAGCACCTAGAGCTCACCCTCTCCACAGCTTTCACTCTGTCCTTCAAATCCACTTAACTCATCAAAAAGTAACCTGTAGGGCATAAGACCAATCTCTGCCCAACTTCTGCTCAAGGCTTTCTCCGCTTTTCCTGCTCTCTCTTGTCTCTCAGTTTACCATTCTCTCCCATCCCTTGGAACCCACACATGCTCCACAAATTTCACTCTCACCTTGACAGCATCATCCAAGGCCTCACACACTACAGAGCAATAAAGGGTTCTGCACTTCGGCCACAACAACCCCAAGCAGTGCTACAGGCTGGGGCCAGAGTGGCTGAGAGCAGCCAGGCAGAGAGGGAGCTGAAGATGAGGCAGCAGTGCCCAGGTGGGCAGCAGAACCAATGGCATCCTGGGCTGGCTCAGGAGCAGTGTGGGCAGCAGGACAAGGGAGGTTCTTCTGCCCCTGTGCTCAGCACTGCTCAGGACACACCTGGAGTGCTGTGTCCAGTTCTGGGCTCCTCCATTCAGGAGAGATGCTGAGGTGCTGGAAGGTGTCCAGAGAAGGGCAGCAAGGCTGGGGAGGGGCCTGGAGCACAGCCCTGTGAGGAGAGGCTGAGGGAGCTGGGGGTGTGCAGCCTGCAGAAGAGGAGGCTCAGGGCAGAGCTCATTGCTGTCTGCAGCTCCCTGCAGGGAGGCTGTAGCCAGCTGGGGCTGGGCTCTGCTGCCAGGCAAGCAGCAACAGAACAAGGGGACACAGCCTCAAGTTGTGCCAGGGCAGGTTCAGGCTGGATGTTAGGAGGAAGTTGTTGTCAGAGAGAGTGATTGGCATTGGAATGGGCTGCCCAGGGAGGTGGTGGAGTGGCGGTGAGTGGAGGTGTTGAAGCCAAGCCTGGCTGGGGCACTTAGTGCCATGGTCTGGTTGCTTGGCCAGGGCTGGGTGCTAGGTTGTGCTGGCTGAGCTTGGAGCTCTCTTCCAACCTGCTTGATCCTATGATTCCCTCACAGAGCCAGAGCTGTTGGTACCAGCCCAGAGGTGCCTCACGGATTCCATCATGTGCTGCTTGAAAGTGAACTGAACAAACTGGGAATGGAAACTGCAGCATTGAGACGTTGTCAGCACCACTCCCTGAGAGCTGCTGAAGAGTAGCCACAGAGCTCCCAGAAGTGCTGATCTGCAGCAGAAGCTTCAGACCGTTCACTAACTGGAATTTTTACCCTCATTTCATTCTGCCCTTTTCAGCAGGCTCACCAGGCTAACTCCCAACTTCTCTCTTCCCCTTTGCCCAGGATCACTACACTACAAGTTATCAAAATCAGCAGCTCTCAGAAGCGAGGAGCTGTCAAGCCACGTCTCCTTGTTCCAGTTCATTCCAAATTAATTAGTAGTTTTTAAGTCATTAGATGTGACTCAACGCATCCTTGGCCAGCATCCCGCCATCAGAATGCATTCAGCCTAATTACATCAGCCTCTCCTAAACCCCCAGAGCTCTCTTTGTCAGGAGAGAGGAGAGAAAAAAACTACACAACCCCACACACAACCCAAAGCACAAAGCAGGGAGCTGCTTCTCTCCTTGCTCATCACAGCTGCGGTACCTGGAGGGGGCTACAAGAAGGCTGGGGAGAGGAATGCTATTTACAAGGTCTGGAGAGCTCCTCCTCATACTGTCTGCAGCTGCCTGAAGGGAGGTTGTAGCCAGGTGGGGTTGGGCTCTTCTGCCAGGCAAGCAGCAACAGAATATGGGGACACAGTCTCAAGTTGTGCCAGGGCAGGTTCAGGCTGGAGGTTAGGAGGAAGTTCTTGCCAGAGAGAGTGATTGGCATTGGAATGGGCTGCCCAGGGAGGTGGTGGAGTGGCCGTGCCTGGAGATGTTCAAGAAAAGCCTGGATGAGGCACTTAGTGCCATGGTCTGGTTGACTGGACAGGGCTGGGTGCTAGGTTGGACTGGATGAGCTTGGAGGTCTCTCCCAACCTGGCTGGTTTTATGATGATACCACAAACATCACTGTCCCAAGTGCCATTCAGATGTATCACCCTAGAGACCTCACTCCCAAGATGAATCATAGAATGGTTTAGGTTGGAAAGGACCTCAAGGATCAGCCAATTCCAACCCCCTGCCATAGACAGGGACACCTCCCACTAGAACAAGTTGCTCAAGGCCTCATCCAACCTGGCTTTGAACACCTCCAGAGAGGCTGACACAGGAAAAGAACTAGAATCACAGCATCATTCTGGTTGGAGTGGTGAGGAGAAATGGGTTTAAGCTGGTAGAAGGGACATTTAAACTAGATGTTAGGAAGAATTCTTTACAGTGAGAGTGGTGAGACACTGGAACAGTTTGCCCAGGGCAACCTATCTGATGCTAGACACCAGAGGCCATGTGCTGGGTCCTGGAGGTGTGGGGAAACTTCAGCAGCCTCTGCCTTTGTTTAAAACTACTCTGCCCATTAGTTCTGAACTAGAAAGATCACTCCAAAGAAATCAGTAACTCAGTGCCCATCAGTTCTGAACTGGCAAGATCACTCCAAAGAAATCAACAACTCAGTGCCCATCAGTTCTGAACTGGCAAGATCACTCCAAAGAAATTAACAACCCAGTGCCCAACAGTTCTGAACTGGCAAGATCACTCCAAAGAAATTCAACAACTCAGTGCCCATCAGTTCTGAACTGGCAAGATCACTCCAAAGAAATTCAACAACTCAGTGCCCATCAGTTCTGAACTGGCAAGATCACTACAAAGAAATTCTTGACAGTGAGGGTGGTGACACTATGGAATCATAGAACCAACCAGGTTGGAAGAGACCTCCAAGATCATTCAGTCCAACCTAGCACCCAGCCCTGTCCAGTCAACTACATCATGGCACTAAGTGCCTATCCAGAGAGGTTGTGGATGCTCCCTTTCTGGGGGTGTTCAAGACCAGGTTGAATGAGGCCTTGAGCAACCTGTTCTAGTGGGAAGTGTCCCTGGCAATGGCAGGGGGTTGGAGCTGGATAATGTTTGAGGTCCCTTCCAACCTAAACCGTTCTATGACTCTAATCATGATTCACTTTGACACATTCAAGCCACTTGACCAACCCAGCTACTGTCAAACAAAACAAACCCAACCCAACCCTATGCCCAGCCTGCTCACCATTCCAAAGAGAGCCCTTTCCTCTTCCAATTAATCTCCAGCTCCATTTTCTCTGTTGATATTGTTGGAATATAAAACAACCTCACCATTTAATCCACCCAGCTACTGCCTTCCAGTCTATTACCCTATTTACATAGCTAAAAGAAGCGTTTTTATTGCTTGAATTATCTGTGCTGCTTTACGAGAGATATTTCAATGCTATCACTGTTCTAACCTTGAAATCTTATCAAGGAGTGCAGGGGGGGGTTTATGATGTGAGGCTGTATATTATCTCCTCATTCCCAACTCATTCTCATTCCTAATAAAAAACAGAAAAGCAAGCAAGCAAGCAAGCCATGTCAGAGCAGGCACTTAGAGCTCCTGAGTACAGTTCTTACAGCAGGAATAATTTATACATCCCAAGGAAAGGAGGCTGCACACAGCAAGCAAAATAACAAACTCACTGAGCTGAGCTGCTTGGCTCTGGCAGCACTGCACACTCAGTTCCAGAGCGCAGCTCCACTCTCTTGTCTTAACCCTGCTTTCCGTTCCCCTGTGCTTTCTGAGGCTGGCAGGGGGTGGAAGAATCAGAGAATCAGGGAATTGTTTTGGTTGGAAGAGATCTCTAAGATCACTGAGTCCCAGTTATGGACCTGACTGCCACGGACCTGAGTCCCAACTATCGACCCGAGTCCCAATCATGGATCTGACTGAGTCCAACCATGGCCCTGACTGAGTCCCAACCATCAACCTGACTGCCATGGACCTGAGTCCCAACCATCGACCTGACTGTCACGGACCTGAGTCCCAATTATCGACCCGAGTCCCAATCATGGATCTGACTGAGTCCAACCATGGCCCTGACTGAGTCCCAACCATCAACCTGACTGCCATGGACCTGAGTCCCAACCACGGACCTGAGTCCAACCGTGGCCCTGACTGAGTCCAACCATTGACCTAACTGCCATGGACCCAACTGAGTCCCAATCATGGACTTGGCTGAGTCCAACCACGGACCTGAGTCCAACCATGGCCCTGACTGAGTCCCAACCATCAACCTGACTGAGTCCAACCATTGACTTAACTGCCATGGACCTAACTGAGTCCCAACCATGGACTTGACTGAGTCCAACCATGGACCTGAGGCCAATCATCAACCTAACACCACCATGGCCTCTAAACCACGTGTCCAAGTGCAACATCCACATGTTACTTGAATGCTTCCAGGGATGACCACTCCACCACCTGCCTGGGGAGCCTGTTCCAATGGTTGACCAAAGAATCAAGACGTGCAAAGGAATCAACAGAAAAAGGCTTTCTGCTAGAGATGCAGGCTGGCCTGTGTGTATTTCACACAATCACAGGATGTTAGGAGTTGGAAAGGACCTCAACAGATCATCCAGTCCAACCCCCTGCCAGAGCAGGGGCACCCAGGGCAGGCCACACAGGAACACATCCAGGTGGGTTTTGAGTATCTCCAGAGCAGGAGATTCCACAACCTCCTCGGGCAGCCTGCTCCAGGGGTCCAACACCCTCACATTGGCAAAGTTTTCCCTTCTGTTCCCATGGCACCTTCTCTGCTTCAGCTTCCCCACAGTGCTCCTTGTCTTGTCCTTGGACATCCCTGAGCAGACCCTGGCTGCATCCTCCTGACCCTGCCCTGTTTTTCTTTATCACCAGCAATGAGGGCAGCCCTCAGGCTCCTCTGCTCCAAGCTCCAGCGCCCTCAGCCCGTCCTCAGCAGGGAGATGTTCCACTGATTCCTCTGACCTCACTCAGAAGCCCAAACAAACTACATCTGATATCTTCCTAGAAATTCCTAGAAATTCCAGGAGCCAAAGAGCTTATTTCAGGAGAACAAGACTTCCATCACAGCTTCCACACTGAACTGAAACACGGATGAGAGAGACAATTTGCCCTTGGCTCCACAGATGTGGACACCAGTGAAGGGGGGAGATCAATTTCTTCTCCCTCTTTGTGAATAGAATAGAATCAACCAGGTTGGAAGAGAGCTCCAAGCTCAGCCAGCCCAACCTAGCACCCAGCCCTGGCCAACCAACCAGACCATGGCACTAAGTGCCCCAGCCAGGATTGGCTTCAACACCTCCAGCCACAGCCACTCCACCACCTCCCTGGGCAGCCCATTCCAATGCCAATCACTCTCTCTGACAACAACTTCCTCCTAACATCCAGCCTCAACCTGCCCTGGCACAACTTGAGGCTGTGTCCCCTTCTTCTGGTGCTGGCTGCCTGGCAGCAGAGCCCAACCCCAGCTGGCTACAGCCTCCCTTCAGGTAGTTGTAGACAGCAATGAGCTCTGCCCTGAGCCTCCTCTTCTCCAGGCTTCAGTTTTTAGACCAAAACACCAGAGGGATATTTCCAAGAGTGTCTGATATCTTTCACCAGTCTGTTAGTGCAATCTCTTTTCAGATTAAGTGCCCAGTGTGTGCTACAGAAAGGAAATAAAGGGGATCTTTTTCATTTCATTTTATCCTTTTATGTCATGATTCATTTCCAGTACAGTCAACAGAGATAAAGCTAAATGGAAAGTATTTTGTCCTCCTAATATTTCTTTGTTCACTAAAACCCAGCCAGATAGTTACTTTTGGATAATAACAGACCAGAATGGTCCAACATCCATCTTCCTCCTGGTAGCAGTTCTAAGGCTTTTTTGGGAAATCCATTTTCAGCTTTCAGTTTACCTTCCTGGAATGTGCTACAACAACTTCACAACAAGTTCCAAGAGCAGCAGCAGGCAGAGAGAGGGTGACTGTGGATTTCAGTTAGACATCCTACCACAGAGCCAACAGTGTGCCCAGGTGGCCAAGAGAGCCAATGGCATCCTGACCTGAATCAGGAGCAGTGTGGCCAGNTCAAGCAGGTTAGAAGAGAGCTCCAAGCTCAGCCAGCACAACCTAGCACCCAGCCCTGGCCAACCAACCAGACCATGGCACTAAGTGCCCCAGCCAGGCTTGGCTTCAACACCTCCAGGGACAGCGACTCCACCACCTCCCTGGGCAGCCCATTCCAATGCCAATCACTCTCTCTGCCAACAACTTCCTCCTAACATCCAGCCTAGACCTCCCTTTGCACTCCTTGAAGCTGTGTCCCCTTGTTCTGTTGCTGGGTGCCTGGCAGAAGAGATTGACCATCAAGTTCAAACCCCTCATGCCAGAGCATGACCTGCCTGGAATACAGACCCTGCCTGCAGATGTTGTTGCTGGGCTCTGAAGGACATCACATCGACAGATGCTCTGCCATCAACAGGCTCTGGAGCCAGACCCAGCGATCCTCACTCCCCATCCCATCCTGGGATGCTCTCCTGCATCAGGAGCTTCATCAGCAGAGCACTTGAGAATGTGCTTATCTTGGTGAGCATGCTCTGGCCCTGCTGCTTTTGCAGTGCAGCAGCACTTGAGCACGAGCTTCATTTAAAGTATGTGGTTAAGTGTTTTGCTTAGCAGGAACGGGTTTAAGTGTATGTTTAAAGGCTTCATTGAGCTGGCATTTAACAGCTGCAGAATAACTGCAAAGAGAACTTTCCCTAGGGAAGAGGGTGGCTTTACATTTGGGCTGTGGGGTTTTTTTTTTCCCCTTCCCTTTTCCTCCCTGGAGGAAGATTAAGCATTCCACGGGCAACAAAAGCCCTGCATCCTTCTCTCTCACTTTATTTTTTGGTACCACAAATGACAAGGCAAGAAAAGCAATCCTGCAGCACTTAGCAGCACCAGAAGACAACTGCAGGAAGCAAAACGAAAGCAGAATTAAAAGTGCAGCCCCAGAGAGTTCAGCTGCCACAGCAGATTAAGCACCTCGCTGCTGTGCACTTCAAGAGCCAAAGCCAAGGCGTCAGCCTGCAGAAGGGGTCTCGGCTTGGGAAGCCCAGATTTGAACTGATTCTATCTAGACACTGGGTGCCAGTGTTGATCCGCTCTGAGTCTTGCTGGAGAGCGGCCCCGGGCAGGGACTGCTCTTTGTTCTGTTACAAAAAGCCACTTCCAACTTTAGAGGAGCGCATTGTTCCTCTCCTTATTGATCTGCCCGAGCTATTGGCTGATCACCCAGCAGCAGAAACGGTAGCCAGCTCCATCTGGTTAAATAAACATTTCCGAGCTGAGGAAGGGCAGTCGCCACCACACTGCACTCCTCGGGTTTGTTCTGCTGCCTCTCTGGATCCAGCAGGTATCAACAGTGCAGGGCAGCAGCAGCTCCTGCCAGGGAATGAGAGCCCAGCAGTGTTGGTGCTCCTCAAGTCTCCCCTGCAGCACTCTGATCCCTGCACCCAAACACAGCCGTGCAGTGCCCTCGCAGCAGCGGCAGCAGCAGCTTACAGAAACACACAACTGGTTTGGTTGGCAAAGCCCTTTAAGCTCAGCCAGTCCAACCATTCTCTACCTCTACCAAGGCTGTTCCTGAATCATAGCCCTTAGCACCACAGCTCAGCATCTTTTAAACATCCCCAGGGATGGAGATTGAATCAAGGAGGATGAAGCTGGTGAGGGGCCTGGAGCACAGCCCTGTGAGGAGAGGCTGAGCTGAGGGTGTGCAGCCTGGAGGAGGCTCAGGGCAGAGCTCATTGCTGTCTGCAGCTCCCTGCAGGGAGGCTGTAGCCAGCTGGGGTTGGGCTCTGCTGCCAGGCACCCAGAAACAGAACAAGGGGACACAGCCTCAAGCTGTGCCAGGGCAGGTTCAGGCTGAGTGTTAAGAGGAAGTTGTTGGCAGAGAAAGTGATTGGCATTGGAATGGGCTGCCCAGGGAGGTATCTTTCAACCTGCTTGATTCTATGATTCTGTTGCAGGTGCAGCTGGAGATCTCCTCATCATACCCCAAACATCACTGTCCCAAGTGCCATCCAGATTCATCTCCCTGGAGACCTCACTCCCCAAGATGACAGTGGAAAGGAACCAGAACCACAGCATCATTCTGGTTGGAAAAGGCCTTTGAGATCATCCAGTCCAACCATTCTCTATCTCTGCCAGGGCTGGAGCTAAACCATGACCCTCAGCACCACATTTCTTAAACATCCCCAAGGATGGAGATTTGACCAAATCTCTGGACAGCCTCCTCCAGTCTTTGAGAATCCTTTCAGTGAAGAAGTCTCTTAATATCCAACCTAAACCTCTCCTGGTGCAACTCAAGGCCATTTCCTCTCATCCTATCATTTGTTCCCTGGGACAAGAGACCAACCCCTCCTTCAGGCTCTAACCTCCTTCAGGGAGTTGCAGAGAGACAGAAGCTCTCCCCTACGATTTTCTTTCTTCTAGTAGCTTCCACATATCTTTTCTACCTCTCATTCCTGGCTTTCAGAAACGTTTGGAGGGGCAGGTGGGGATCACACCCAATGCTCCTGCCCTGAGCAGCATCTTCCCAAGCAAGACAGACTGCATTAGCCCACAACTATGTTGAGATTAAACCACCAACAACTCATTTCTGAAGAAGCAGGGCCTGAAACTCCTCTCATTCAAAGCTTCCACTCAAGTCTGGCTCACCCCCACAAATAAGCATGGAAAAAGGCAGTTTGCTTTCAGGTTTTAACTGCCTTCCTAACTTACTGCCTCTAATTTATTCCCTGCTGGAGTTATCTTCTCTCTGCCTTCTCCAGGAAGCTTGGCTACTCAATGCCCCATACCAGCCAGCGCTGAAGGCATCACTAACTGGGACATCGACCTTGCAGAGCAGGACATTAGCTAAGCAGTGATCCCACCCGGGCCACTGGAAGTACTCCTGAGAACAGAGAGGTGAAATATGACACTGCTGGGCAGAATGGTCGATGGTGAAAGCATCCAGGAGTGCTGAGCTGACACTGCAGATCCCTCCTCTCGCTAACCAGAAAGCAAACACAGGCCAAGGACGGTGCCATGAAGGAGTGCACTGAGCTGCTCTGGCAGCTAGAGAATCACAGAACTGTTTGGCTTGGGAAAGGCTTCTCAGATCATGGAATCCACCACCATGGCCATTAAACCATGCCCACATATTTCCTGAACACCTCCAGGGGTGCCGACTCCACCACCTCCCTGGGCAGCCTGTGCCAATGCCTGAGCACTCTGTCGGCACAGAAATTGTTCCTCATCTCAAACCTAGCCCTTCCCTGCCACAATTTCAGGCAATTTCCTCTCATCCTATCACCTGATAATGGGAAGGAGAGACCAACCCCCACCTCACTACAACCTTTTGCTCCTGGCACTGCAGATTCATTATTAACTTGTGGTGATAACCGATTAAAAACATATATATATGTATATACACACACACCTCGACAGTAATTTCATCTTCTTCAGTAGAAACAAAGCTAAAGTGATCTAATTATGTCATAAAACCCTGCCTGAAGACACAGGTGCCTACACTGCAGAATTTGCCATGAGCAGAATTTTACAAGCTAGGCAGGAACAAGAGCTCCTCACAGAGAACAAGTCCTGGGAGCTCCCCGATGCCTGGATGGGTTCAGGAGCAGGAGCTCACCCTGACTGCAAGGACCTTGCTCTGATCTCGCATCCCAGCTCAAAGGTAGGTGATGTAGATGTATCCAGTTCTGAAGCCACTATTGCAAGAGGGATAGGGATGTGCTGGAGTGTGTCCAGAGAAGGCCCACGAGGATGAGCAAAGGGCTAAAGCTGCTCTGCTGTGAAGAGAGAATGAGGGAGTTGGGGCTGTGCAGTCTGGAGAGGAGAAGGCTCCCAGGAGACCTTCTTGTGGCCTTTCAGTAGCTGAAGGGGGCTACAAGAAAGCTGGGGAGGGACTTTTTAGACTGTCAGGGAGTGACAGAACTAGGGGGGATGGAACAAAGCTGGAGGTGGGGAGATTCAGGCTGGATGTGAGGAAGGAGTTGTTCAGTATGAGGGTGGTGAGAGCCTGGAATGGGTTGCCCAGGGAGGTGGTGGAAGCCTGATCCCTGGAGGTATTTAAGGCCAGGCTGGCTGAGGCTGTGGACAGCCTGATCTAGTGTGAGGTGTCCCTGGGCATGGCAGGGGGGTTGGAACTGGCTGAGCCTTGTGGTGCCTTCCAGCCCTGCCTGATTCTGTGCTCAGCCCTGCCTGCTCTTTTCTCTCCTACATCCCAGCCTATTTCAATGCCAGTGGGCATTAAAAGGACATTTGTGCAAGCTGAGGTTAAGGCAGGCAGGGAAGGTGCAAGAGGAAATGCCTGCAAGATTAGCTGAAAGGAAAGCAACAGCCAAAACCTGTAACTTCAGCATGGATGTCATGAAAACGTCCTTCAGCAGCAGGGAAGCAGAGCATGGAAAGGCCCTTCCCAGGCACCCACTGCCCTTGCAGATTTTCAGGATGCAGCCAAACAAAAGCACAGGAGACACAGTCTGATGATGGCCAAACGCTCCTGCTTTGTGGGGCAGCCTGCAGCAGAACCCTCCTGCAGCAGAACCCTCCTGCAGCCCCTTTGCTGTTGCTGGGAAGGGAACATCTCCAGCTCCAGCAACTGGTTACAGAAGCCCCCTCCCCAGGCAGACACAGACCTGGAGCAGGTTAGCAAATCCCCACGGGCTGCATTCCTCCTTGAGTGACAGAAAGTCACTCCAAGTAAACATCTTGGGCAGGAGTTGGAAGGTGACTTGGCTGTCACTCCTGGGCATGTGGCTTGAAGGCCGTGGGTGTAATTTCATGCACATCTCAGACAAGCTGTGGCTGAGCTGCACTTTATGCCTCTCACACACTGCCAGGCCACTTGTGAGCCAGCCCCTGCAGGGACACTTGCAGCCTGCCTGCCACTTCTCATTACCAACACTCACCCGTGAGACCTTTGCGCTGCCACACGTGTTGGAGAGGCAAGGAGAAACGTCCATCACCACTTAGCACCTCTGCAGCCAGAGTGCCTGCTGGGCAGCCCCAGCAAGGAGAAAGACCTGATGGCTGTGGCTGCAATGGTTAGCAAGAGAGCACAGCTCTGCTTACAGGAGCCACAGAATTAACTGGTGAGAGGCCTGGAGCACAGCCCTGTGAGGAGAGGCTGAGGGAGCTGGGGGTGTGCAGCCTGCAGCAGAGGAGGCTCAGGGCAGAGCTCATTGCTGTCTGCAGCTCCCTGCAGGGAGACTGTAGCCAGCTGGAGTTGGGCTCTGCTGCCAGGCAGCCAGCAACAGAACAAGGGGACACAGCCTCAAGCTGTGCCAGGGCAGGTCCAGGCTGGATGTTGGGAGGAAGAACTTCACAGAAAGATTGACGTTCAAATAGGCTGCCCAGGGAAGTGGTGGAGTCACCATCCCTGGAGATGTTTAAAAGGAGGCTGGATGAGGCACTTAGTGTCATGGGTTAGTTAATTAGAAGGTGTTAGGTG
>WAAF01019186.1:27773-37815 GCA_013400475.1 Tricholaema leucomelas | reverse complement strand
ACTGTGACAGAGCAGCTCTTTGCCATGCAATTTCATCTAAGTAAAAACCTCTTCTATTATTTTTTCCTTCCCTTCTGGGGCTGTGCATCAGGCTCTCAGAGGGGAGATTCTAGGAAGTAAAAGCAATGCTCCAGCAGAAAGAAATAGGGCCCATGGCAAAAGATAAAGCAGGGAAAGCAACACATATGCCTCAGCCTCAGCCATAGCTGACTAAAGCTTGTCAGAAGCCTGCAGTGGACTGTTCAGTGCCTGCCACCACAGCCTTTGCTCTACCAGCTGAGCTGAACCAGATATTTTTAGACTAAACCCCTTTTATGAGCTGTTCGTCTTCTTACTGCTTGGTTCCATTCATTATATTTTTAATCATGTCCAAACAACTGAGCTATTAAATAAATTCCAAAGCAGCACAGCAGGCTGTGGCTTATGCAAGCTAAAGATCAGAGCAGTGGGAGAGAAAGGCTACTTTGGTGGCAGATTAAACCTTCCCTTTCTGACAAAGCACAAAGTAACTGCTGGACTCAACTGCCACGCACTCAGGATTAGGACCATTTCTCAGCCCATGTCTCCTGCTGACATCATGAAAGACATTCAGGATATGATTTACTTTAGAAAAGTTTAGAGGCATCCCACAAAGGAGGGAGAAAGTTATGTAAGTAACCTTTCAGTAATGAAGTCCTCACTGCAGATGCCTTTGTTAGCCTCCAGCCCAGCACCTTTCAAGCACGGATTTGTACAGCCAGACTCTGGGAGCTATCCAGACAGCTTCGGCGTCTTGTCACAACTGTCTGGAAATGAGAAGCTCCACAGTGCTGTGACCAGGAGCAGAGAGAGGAGAGATGCTGCACTGCACACCTTCCAGCACTCACAGCAGAGCAACTGCAAAACTTTCAGTGGTGTTTAAACACATCCACCCACCTGCTTCTGCACAGGCTGCCAGGTTTGACTGAAATCAGGAGCCTTGTTGTGCCACAAGTCAGAAGGAACCAACATGACACATCTGAGGAGCAGAAGGAAGCTGCTGTTGTCCTATAAACCACGACACCAGCCTCATCAGGCAGCTCATCAGACACAGGATGAGTCTCCCTTCTTCTGAATGTTGCAATTTGGGAATGGCAGCCCCTGGAGCAAGGTCTACAGCACCGAGGTGGCAGAGGTTGGCTCGGTCCATGGTCTGTGCCCAGAGGCTGACCCAAGGACCAAGCAACTAAGGGTCAGAGGGGGAAAAGGTCACTAAGTACTTTCTCAGCTATGGGCTTACACCTGCCTTGCAACTTGTAAAGGGTTAACCCTCCTGGGGGGGTGGCCTTGACCCTGACCCCAGGTCCTCCTGACTCCTCCCCAGGAGTGGGTCTGACCCTTACTCCAGGTTAGTGTTTAGCTCACTCCCACTTCTCCTCTAGCCCCCTACAAAACCAGACAAACGTCCTCTTTTGTGCTCCCTTGCCAGCATCACCCTCCTGCCCTGCTGCTCTTCGTTTTACCATGTGGCCATCAGCCCAGGAGGGACAAAACCCCACTGCCACCCATCTGCTTGTACAGATGCATTTTCTACCTTGTCTTCCCTTCCCTATACCTTTCTGTAACTCCCCTACCTCAAATACCTTTGATTTATTGCAAAGTTTTCTCTTTTAACTTCCAAATCAAAGTGAGACTACTTTCTTTGGGTGTGCTTTACCTCTTTCCTCTCCACATCTAATTCCTCTGCTTTGGAAAAAGGGGAGGAGAGGGAAAGGCATCCTAGAAATTGTTATTGGTTCTATTAACTCTCTTTGAGTCTCTGGGAAGTTTAAACTAGAACTGAGACACAACTCCACCCCACCTCAGCTTCTCACCTTTCCAGAGCAAGTGACTCCATGCTGCTAGTTCCTAACAGCCTTCACTCCTTCACCCTCCCTTCCAAATCCCTGCACTCACAGAATCACAGAATTAACCAGGTTGGAAAAGACCTCTGAGATCATCAAGTCCAACCTAGCACCCAACACCTTCTAATCAGCCAAACCATGGCACTAAGTACCTCATCCAGTCTCCTCTTAAACACCTCCAGGGATGGGGACTCCACCACCTCCCCGGGCAGCGCATTCCAGTGCCAAGCACTATGAAAAGCTTCCTCCTAACATCCAGCCTGAACCTGTCCTGGCACAGCTTGAGGCTGCATCCTCTTGTTCTGTCCCTGGCTGCCTGAGAGAAGAGACCAACCAAAAAGGGTCATTCCCCCCAGATAAACTAAGTCCTACCAGCTCCTTCCCCTCAAACTGAAAACCTCTTGATTAAAGGCTTCAAACTTCACCCAACTCACAACTTTTCCTCAGCTCCTTTTCTCCCTGCCTCAACTTCCCTCCTAACAAAGCAGCTCCCACTGGGGAGATCCCAGGAGGTGTGGAACCAGCTCGAACAGCCTCAGCTGGGCTTGTGCCCAGCAGCCAGCTGCTGTGAGGAGCACAGGAGGATGAACAGCCAGGCCCACAGATTGCTGTCTGGTGGAACTTCAGCCATGAGAATGCTTTCTAGCACTGGAAAGGGGCCTGAGGCTCGAATGAAATGGGATCTGTCCCCCAGCACAGAGTCATAGCTGAAAGCTTAACACCATGTGGCAGTTCTGTAATGTTTTCTATGTCCAAAGCATCACTTAGGCATTACCTGCAGCTCAGGGGACTGGTCAGCCAGGCTGGAAGTCTATTTAGCAGTAGCTCTGGTGGGATTTCTGATAATGGATTCTTCAGCTGCGGCAGAAATGCCACAAAACCAGAGCTGGGTGAGGGGCAGCACAGCCTGAGTGCTTCTACTGCAATAGGAGGTCTCAAAGAGTGGCACCACACTTCCTAGGGCTCTGAGGAGTGTGCACTGCCACTGGATTTCTAACCAAAAGACTCTGAGAGTCCTCCTTTTAGCCAAGAGACTGGGCTACTCCTAGCCAAGAGACTGGGCTACTCCTAGCCAAGACACTGGGCTACTCCTAGCCAAGAGACTGGGCTACTCCTCTTCTAGCCAAGAGACTGGGCTACTCCTAGCCAAGACACTGGGCTACTCCTCTTCTAGCCAAGACACTGGGCTACTCCTAGCCAAGACACTGGGCTACCCCTCTTCTAGCCAAGACACTGGGCTACTCCTCTTCTAGCCAAGACACTGGGCTACTCCTAGCCAAGACACTGGGCTACTCCTCTTCTAGCCAAGACACTGGGCTACTCCTAGCCAAGACACTGGGCTACTCCTCTTCTAGCCAAGACACTGGGCTACTCATAGCACTGCAGCCTGGCACATGCACTCCCAGGGAGAATTCAGAGAGATGGAGAATTGTTTCAGTCAGAAAAGCCCTCTAAGATCAGCCACTCCAACCAACAACCCAACACCACCATGGCCACCAAACCATGTGCCAAGTGCCATGGCCACAGGTTTCCTAAACACCTCCAGGCATGGGCACTCCACCACCTCCCTGGGCAGCCTGTGCCAATCCCTGCCACTCTTGCAGCAAAGAAATTGTTCTTAATCTCCAACCTTACCCTTCCCTGGCACATTTTCAGGCCATTTCCTCTCTTTCTATCACCTGAGACTAGAGAGAAGAGTCTGGTTCATGCCTTTCACCTCTGAACACACAACCTGCATCAGGCTTTATGGCACTTTGGTCCAACACACTTTGAGCAATGTAGACTTTTCTGTCAAATACAATAATTGCAGCTGGTTTGCCACTAAGGCTCCACTGATGCACAGAATCCCAGAATGCCAGGTTGGAAGGGACCCCAAGGATCACCTGCTCCAGGGACCCCCAAGGATCATCTGCTCCAAGCTCTCTAGGTGACAGTGCAGTTGAAATGAGCTGGCTCAGCACACTGCCAAGTTGAGTCTTCAACCTGCCCAGTGCAGGGGACTCCACTGCTGTCCTTGGGAAATGATTCCAACCTGTTTGTTCTCATGGGCAAACATTTACCCCTGGAGTCCAGTGGGAATCTCCCCACCAGTAACCTGTCTCCATCACTGCTGCTCTTTTCCATGGGACTCCTTCTAAAAAGGGAGTCTGCATCCTCCTGGCAGCCACACTTTATATTCTGCTGCATGAACAAGAAAACCTCCAGCAAGGTTTTTTTTCCTTACCTACCACCACCATGGATATGGCAACATTAAAACAGCAACAGATAAAGATTACAGAATTGTTTTGACTGGAAAAAGAGCTCCAAGATGATTGAAGTGCTAGAAGGTGGTTTAGAAAGAACACCTCAAGAAAGCACACAGAGACAACTTAGAATAGTAGAATCAGTCAGGGTTGGAAGAGACCACAAGGATCAGCCAGTTCCAACTCCCCTGCCATGCCCAGGGACACCTCACACTAGATCAGGCTGTCCACAGCCTCATCCAGCCTGGCCTTAAACACCTCCAGGGATGAGGCTTCCACCATGTCCCTGGGCAACCCATTCCAGGCTCTCACCATCCTCATGCTCAACAACTTCTAACATCCAGTCCTAATCTACCTATTTCTACCTTTGCTCCATTCCACCCAGTTCTGTCACTACCTGACAGCCTAAAAAGTCCTTCCCCAGCTTTCTTGTAGCTCCCTTAGGATCACAGGATGGTGGTGGTTGGAAGGCACCCAAGGAGATCATCCATTCCAACCCTCCTGCCAGAGCAGGACAATTCTATCTAACTCAGATCACAGAGGAACACATCCAGACAGGCCTTGAAAGGCTCCAGAGGAGGAGACTCCATGACCCCCTGGGGAGCCTGTGCCAGTGCTCTGTGACCCTTACAGTAAGGAATCATAGAATCATAGAATCATAGAATGGTTTAGGTTGGAAGGGACCTCAAGGATCATCCAGCTCCAACCCCCTGCCACAGGCAGGGACACCTCCCACTAGAGCAGCTCGCCCAAGGCCTCATCCAGCCTGACCTTAAACACCTCCAGGGAGGAAGCATCCACAACCTCCCT
This sequence comes from Tricholaema leucomelas, assembly GCA_013400475.1. Lineage (NCBI taxonomy): Eukaryota > Metazoa > Chordata > Aves > Piciformes > Lybiidae > Tricholaema lacrymosa > Tricholaema leucomelas. The sequence continues at coordinate 32,900 of WAAF01019186.1, read as the reverse complement.
GGGCAACCCATTCCAGTGCCTTACCACCCTCACTGTAAAGAACTTCCTCCTAACATCCAGTCTAAATTTCCCCTCTTCCAGCTTAAACCCATTCCCCCTCGTCCTAACATTACTAGACCGTGTAAATAGTCCCTCCCCAGCTTTCCTGTAGGCTCCCTTCAAATACTGGAAGTTCCCCCTTAAGATACTGAAAGGTCACAATAAGGTCACAGAATCATAGAATCAGTCAGGGTTGGAAGGGACCATGAGGATGACCCAGTTCCAAACCCCCTGCCATGGGCAGGAACACCTCACACTAGAGCAGGCTGTCCACAGCCTCCTCCAGCCTGGCCTTAAACACCTCCAGGGATGAGGCTTCCACCACCTCCCTGGGCAACCCCTCCCAGGCTCTCACTACCTTCATGCTGAAGAACTTCTTCCTAACTCGGCCAAGTATCCCCAGCAGAACACAACTGCTGCTGGGATTACTACACGAAATATGCCAGAATAAACTCACTTTCCTCCCACTGCATCTTCCTGCAAGTCTGGTCTAATTTTATAGGATGAGAGGTTGCGTGGGAAGAACAGGATAAAAGTGGGATCAGTGACTGCAAGGAACTGCAATTAGCATAAAGGTTTCTCTGTGTTCATTTGTGGCACCGAAAAATAAACCTGCAAACAGCAAAACCAACACAATAAAACCAAAGGTTGGACTCTCAGATTCACACAGACTGTGCTGGGTTGGGGAAGGGACCCTCAAAGGTCATCTTGTCCAATCCCATGCAGTCAGCAGGGACATCTCCAGTTAGATCAGGTTGTCCAGGGCCACATTGAGTCTGATCTTGAATGACTCAGACATGTCTCAGGTCAGTCTACTCATCTGTTGCTGTTGATGCTGATCTGCTCAGATGCCTGTTTAAGAAGGACACTTCTGATGAGGATCAGCACTGCCTGATGAGGAGAGGCTGAGGGACCTGGGGCTGCCTAGTCTGGAGAAGAGAAGATTGAGAGGGGATTTAATCAATGTTGATAACTATCTGAGGGCTGGGGGTCAGGAGGGGGGGGACAGGCTCTGCTCACTGCACCCTTGGGCTGCCCAGGGAGGTGGTGGAGTCACCATCTCTGGAGGTGTTCAAAAAAAGCCTGGCTGAGGCACTTAGTGCCATGGTCTGGTTGATTGGACAAGGCTGGGTGCTAGGTTGGACTGGAGGAGATTGGAGGTCTCTTCCAACCTGCTTGATTCTGTGATTCTACAGGACAAGCAGCAATGGATGGAAGCTGCAGCACAGGAGGTTCCAGCTCAACACAAGGGGCAACTCCTTGACTGGAAGGGTCCCAGAGCCCTGGCACAGGCTGCCCAGAGAGGTTGTGGAGTCTCCTTCTCTGGAGCCTTTCCTGGCCTGTCTGGATGTGTTCCTGTGTGACCTGAGCTAGATTGGATGGTCCTGCTCTGGCAGGGGGATTGGGCTAGATGATCTCTTTGTGTCCCTGGCATCCTGTGAGCCTGTGATCTGAGATGCTTATTTTTGTTTCTCCCCAATCCATGGCATAATGATCTGCACCCTCCCATGTTGCTACCCTCCCTGCAATAACAACTAAGATGCCTCCAGTGGCAAGACATTAAAAATATGGTGCAGAGGGACATAGTTTAGTGGTGACCTGACAGTGCTGGGTTAATGATTGGACTTGGTGAATTTAAAAGGTCTTTTCCAACCCCTACAATTCTATGATTCACAGAATCACAGCCTGGTTTAGGTGAGAAGGGACCTTTAAAGGTCATCTCTTCCAAACCCCTGCAGACAGCAGAGCCACCTGCAACTAAAACAGGATTTTTAGAGCCTCCAATCATTTAACTTAGAAGAGTTTCAGAGATAGAACCATAGAATCAGGCAGGGTTGGAAGGGACCACAAGGAGCAGCCAGTTCAAACCCCCCTGCCATGCCCAGGGACACCCTACCCTAGAGCAGGCTGCCCACAGCCTCAGCCAGCCTGGCCTTAAACACCTCCAGCCATGGGGCCTCAACCACCTCCCTGGGCAACCCATTCCAGCCTCTCACCACTCTCATGCTCAACAACTTCCTCCTCACCTCCAGCCTCACTCTCCCCACCTCCAGCTTTGCTCCATTCCCCCCAGTCCTGGCACTCCCTGACAGCCTCAAAAGTCCCTCCCCAGCTTTTTTGTAGCCCCCTTCAGATCCTGGAAGGCCACAAGAAGGTCACCTGGGAGCCTCCTCTGCTCCAGCCTGCACAGCCCCAACTCTTTCAGTCTGTGCTCACAGCAGAGCTGCTGCAGCCCTCTCAGCATCCTCCTGGCCCTGCTCTGGACACTCTCCAGCATCTCCACAGCCCTCTTGTCCCAGGGGCTCCAGAACTGGATGCAGTACTCCAGGTGGGGTCTCAGCAGAGCACAGCAGAGGGGGAGAATCACCTCCCTGGCCCTGCTGGCCACACTTCTGCTGCTGCAGCCCAGGCTCTGCTTGGCTTTCTGGGCTGCAAGTGCACACTGCTGGCTCCTGTTGAGCTTCTGGTCCAGCAGCACCCCCAAGTCCCTCTCCTCAGGGCTGCTCTCCAGCCACTCACTGCCCAGCCTGTATCTGTGCTTGGTACTGCCTCCACCCAGCTGCAGGACCTTGCACTTGGTCTTGCTGAACCTCCTGAGGTTGGCTTGTGCCCACCTCTGCAGCCTGTCCAGGTCCCTCTGGATGGATCCCTGCCCTGCAGCCTGGCTGCTGCACCACACAGCTTGGTGTGGGCAGCAAACCTGCTGAGGCTGCACTCAGTGCCTCTGTTCAAGTGGAGATGGACTCGAGGATCTTAAAGATCTCCCTCCAAGCAAAACAACCCAATGATTCTGTGACCTCAAGCAGGGCAGTGAGGAGAGTCAGGAATGCTGGCAGAGAAGCAAGCCCACTTGCATTTCAGATGTGACCTGGTGCCTCAACCAACGTTTGAAAGACTAAAAAGCAGCAGACAGAAATAACAAGGGGGGGAGGGGGGGGGAGGTAAATAAATAAAACAACCACTCCTAAACGAGCCACTTCTTGCAGCAATGAGCTCTAATGGGTTCCTTGGAACTCGTGGGACTCTGCTTTTTATATTCAACCTCTTTCTTTTCTTCAGCTTTTGTGTTAAGCTGAAAATATCCAACCAGCCCAGCCCTGCTGCTTGGGGAAGTAAAGACACAAGTGCCAAATTCCCCCCACCCTCCATTCTCAATTGGTTATTATCCAGAGTGCAGGCCACACTATTGGAGCCACAATGTGTATTTATATCTGCTTGGCAGAAAGAGCTCTTTGGAATGAATGAGCTCATATTTCCCCACCCCCCAACCCACTAATGGCTTTTGATTTGTCATCTGGATTCAGCATTTCCCAGTACAGAAACACCTGGATAACCAAGAACTGACCCAGAGAAGTGACACCTGGAGTGACAGCAATGATGTCAAATACTCCTCATAGCTGAAATCCTTTCTTGACCTGAGTACAAATTCTGCAGGAAATTGTTTTGGCCTTGAAAAGAGTTGAAAGATCAGGGAGAAAATGCCAGAATCCCTAGGGAAAAAAACCCCACAGCCCAGCATGGAGAATGACCACAGGAGCTGAGTGCATTTGCTCAGTGTTCAGCAGCTGTTTCCCCTGCTGGAGCTCACCAAAGAGCAGTCAGCTCCCCACTAACCTGGGCAGCCTTGCAGCTGTGACATTAGGGGTGAGGAGGGGTCTGGAGCATTTCTCTCTGCCAAAGAGAGGCTTAAAGACCTGGGGGGTTCTTTAGCCTGGAGAAGAGCAGGCTGAGAGAGGATCTGAGCAGTGCTCAGCAAGAGCTAAAGGGTGGGGGCAGACTCTTTGCAGTGCTGCCTGATGATAGGATAGCAAGGAGGTGGTGGAGTCACCATCTCTGGAGGTGTTGAAGCCAAGCCTGGCTGGGGCACTTAGTGCCATGGTCTGGTTGACTGGACAGGGCTGGATGATAGGTTGGACTGGATGAGCCTGGAGGTCCCTTCCAACCTGGTTGATTCTATGATATGGGACAGCAGGCACAAACTGGAAGCCAGGAGGTCTCACTGAAGGAGAAACTTGCTTGTTGGGAGGGTGACTGAGCACTGACCCAGGCTGCCCAAAGAGGTTGTGCAGTCTCCTTCTCTGGAGAGATTCCAACCCCCCCCCAGACACTGATCCTGAGCAAGCTGCTGTGAGTGCTCCTACTTGACCACAGGGACAGACCAGATGATCTCCAGAGGTCTCTTCCAACCCCCCTCCACCATTCTGGGATCCTTTGACTACTCCTAGCTAGGTAAAAAACATAGAAATCAAATCTGAACAACTGTATCCAAAGTGCAGGGAAACAGCACAAGTTAGNAAACCCATTCCTCCTCCTCCTGTCATTACAAGACTTTGTCAATAGTCCCTCCCCAGCCCTCCTGGAGTCCCCTTCAGATCCTGGAGGGCCACTCCAAGGTCTCCTCCAAGCCTTCTCTTCTGCAGGCTGCAGAGCCTCAACTCTCTCAGCCTGTGCTCAGAGCAGAGCTGCTGCAGCCCTCTGAGCATCTTCCTGACCCAAATCCTGGCAGTGAAAGGTATTCTGCTAGACCTGGTCTGTCAATCAGCTGTGGGTAGAGTGGAGCAAGATGCAAAGAGGGATCAGAACAACTGCTCACTTCTCACAGCTGAGGTCTCTCCCTGTGCAATCTCCCTGCTGAAGCACAGCACAGCACAGCACTCCCCCGCGGGCAGAAGGCAGCCGCCGTGACCGCATCAAGTGCTGAGTTTCCATCTTCATGCAAATAACAGCAATAATCAAATGACTACCACAGCTGTGTCAGCCTGGAGTAAAGAACATCCAGGAGCTGATCAAAGCAAGCAGATGACCTCACAGAGAAGATGTTATCCCTCCTTTGGCAATTCATTTGCTTTAGCTGGAGAGAAACCTTTTAAAAACATAGAATCATGGAACGGTTGAGGTTGGAAGGGACCTCAAAGCTCAGCCAGTTCCAACCCCCTGACATAGGCAGGGACACCTCCCACTAGAACAGGTCACTCAAGGTCTCATCCAACCTGGTCCTGAACACTTCCAGGGAGGTTGTGGAGCACAGAAGCACCCAATGTGATCTTTGATCACATTGGGTGCTTCTGTGCTCCACAACCTCCCTGG
>WAAF01019186.1:0-27244 GCA_013400475.1 Tricholaema leucomelas | reverse complement strand
CTGGGCAAAACAGGCACAAGGCTTTAAGTTGGGAGGTTGAGGCTGGATGCTAGGAGGAAGTTGTTGGCAGACAGAGTGATTGGCATTGGAATGGGCTGCCCAGGGAGGTGGTGGAGTGCCCATCCCTGGAGGTGTTTGAGCAAAGTCTGGCTGGGGCACTTAGTGCCATGGTCTGGTTGCTTGGCCGGGGCTGGGTGCTAGGTTGGGCTGGCTGAGCTTGGAGCTCTCTTCCAACCTGCTTGATTCTGTGATTCATTCATAGAACCATAGAATCAGTCAGGGTTGGAAGGGACCAGAAGGATCATCTAGTTTCACTCCCCCTGCCATGGGGAGGAACACCTCTCACTAGACCATGTCCTTAAACCATGTCCTGAAGGGCCAGGTCCATAGGCTGCTTGACCACCTCCAGGGATGGGGACTCCACTGCCTCTCTGGGCAGCCTGTTCCAATCTCTGACCACTCTGTCAGCAAAGAAATTATTCCTAATACCCAACTTAACCCTCCCCTGGAACAGCTCGAGGCAACTGGATGATCTTTGAGGTCCCTTCCAACCTAAACCATTCTATGATTTCTTATTTTCCTGATACTAGAAGAGAATAAACCAATCCAAACCCTACCCAAACTGCTCCAGGCTGGTGGTTTTTTGCTCTGCCCTTGGTTTTCTGTGATGGAAAACTCACAGGACACAAATTACCTTTCCCACCACTTAATCCTTAGTATATTTAGTTAAAATATTGGCTGAAAAAATAAACCCAAGCCAAAGTACAAGCCCACACTCACAGGGTGTAATTGCCTTCCTCATCTCTTGTGGAAACCAATCTAAAACCAACATGATGAATTTTATGAGAGGGATCCTCAGACACAGCTAATAAAAATTTACACTTAAGGAAATAAATGCCATAAGTAGCACATTTTGCTTTCCATCTATAGCTGAAATTAAAGGTCAGGCACTTAACTCTTACAAACTAAATGATTTCTCTGATAATGGAGTTTATCCAGGCTGTTACAGCACTGAGCCTGCAAGGATGCACAGCAAAAACTTCATCCACAATCACTCATCTCCATCAGCAACACTTTGTCTGGAATCACAGAATTGTTTGGGTTGGAAAAGCCCTCTCAGAGCATCCACTCCAACCAGCAACCCAACACCATTGGTGCTCTCCTCTCAGCCTCCTCTTCTCCAGACTAACCAACCTCAGCTCCTTCAGCTGCTCCTCAGAACCCCTGTTCTCCAGGCCCTTCACCAGCTTTGTTGCTCTTCTCTGGATCTGCTCAAGGCCAGATTAGATGAGTCCTTGAGCAGCCTGGGCTAGTGGGAGGTGTCCTTGCCCATGGCAAGGGGGTTGGAACTGGATGAGCTTTAAGGTCCCTTCCAGCCCAAAGCATTCATCGATTCTGTGGAAGAAGCCTGGGCAAAACAGGCACAAGGCTTTAAGTTGGGAGGTTCAGGCTGGATGTTAGGAGGAAGCTCTTGACAGTGAGAGTGATTGGCATTGGAATGGGCTGCCCAGGGAGGTGGTAGAGTCACCATCCCTGGAGGTGCTGAAGCCAAGCCTGGCTGGGGCACTTAGTGCCATGGTCTGGTTGCTTGGCCAGGGCTGGGTGCTAGGTTGGGCTGGCTGAGCTTGGAGCTCTCTTCCAACCTGCTTGATTCTATGACTCTATGACCTGATTAGATTCTCTTCTCAGAGAGGTTCAGCTGCACTCCTTTCAAGTGGCCATTGGCCATATCAGACCAATATATCTAATAATTAAGCAGGGTTAAGTAATTAAAGTTTTTGCAGTTAAATAAACCCCAAACCCAACCCTGCAGAATTAGTAGAAAATCATGAGGGATTAAATACTCCCAGCACAAAAGAGAATGTGTAAAAGCCAATTTACAGGAACAAAGTGGAACCTGTTCCAGTTTTCTGTTGTGGGGAGAAGTTTGTTTACATCCAATTTTACTATCAGGATCATAGAATCAGTCAGGGTTGGAAGGGACCACAAGGAGCAGCCAGTTCCAACCCCCTGCCATGCCCAGGGACACCCTACCCTAGAGCAGGCTGCCCACAGCCTCAGCCAGCCTGGCCTGAAACACCTCCAGCCATGGGGCCTCAACCACCTCCCTGGGCAACCCATTCCAGCCTCTCACCACTCTCCTGCTCAACAACTTCCTCCTCATGGCCAGTCTGAACCTACATTCTCTCTGAGATTTTCACTTTTCCACCATGGTTCTCCCTGAAAATGCTGAAATAGATACCCCTAAAGATATTCCTGTAGTATGTTTGGGTCAGCTTCTCCCTTTCCAGTTATTTTTAGTTGTTGGCTTACCTACATTTTGCATTTTGCTCTCTACAACTCTCTGAAAGGAGGTTGGAGTGAGGGGGGGTTGGTCTCTTCTCTCTACTATCAGGAAGAGAGGAAATGGCCTTAAATTTGCCAGGGGAGGGTTAGGTGGGAGATGAGGAACAATTTCTTTGCTGCAAGAGTGGCACAGGGATTGGCACAGGCAGCTCAGGGAGGTGGTGGTGGAGTGTCCATCCCTGGGGGTGTTCAAGAAACCTGCAGCCATGGCACTTGGGGCCATGGTTTCATGATCATGGTGGGGTTGGGTTGCTGCTTGCACTCAATCTTAGAGGTCTTTTCCAACCCAAACAAATCCATGAGTCTACCCCAGGCTTTCCTACCACCCAGAGAAAGAACACAGTCCCCAAGGCTTGGCACTGCAGAGCTGCAACAGAAGCTGGGTCAGATCTATTAGCACATCCTCAAGGTGAAAGCAAACCAGGTCCTATTTATTTCTGCTCCCCATTTCAGGGATTACTGATTGACAGAGCCTGGTTTTATGAATGATAATAATATCAGTGAGCTTTCCAGAGCTTGAATAATCATTGTTTTTCCTCTCTAATAACACAGTGGAAGAGTCAAGAGCATAAAGCCAGAGTGACCTTCGCCACCTGAGAAGAAGCTGCTGGAAGTGACAGCTGATAACAACAACCAAAAAAAAGAACAGAGCAACACAGCCCACAGCAGCTGAGATAATGCTCCAGCCATTTAATCTCCAGACACATCAGCCCATAATAATCAGAATGATATCAGCAAACTCAGACTGATGACACTCCCTCCTCCCACCCCAACCCCCTTCTCTAAGCAGCATTTCACCTCCCCGCTCCCAGTACCTGGGGACAGAACCAATTCACACTTCCTGCGCTGGTTGTGCACCCAGAGACTCCCTGAACACAGCCCTGAACTCATCTCATCTGGATGGCAAAGCAGATTTCCACCTAAAAGTCCATTTGCAACTAGATATTGACAGTGTCAGAGGCAGAGTTTCCTGCCACCTCCTTCAAATGGTTGTTAATAGTCTCCTCACACAGCAGCTCCTGCTCTGGAGCTTTGCTGCTTCTGCTCAGCCTCAAATGTCTACCTGTGGCATTTCCCAGGCACACGAGCTGCAAGCACAGTCAAGTCAATGCCTCTTCCCCTACCCTCTTTTTAGACACCATAATGAATGGCAAGAACTGGAAAAGGAGTTGGTGCTTAGGACATGAAGGAAATATTAAATCAGGAGAAAAATCACCTTAGCCATGCACACATCCACCCTGAACCACTCAACATAGCTCATATCTGCATGAGCAGCTCGACCATAGTGCAAGACAAAAACCTTTGCTTTGAGTCAGGGAACTGAAAAATGAGTGCCACAGCAGCAAAAAGCTCTGCCTGTGAACCACACAGTGCTTGGAGAGCCCCAGCAGGGATTGCAAGCAGCATTTAAAGGCAAACTTCACAATCATTGGCCTGCATAGAATCAAGTAGGCTGGAAGAGAGCTCCAAGCTCAGCCAGCACAACCTAGCACCCAGCCCTGGCCAACCAACCAGACCATGGCACTAAGTGCCCCAGCCAGGCTTGGCTTCAACACCTCCAGCCACGGCCACTCCACCACCTCCCTGGGCAGCCCATTCCAGTGCCAATCACTCTCTCTGCCAAAAACTTCCTCCTAACATCCAGCCTCAACCTGCCCTGCCACAGCTTCAGGCTGTGTCCCCTTCTTCTGTCCCTGGCTGCCTGGCAGCAGAGCCCAACCCCACCTGGCTACAGCCTCCCTGCAGGGAGCTGCAGACAGCAATGAGCTCTGCCCTGAGCCTCCTCTTCTGCAGGCTGCACACCCCCAGCTCCCTCAGCCTCTCCTCACAGGGCTGTGCTCCAGGCCCCTCCTCAGCCTTGCTGCCCTTCTCTCAACACCTTCCAGCACCTCAACATCTCTCTGCAACTCAGGAGCCCAGAACTGGACACAGCACTCCAGGTGTGTCCTGAGCAGTGCTGAGCACAGGGGCAGAAGAACCTCCACCTTCCAGATATTCATCAGTCCTGCTAAGATCCCCTCCCGGGGGGAGGGGAGAGCCCCAGGCCTCTCAGCCTCTCCTCCTAAGACAGCTGCTCCAGCATCCTTCAACAGATTCTGTTGTGCTGGGGTTAGCCACATCAGTCTGTGTTTGATGATGAGTTGGGGACTCACTAACAAAATTCAATCTCAGTAAATCACCAAATCAACCCCAGCAGCACAGCTGAGGACTTCCTGCCACATTGGTCCCTTAACATGCATCGTGGACACGGCTACAGCTTTATTGTCCTCTGAGCCATAATCAGCTCTCCAGGCTGAACTCAGAGTGCCTCGACTGCAGGAACCAAAGTGTTCAAGTGGGGAGTTGCTGACAGGGAAGCAACTGTCCCCTGTACTGGGCACTGCTGAGGGCACACCTTCAGCACTGGGTTCAGTTTTGCACCCCTACAACAAGAAGGACATTGAGGTGCTGGAGCAGGTCCAGAGCAGGTCTTGTGGGAAACAGTTGGAGGGAACAGGGTTTGGTTGGTGTGGAGAGAAGGAGGGTGAGGGACACCTCATTACTCTCTACAACTCTGAAAGGAGGTTGGAGTGAGGTGGGGTTGGTCTCTTCTCCCCAGTAGCAGGTGACAGAATGAGAGGAAATGGTCCCATGCTGCACCAGGGGAGGTTTAAAAGCCAATTTACAGGATCGGATTGGAACCTGTTCCACTCTTCTATTGTGGGGAGAAGTTTGTTTACATCCAGTTTTACTATTCTCTGTGAGATTTTCACTTTGGCACCTTGGTTCTCCCTGAAAATGCTTGAATAACTTTCCCTAAATATCTTCATGTAGTATGTTTGGGTCAGCTCCTCCCTTTTCAGTTGTTTTTAATTGTTGGCTCACCTACACTTTGCATGAGGTGTGGGCTGAGCAGTGCTGAGCACAGGGGCAGAAGAACCTCCCTTGTCCTGCTGCCCACACTGCTCCTGAGCCAGCCCAGGATGCCATTGGCTCTGCTGCCCACCTGGGCACTGCTGCCTCATCTTCAGCTCCTCTCTGCCAGCACCCCCAGCTCCCTCTCTGCCTGGCTGCTCTCAGCCACTCTGGCCCCAGCCTGTAGTGCTGCTTGGGGTTGCTGTGGCCAAAGTGTAGAACCCTGCACTTAGTCTTGTTAAATCTCATCTTAAATCCTCTGATTCTATATCTTTCCAGCTGCATACAGCTGGAAGCAATCTCATGTTCTTAATGCCTCCTTTCAGCTGAAACCCCTTCCCCAGAGGAGTAGGTTTTGAAGGAGGAGCTTCTTTTTCCCTCTTGCATCTTCAGTGGCTGACAGCTAACCCTACAGCTTTCTTCCTCAAAGCATTATTCAAGGTGAGCAAGCCTGGTAAAACCAGAGAGACACAGATCACCACGTAGCATCTGCATTCACTTCTGGAAGCAAAGATAAAGTTAATTAAATCTTATTTAATTTGAATTAAGACAGATTCACTCTGCTTGAGCTGATCAAACCCCTAAACCAAAAGGCAGAGCACACAGAGGAAGCAGCTTTGTGTCCCAACAGCCTTCCTGAAGATGCACACATCCACATAGATTCTTTTACACCCATCTGCAGCTTCTCTGCCCTGCTCCTCCGTGGACAGGATGAGTGCTGGAAGAGTCCATCAGACACACAAGAGACACCTACATGGCACCACAGGGATCACGAGTCCTGTGCACTGTGCTTGCAGGAGTGATGAGAAGACCACAGAGGAGTGATGTAGCAAAGGAGATGAGAGGTCAAAGGAGAGAAGCACAAAGCAGCCTCCTAATCACAGAGGAACTGAAGCTTCCAGCCAGTCCTTCCTATCTAAACTGCTGCAGACAGGCAGCCGCAGTCTGCATTCCCCAGCAATCCACACACCACTTCCACAGATCAGATAAACTTCAGAGCCTCAGATGGAGGATTTATTTATGAGCCTAAATCAAGATGTAGATGCTCAAATACATATCCCAGTGAAGTACAAAATATGAACCACTGAAAGCAGTTTAAGATGATGAAGATTCCTGCAGAAGCCCCAGCTGGTGCCAGGCAGACACAAGCTGATCTCTGCAGCTGAGGACCAGCCCTGGTGCTCTTTTCTTTACACACAGAAACAAGTGGATGAATTTCATAACCCTTAGATAATGCCCTCTAAACCTGCATTTCTGGATGCTGTGATGCAAGATACAATTTTCCAGGCTGGTGGATTTCTATAGGACTGAACAAGTACTCAAACCTCTGCTCACAATAAGATAGATATAAACAGCTCCAACAGGCAAGCACAGGCAGCAAATAGCTCCCACATGCAGGTACAGGCAAGCAAACAGCTCCCACAGGCAGCTACAGGCAGCAAACAGCTCCCACAGGCAGGTACAGGCAAGCAAACAGCTCCAGCCCCTGCCAAGCTGCACAGAATTGTGTCCAACACTCTAAAAGCAAACTAACCCCCCCAAAAAACCAACCAACCAACCTCTGGGGATGCAAAACAGTAGAGAAGTGCAGGAGACTTTTAAGACCTGTCTGAGTGAGTTGCTGTGTGACCTGCCCTAGGTGACCCTGCACTAGCAGGGGGTTTGGACTTGATCTTCATAGGTCCCCTCCAAACCCTACCATTCTGTGGTACAGTAAGGAGCTTTGGTATCAGGAATACAGAAGCTGGCTCAGATGGTGGCTGTGGACCCTTGGGAATGTCTTTCTATGGCACAGGCCAACAATCAGAAGCAGGATTCAGGTGGGATCATTTGTCACAACACCTTCCCTACAGGGAAGTGAAAGCCCAGGCTTTGGATTTTGGAAGGCAAGAGAATTTCAGCTGCAGTCAGTGTGGAAGCCAAGCTAGCCAAAAGTCTCCTTGAGCCCAGCTGGGAGCCAAAGCCAGGTGCTGAAGAGAAGTGTGGCCATGGCACTGTGGGACATGGTTCAGTGGCCATGGCAGTGCTGGGTCGATGGTTGGGCTCCAGGATCTTAGAGAGCTTTTCCAACCAAAAGAGTTCTATGATTCTATGAAAGAAGTTTCAGAGCCAGTCTGGAATGGCCATGGTGGTCTTGATCTTAGAGGTCTTCTCCAACCAAAAGAGTCCTATGATTCTATAATCAAGGCTGGATGAGGCCTTGAGCAACCTGCTCTGCTAGGAGATGTCCCTGCCTATGGCAGGGGGTTGGAGCTGAATGATCCTTGAGGTCCCTTCCAACCTAAACCATTCTATGATTCTATAAGACAGAGCAGCCATCTGCAACCAGGGTCACAGGATACTAGGGGTTGGAAGTGACCTTCACATTTGAGTCCAATCACCCTGCCAGAGCACAGGTCACATAGGAACACATTCAGATGAGTCATAGAATCATAGAATGGTTTAGGTTGGAAGGGACCTCAAGGATCATTCAGCTCCAACCCCCTGCCATAGGCAGGGACACCTCCCACTAGAGCAGGCTGCTCAAGGCCTCATCCAGCCTGGCATCTTGACAGTCTCCAGAGAAGGAGACTCCACAACCTCTCTGAGGACACTGTGCCAGTGCTCTGTGACCCTTAGAGTCCTCCTATCATCCAGCCTAGACCTCCCCTGGCACAGCTTGAGGCTGTGTCCCCTTGTTCTGGTGCTGGGTGCCTGGCAGCAGAGCCCAACCCCACCTGGATACAGCCTCCCTGCAGGGAGCTGCAGACAGCAATGAGCTCTGCCCTGAGCCTCCTCTTCTGCAGGCTGCACACCCCCAGCTCCCTCAGCCTCTCCTCACAGGGCTGTGCTCCAGGCCTCTCCCCAGCCTTGCTGCCCTTCTCTCAACACCTTCCAGCACCTCAACAGTATCTCCTGTGCACCAGCACCTCTAAGTCCTTCTCCTCAGGGCTGACTTCATTCCAGATGTGCCCTATCCTCACCATCTCACCCTGCCTCTCCCAGGCAGCCTGGTTGTACCTGCTGAAGCACACTGTGCATGTGGAAGGATCAAATGGCAACGAAGGACGGAGGAAGCCTTTTAACCAAATTGGCTTGGCAGGCAGGCTGCAATTTTCACACAGCTCATTAGTGGTGACTTTTTATGGAAATGTATTCTGAAACAAAACCAAACCTCATCTAACAACTCCATGTTCTGCAAATAGATTCCTTGATTGAAAAGAAATGGTGCTCTATTATATGCAAAAGGAAAAAGGAGGGAGGGAAATGGGGGGGAAAAAAAAAGGAAAATACAAAAGGGCAAGAAAGGAGGAAAATGAAGGGGTCAAGGAAAGAAGCAGCACAAGGAGAGTCCTTCAGAAAATACCTTCATGCTGTGCTGAGACTTCCAGGTACTGAGAAGTGATAGGATGAGAGGCAATGGTTTGAAACTGGAGCAGGGGAGATTCAGCTTGGACATCAGGAGGGAGTTCTGCGCAGTGAGAGCAGTGAAACACTGGCACAGGTTGCTTGGAGATGTGGTTGAGGCCCCATCCCTGGAGACATTCAAGATCAGACTCGATGTGGCCCTGAGCAACCTGCTGTAGTTGGAGCTGTCCCTGTTGCCTGCAGGAGGGTTGGCCAGGATGCCCTTTGAGGGTCTCTTCCAACCCAGTACAATCATAGAATTAACCAGGTTGGAAAAGACCTCCAAGATCATTGAGTCCAACCTATCACCTAACCCTTCTGATTAGCTAAGCCATGGCACTCAGTGCCTCATCCAGCCTCCTTTTAAACACCTCCAGGGATGGTGACTCCATCACCTCCCCAAGCAGCCTATCCCAATGACAATCACTCTTTCCATGAAGAACTTCTTGCTAACATCCAGCCTGAACCTGCCCTGATGCCGCTAGAGGCTGTGTCCTCGTGTTCTGTCCCTGTGTGCCTGGGAGTTTCAAGCCCTTTCATCTGTCCAGTCACACACAGTAAGTACATCTCAAGCACAAATCAGAGAACCAAGGAATGCCAGGGGTTGGAATGGACCTCCAGAGATCACTGAGCCCAAACCCCCTGCAAACAGGACCACCTAGGGCAGGTCACACAGGAAAATGTGCAGGTCAGGCCACACAGTTCTGGGTGCCTCAATTCAGGAGAGATGTTAAGGTGCTGGAAGGCGTTGAGAGAAGGGCAGCAAGGCTGGGGAGGGGCCTGGAGAACAGCCCTGTGAGGAGAGACTGAGGGAGCTGGGGGTGTGCAGCCTGCAGAAAAGGAGGCTCAGGGCAGAGCTCATTGCTGTCTGCAGCTGCCTGCAGGGAGGCTGTAGCCAGGTGGGGTTGGGCTCTGCTGCCAGGCACCCAGCAACAGAACAAGGGGACACAGCCTCAAGCCGTGCCAGGGGAGGTTCAGGTTGGATGTCAGGAGGAAGTTGTTGGCAAGAGAGTGATTGGCATTGGAATGGGCTGCCCAGGGAGGTGGTGGAGTGGCCGTGGCTGGAGGTGTTGAAGCCAAGCCTGGCTGGGGCACTTAGTGCCATGCTCTGGTTGCTTGGCCAGGGCTGGGTGCTAGGTTGAGCTGGCTAAGCTTGGAGCTCTCTTCCAACCTGCTTGATTCTATGATTCTGAAGATCTCAAGAGACTTCACCACCTCTCTGGGCCACCTGCTCCAGGGTTCTGTTTCCAAATGCCACAAGAGCAGAGTCAACATCCAAGTCTCACACCCTCTGCAGTGTTTTCTGCACTCCTCCCATATGCTCTTCTCCAAAATGGGCTGCTCAGAGCAGCTGAAGTGTGAGGGGAGCAGCAGTGAGACCTCCCTGACAGCAAAGTGTCCCTGTGCTGGAGCTGAGCAAGTGTCACTCGGTGTTTGTTTAAATGCTTAGTGCTGGCTCCTATTTGCCAAGCATTAGCATTGCTGCTCTCCTGCCTCTGCACTGATTGATCTCATTTGCATATGCAAATCAAGCAGCAGTATGAGACACTTAATATTCCCTCAAACTTCACTTTACTGCTGCAACAACATGGGTCAATACCTCAACTCCATCCTCCAGCATGTGGGGAGGGGAAGGCTCTCGCTGAGTCAGCAAATGCTAATAAGCTTTGCTGCTTTCAAGTCTTAAAATCAATTAGTAGTATATTAAGGCAGCCTTGCTGGGAGCTCATTTAAGTAATAAAAATCTTTTGTATAGCTAAAAAGAAAAGGAATAAGAAGGTTGACTCTTCCCTCCCCAGGGAGCTGCTTTAATCTGAAGTCATAATGAAAAGCAATGGATCTGCCACTGTGGTTAGGGGAACAGGAGCTGCTCATGCAATCAGAAGGGCTTTGGCTGGAAAAGGCCTCTGAGATCATCAAGTCACCAAGCCAACACCACCATGGCCACTAAACCTCGTGCCACAGCCACAGGTTTCTTCAATGCCTCCAGGGATGGGGACTCCACCAGCTCCCTGGGCAGCCTGTTCCAGTCCCTGACCTCTCTTTCTGGAAATAAACTCTTTCCAAGATCCAGCCTTAGCTCATTACCTCAACTGGGAATCGTCCTCCTCCTGGCTGGCTGCAGAGGGAGGGCAGGAAGGATATCCCCCAAACCAGCCAGTCTCTGGTCCAAGTTTTCCCCCTACCCTTGTTACTATCACAGACAGCAAGAGGAATTCAGAGCAGCAGATCCACAGCCACCAGCCCTCTGTCCCTGCATTCCTGACACTGATCCCACACTACAGAAGCACCACACTTGCCCTGACACTTGCAGAACAGTGACTCCAGGCTGTCACAGCATCAAACACCTCACCCAGCAGTAGAGGCACTCCCAGACTAGCACCACATGCACTGCCTTGGGAAGCTGCATGATCAGTTGAGGCAAGGAAATGGTCCAGCAAAACCCCATCCTGAAGCCTCCCCCCTGCTACAGGCATCACCCACCTCCAGCAGATCTGCTCAAACCCTCCCCCCAAAACCCAAACCCTCCAGGTCAGCTTCCCCACCCTGATGGGTGCTCAGCACCAGCAATGCTCTGGAATTAAGCAGCTGCACCAAGATCCATGAAACANCACCCTGATGGGTGCTCAGCACCAGCAATGCTGTGGAATTAAGATCCATGAAATCAGAGCCAGTGCAGCTTACACCAGCTGAGTGTCTGTGGGCCACCCAGTCACAGGCTCACATTCATCCAACAGCAGATGAGGTCCAGACATGACAACTGATGGAGGGGCAGCTTTTAAGCTTGCTCTTCTCATTCAGATGCAGCTGCTGCAAGTTACCAGTGCCCAGAACTCGCTGCTTTAAACCAATGCTTTGAACTCTACCAACCACAAAGTACTTGACCTTGAGCACCCTCATCATTCAAAGCCAATCTGAACCTCAGCTGGGACAGAGCTGAGCTCTATGCCCCAGGAGGCTCTCCTCCTGGACATGCCCTCCCCAGCTCAACAAGTGCCCATTCCCAAGCTCCAGTACTTCCCAGAGAGGGACAGTGGCCAGGGACAGCTACTTATGTTTATTTCTTCATCTTCTAGTCCAGCCTGTGGGTTTATGGGTGCCTGACTACCTGGTGTAGCACCCAGCTCATGAACACTGCAAGGGGCCAACACCTTCCTTGTTTGCTTGATTTGACTTCACTGAATTTATAGGACATCATCTGCAGGCATCAGACTTCCACCAGCTCCTGCCAAGGCTGTGAAAAATAATTGAGTCACCACTCTCATGCCAACTCACCACTCATTTCCCTTCCAGGGCTGAAATGCCACTTGATGACTGGAGTATGCCTCTGCCCATGAGGCTGGTTTGCTTCATGGAACAGGAAAAAAAAACCAACAAAAAGGAGTGAAGAGATGCAGATAACTGGAAATAAAGAGCAAACCCAGGATTTACAAACCAGCTTTAGATTCCTCAGCTTGCTCTGTGCCCTTTGAAAGTTGCACATAAAACAGCTGCTCTTGTCTAAGCCACGATCGATTTCTGAAGCAGACATCACAGCAGAGCCATCAGAGGTAGGTTTTCAATGTCAAACCAACAGCAGTTCTGTACCTGGAGGGGCTGGGGGACAAGCTCCCCACAGGCCACTGATGTGTCCTCATAGCCAAGAAGACCAAGGGTCTCCTGGGATGCACTGAGAAGAGTGTGGCCAGTGGGTCCAGGGATCATAGAATCAAGACAGCTGAAAGAGAGCTCCAAGCTCAGCCAGCCCAACCTAGCACCCAGCCCTGCCCAAGCAACCAGACCATGGCACTAAGTGCCCCAGCCAGGCTTGGCTTCAACACCTCCAGCCACGGCCACTCCACCACCTCCCTGGGCAGCCCATTCCAATGCCAATCACTCTCTCTGCCAACAACTTCCTCCTAACATCCAGCCTGACCCTGCCCTAGCACAGCTTGAGGCTGTGTCCCCTTGCTCTGTTGCTGGTTGCCTGGCAGAACAGCCCAACCCCATCTGGCTACAGCCTCCCTTCAGGTTCAGATGTTCTCTTATCTCTCAGTATTGTGTCCAAGGACAGGGAACTGCTGAAGTGAGTTCAGCAGAGGGCTATAAAGATTCTGAGGGGCTTGGAGCATCTCTGTGAGGAGGAAAGGCTGAAAGCCCTGGGGGTGTTGAGCCTGGAGAAGAGCAGCCTCAGAGGGGATCTGAGCAACGCCCAGCAAGAGCTACAGGGCAGGGGGGAAGAGGATGGGTCTGGGCTCTTCTCAGTTGTGCCCAGGGACTGGACAAAGGGGAGAAGGTACAAACTAGAGCCCAGAATGTTTCACTTCAGGAGAAGCTGCCCAGAGAGGTTGTGGAGTCTCCTCCTCTGCAGAGCTTTCAACTCCCGCTGGGCATTGTGCTCCTGGGCAAGCTGCTGTGGGTGCCCTGCTGGAGCAGGGAGCTTGGACTGGCTGATCTGCAGAGGTCCTTTTCAATCCCTAATACTCTGATTCTGTGATTCTTCCAATGTCAGGTCAGCCCAGTAACCCAGGGGAGCATGAATCCCTGACAGCAACCTCAAAGGCTGACCTCAACCAACCCAATTCTTTACTATTCCTCTCCTCAAGCCTGCATCCACCACTTCAAGCACATGACTGAAGGGACCAGTTTGACTGTGCAAACCCCCTCGTTTCCCATCTGCATATGGTCCATTAAATTAAACAGGAGCTGCACATTGCAAACAGCTGATGACAAACAGGGACGCAGCTACAGAGCTGAGAGAGGGTGGAAAGATTCCAACGAGCAGCCATAACAAAATCTGTAACCATATGAGAGGCAAACCTATTGCCAACCACTTCTTTTTTCCTTCTTCTTTATTCTTTTTTTTTTTAACATCAGTTAGGAAACACTTAATTGGAGACAGAATCAATCCAATGCTCTGCTTTAAATCTAATTATAACCCCACTTCTCTTCCAGCCACCACACCGTGTGAAGCAACCCTGTCACTCAATATTATTGACAATGCTGCTTTTGCCTTGCTGCTTACTTGGTGCCTTGCTTTTATCGTGTAGTTCAAACACTAATACCTTGCAAACAAGAAGCAAATGAAAGCTGACTGTGCTGGCTGAACGGTGCCTGCCTGGGTGTAGCTGTGACAGCTCCACGCAGCCTTACGAGCCCCGAGAGCGGCGCAGACAGCAGAGCGCAGACAGCAGAGCGCAGACAGCAGAGCGCAGCCTTCTCCTGCTCCTCACCTCCCCACCACGCTCCTGCACAGCCAAACCCTGCCAGATGTTCCAGCCCAGAGGAGCAGGAAGCCAAGCAGCTCCAGGGTTGTGTGATCCTTTAGCTGCTCCTCATCAAGTGTTGCCACTGCATCGCTGCCTCCAGCCCCAGCAAAGCTCCAGCTCTTTCTGCTCAGCTCCAGGTTTATTGCTACTTGACAGGCAGCAGGGACTCAAAAGGGTTAACACCATGGTTTGGCTCCTATCCTTCCCTCCAGGCATGATGTTCATGAGCCCAGAATGCAATGGGTTGGAAGGGAGCCTCAAAGGTCATCTTGTCCAACCCCCCCTGTAGTGATAGGATGAGAGGAAATGGATTGAAGCTTGATGAGGGCAGGCTGAGACTAGAGATTAGGAAGAAATTCTTTCTTGTGGGGATGGGGAAGCACTGAACAAGTCACCCAGGGAGGCTGTGGATGCTCCCTCCCTGGAAGTGCTCAAAGCCAGGTTGGGTGAAGCCTTGAGCAACCTGTGCAGGTGGGAAGTGTCCCTGCCCATGGCAGTGGAAGCTGGAACTGCATGATCTTTAAGGTCCCTTCCAACCCAAACCCTTCTCTGAATCTGTGAATCTCCAACTGGATCAGGTTGCTCAGGGTTCAATCAAGTGTGGCCTTGTTCATTATGATTGATCATGATTTTCTTAATCCCCATGGATTAAAGCAGATTTAGACAGCTCAGACACCAGAACATCAACATTCTACATGTTAGGGGCCTGGAACACAAGCTCCACGAGGAGAGGCTGAGGGAGCTGGGGGTGTGCAGCCTGCAGAAGAGGAGGCTCAAGGTAGACAACTACCTGAAGGGAGGTTGTAGCCAGGTGGGGTTGGGCTCTACTGCCAGGCACCCAGCAACAGAACAAGGGGACACAGCCTCAAGTTGTGCCAGGGCAGGTTCAGGCTGGATGTTAGGAGGAAGTTGTTGGCAGAGAGAGTGATTGGCATTGGAATGGGCTGCCCAGGGAGGTGGTGGAGTGGCCGTGGCTGGAGGTGTTGAAGCCAAGCCTGGCTGGGGCACTTAGTGCCATGGTCTGGTTGCTTGGCCAGGGCTGGGGGCTAGGTTGGACTGGCTGAGCTTGGAGCTCTCTTCCAACCCACATGATTCTATGATTCTACAACCAGCAGCCATCTGGGAAGAGCAACATGAGTCAAAGCAAGTCAACTCAACCCACAAACCAGCTCAGCTATGGACACGAAGGCACTGAGAAGTGCATGAGGCCAGCAGAGCCAATTTAGGCTCTCAGCTGCTGATCTCTTTGGCTCACTCTAAGCTGCAGCAGCAAACTGAACTAACAAATCCATCTCTGGTGCATAGGATTAGATGAGAACTCCTGGGTCATCTGCTGCTGCCCTCTGCTATTTCATGGCTTCTCCATATGGTTGGCCTAGAGACAAGACAGGGGCAGTTGCTCTTTACAGCATTGCATCTAATTTGCAATGATCAGGATTGAAACTCTTCAGGAAGGCTTTTAGCTTCTGCAGTTGCTCAATACAGCAGATGGGAAGCCTTCTAAAAACCCAAATTAATTACAACTTTGGACAAATTAACTCTAACAAGAATAATTTGTTCTGAGCACCAGAATCTTCACTTTATTATTTTTATCATCAATTCAACACCACTAATTCCATCAGCAGGTTTTCAGGGGGTTAGAAGTGTTTGGTACCAACATCACAGAAGGTGCTGAAGTTCAGCCTGCTGCTCCTGGAGAGCAGCAAAAAAAGAAGTGGAGCTGGGCCTCCCTGTTTGCAAACAAACAAGAGACAGCTGAGAGATGCTGAAAGGAACAGCCCAACGATGCCTCTCTGCTGGGAATGAGTTTAAAACAGTAATGAACATCTCCAAGTTCTGGTGTTAAAGCCTCTTGGAGGCAGAGGGGCATTTGGAACCCAATGTTTCAGTGTTGGCACAGTCAGAGCACCACCATTTGATGGCTTCCCATGCTGTTCCTCTCCAGAGCTTTAGCATGGCCAACTGTGAGGGCTACAAACTTTAATTAAGACTTTAATTCTTGAGCACAGCTCTTTAATAATGAAAAGTAATAGGGTGGATTCAGCATGGGGCTCTAGAGCCAAGAGTCATTTCACCACCCACATCCACTGCTGAAGGAGGTCAGCTATAGTCTAATGCTGCTCCAGCCCTGAAGAGGCTGAGCTCTCTTCACCTGTAACTCAAGAGGCATCACAAAACACTACATATTGTCCACATGGGAAGACAGCATCAGCATTTCAGACTACTCCTTTTGTACTTGGTACTTCACTGACACTTAAATTTGGGACAGTTCCTCTGTTCACAAGCACCAAGCAGTTCAGATCATGTGCCTGAAGCTGCAGAAGCAAATCAGCCCTGACTGCAGCATCTTCCTCATCTTGGTTTGCCCAGCAGGTCAAGGGAAGTTCACCTCCTCCTCTACTCTGCCCTAGTGAGACAACATCTGGAATATTGTGTCCAGTTTTGGGCTCCCAAATTCAAAAGAGACAGGAATCTGCTGAGGGGAGGCCAAGAGAGGCTAGGAGGATGCCTGGGAGAGTGAAACATCTCTCCCATGAAGTCTGAGAGTTCTGGGGCTGTTTAGTCTGGAGAAGAGAAGGCTGAGAGGAGCTCTGGTCAAGGTCTATCAATATCTGAGGGGTGGGGGCAAGATAAAGGTGCCAGGCTCCTTGTGGTGGTGCCCAGTGATAGGACAAGGAACAACAAGTATGAGCTGGAGAAGGCTCAGGGGAGACCTCATTGCTGTCTACAACTACCTGAAGGGAGGTTGTAGCCAGGTGGGGTTGGTCTCATCTACCAGGCACCCAGGGGCAGAATAAGAGGACACAGACTCAAGTTGTGCCAGGGCAGGTTTAAGCTGGACTACAGAAGGAAGTTGTTGGCAGAGAGAGTGATTGGCATTGGAATGGGCTGCCTGGGGAGGTGGTGGAGTCACCATCCCTGAAGTGTTTAAGAGGAGGCTGCATGAGGCACTTAGTGCCATGGGTTGGTTAATTAGGAGGTGTTAGGTGATAGGTTGGACTCCACGACCCTAGAGGGAGGCACTTAGTGCCGTGGGTTAGTTAATTAGAAGGTGATAGGTTAGACTCCTATCTAATCCCAGAGGTCTCTTCCAACGTGGTTAATGCTGTAATTCACAGGAGGTTCCAGCTCAACCTGAGGAGAAACTCTGCTGTGAAGGCACTGGAGCCCTGCAGCAGACTGCCCAGAGAGGTTGTGGAGCCTTCCAAGCCCACCTGGATACGTTCCTGTGTCAGCTGCCCTGGGTGATCCTGCTTCAGCAGGGCAGGGGAGGGGAAGGGGTTGAACCAGACTACCTCTGGAGTTCCCTTCCAACCCCTAACACTCAGTGATTCTGTCACTGGTCCAAAAGGGACAGGAATCACTTTTCAGTTGTATTTTGTAACTCTCTAAGCACAACTCCACAAACAACCCTCTAGAAGAATGAGGTATTTGCGCTTGGGAAAGGGAAGGGCATCTATTATGAAGGCAAACAGCACTGTTTACTTGGGGCTGTTTCCCTCCACATTTAAACACTTCTAATTTCTTAAAATAAGCACTGTTCTTCTAGGCATAATTGTTTCTTTTCAATCAGGCACTTAGTGTTTGCAGCTACCAAATTTGTTGCAGCTGTAATCAAACACCACGTCTTGGGGAAGGGAAAAAAACCACCACCAAACCCAAATCTTCACCTACTGTTCCATCCTGCTGCTTTACAGCAAGCACTGCTGCTGCTGCAGCATCCCCAATAGCCTGCTTGGCTCCAGGGGTTCCTGACTGAGCTGTGATTTGGGTGTGCAAAGGGGAAAAACCCAACTAAATGAATAAGAGTAATTAAAGTTCCCAAAGTTAGACAGATGAGGAGTCCTGAAAAGCTGGGGAGGGACTTGTTAGGCTGTCTAGGGGGACAGCTAGGACTAGGGGGGATGGAGCAAAGGTGGAGGTGGGGAGAGTCAGGCTGGAGGTGAGGAGGAAATTGTTGAGCATGAGAGTGGTGAGAGGCTGGAATGGGTTGCCCAGGGAGGTGGTTGAGGCCTCATCCCTGGAGGTGTTTAAGGCCAGGCTGGCTGAGGCTGTGTGCAGCCTGCTCTAGGGTAGGGTGTCCCTGGGCATGGCAGAGGGGTTGGAACTGGCTGCTCCTTGTGGTCCCTTCCAACCCTGACTGATTCTATGATTCTAACATTGCTGCATCTCATCTCTTCTCTGCAGCCCTTTCCTTGTCAGAGCACAAAGATCATCTAATGAAGCAGGTCGGAAGAGATCTCCAAGCTCATCTAGTCCAACCTAGCACCCAGCTCAGCCCCCTGGGCACGCTGCTGGCTCACTCCCAGCCCCCTGGGCACGCTGCTGGCTCACTCCCAGCCCCCTGGGCACGCTGCTGGCTCACACTCAGCTGCCTGTTTATTAATTTGGCTTAAGTTGGAAGGGACCTTAAAGATCATCTCCTCCACTTTGCCTGCCATGGACAGGAACACCTCTCAACTAGACTCAGCTGCTCAAGACCTCATCCAACTTGGCTTTGAGCAACCTCAGTGTTGAGGAATCCACGACCTCCTTGGGCAACCTATTCCAGATTCTCACCAATCTCCTACTGCAGAACTTCTTCCTCAGCTCCACTCTAACCCTGCTCTCCCTCAGCTTCAAACCATTCCCCTTTACTCTATAGCCAGACACCCTTAGGAAAAGTCCCTCTCCAGCATTCCTGATATGATACAGACCAGTTTCAGATATCTTCCCTTAAATCCCTTTCTGGTTTTCACCCCTCCAGGACTAACAAGGCAGCCAGGAAGTAATGGTTGACAAATAATAATGTCATTTTATTGCATGTCTCCATTAGTAAACTCAAGAGAAGCCACCTGCTGTTCATCATGAATGGCCATTAGCCTTAGTGAGGAAATGGGGTGGAATTCTGAACAATTTTCCTCTTATTGTACAAGACTTGCCCAATTTGTTTGAAATGTCAACTTGCTGTGCATTCATCAGGTGTGCAGCAGCAGCAGCCCTAATTAATTCCTCATTGGAAGTCTTGGCATGTGCCTCAATGTTGGCTGCACACATCTCTGAAGTGGAGCAGTAAGTGGAGGCATTGGTCACTTCTGGTGGTTAAAGCTTCAGGAGGATCTCTCACAAGATCCTGGCCTGGATCAGGAGCAGTGTGGGCAGCAGGACCAGAGAAGTCCTTCTGCACCTGTGCTCAGCATTGCTCAGGCCACAGCTTGAGTACTGTGTCCAGTTCTGGGCTCCTCCATTCAAGAGAGATGTTGAGGTGCTGGAAGGTGTCCAGAGAAGGGGGACAAAGCTGGTGAAAGGCCTGGAACACAAACCCTATGAGGAGAGGCTGAGGGAGCTGGGGGTGTGCAGCCTGCAGAAGAGGAGGCTCAGGGCAGAGCTCATTGCTGTCTGCAGCTGCCTGAAGGGAGGCTGTAGCCAGGTGGGGTTGGGCTCTGCTCCCAGGCAAGCAGCAACAGAACAAGGGGACACAGCCTCAAGCTGTGCCAGGACAGGTTCAGGCTGGATGTTAGGAGAAAGCTGTTGTCAGAGAGAGTGATTGGCATTGGAATGGGCTGCCCAGGGAGGTGGTGGAGTCACCATCCCTGGAGGTGTTCAAAAGGAGACTGGATGAGGCAATTAGTGCCATGGATTAATTAAAAGGGTTAGGGGATAGAATCATAGAATCAAACAGGTTGGAAGAGAGCTCCAAGCTCAGCCAGCCCAACCTAACACCCAGCCCTGGCCAAGCAACCAGACCATGGCACTAAGTGCACCCATCCAAGCTTTTCTTGAACACCTCTAGGGATGGCAACGAAGACCTTGGAGGTCTTTTCCAACTTGGTTAATTCTGTGATTCTGCCTATACTCACATCCTAGGAGAAAAAAATAATACAGTTCTGGGCTGCCCAGTTCAAGAGGGACAGAGATCTACAGGAGACAGCCACACAGAGGGCTACAGGGATGATGATGGGACTGGAGCACTGCCTGATGAGGAAAGGCTGAGACCTGGGGCTGCATCGTCTGGAGAGGACCACAGGATGTTAGGGGTTGGAAGGGACCAACCCCCTGCCAGAGCAGGACCCAGCTCTCAGATATCTATAGGCAGTTCTTAGCTCCCCTCTCAGTCCTCTCTCAACATGAGGAAGAACTTCTTTGCTGTAAGGGTCACAGAGCCCTGGAGCAGGCTCCCCAGAGACGTTGTGGAGTCTCCTTCTCTGGAGACTTTCCAGACCCATCTGGATGTGTTCCTGCATGACCTGCACTAGATTTTATGGTCCTGCTGTAGCAGAGGGGGTGGACTTCATGATCCATGGAGGGGCCTTCCAATCCCTAAGGTCCTGTGAGAAGTCTAACTTGGATTATTTACAGCTGCCTCTACTCTGAAGTGCTCCTGCAGCTGAAACCAAATGCAAAGACTTCCCCAGCAGCTGGTTACATTTTGAGGAGGATCATTTAGGCATTAAAATAAAACATAGATTAGAGGGGGAAAATATAAATCCCACAGTCTGAGGGTGAAAAAGGCTAATTGTGAAATCATGTTGAATTCAAGGGACAGTTTAACAGGGAGGGGGGAGGGAAAGAAACAAATTTATGGTTGCTAAAAGCACAGAAACACTCAATTTAAATAGTTCCTAACTGGTGGGGTTTGAAATGGAGCTGCAGAAGAATTGCTTATCTCTAAAATGGGTCTCTTCAGTAACCAAAAAACACATTAGCTTCAGATCAAACTTGCTCCATGGAAATGAAATTCTCTCTCTGTCCTTTCAATTCAGCAAGAAAAAAGCTGATCGCTTCGCATCGCCAGCCACCCCTGCAGTGCTTTCTCCTCTTTCTTTCTCCAGATGATTCACTTCAGATCAGCACAAACCACTGCCCTTATCACCCCTCTCAGGTGAAGACAGAATCACAGAATCAGTAAGAGTTGGAAGGGAACACAAGGTGNTCAGTCTGTGCTCACAGCAGAGCTGCTGCAGCCCTCTGAGCATCCTCCTGGCCCTGCTCTGGACACTCTCCAGCATCTCCACATCCCTCTTGTCCCAGGGGCTCCAGAACTGGATGCAGTACTCCAGGTGGGGTCTCAGCAGAGTGGAGTAGAGGGGGAGAATCCCCTCCCTGGCCCTGCTGGCCACACTGCTCCTGCTGCAGCCCAGGCTCTGCTTGGCTTTCTGGGCTGCAAGTGCACACTGCACTGTGAGGTTTCCCATGCCACATGGCAGCTCCTCCCCACCCTCTGTGCAACTCCTGAACACTAATTCACAACAACATCTAACAGCAAGGAGTCATCCTGACCTTGTTTTGCAGCTTGAGAGCTGGGAATCCCAGCTGACATGACCAAAGGGGTCATGCAGAGCCACCTGTCCCACAGCTGGGAGGAGAAGACAGATTTCTGAAGCTCTGCCCTGGTGCCTCACACTCAGATGCTGGATCCCCCAGCAGCACTGGTGTGAGATCAGGAATGGTGTGGTCAGCTGGAGCAGGGAAGTGACTGTTCCCCTGCACTCAGCACTGGTGAGGCCTCTGCCTGAGTACTGGGGTCAGGTTTGGGCCACTCACTTCATGAAGACATTGAGAGGCTGAAGCATGTCCACAGCAGGGCAACCGAGCTGGGGAAAGGATCCAGTGAACAGATCTTGTGAGGAGCAGCTGAGGGACCCAGGGGCTGTTTAGTGTGGAGAAAAGGAGGGTTAGAAGAGATCTTCTGGACCTGTACCACTCCCTGAAAGGAGGTTGGAGTGTGGTGGGGTTGGTCTCTTCTTAGTATCAGGTGACAGAACGAGAGAGAAGTGGCCTGAAATGGTGCCAGGGCAGGTTTGGGGTTGGAGATGAGGAACAATTTCTTTCCTGCAAGACTGGTCAGGGATTGGCACAGGCTGCCCAGAGAGGTGCCCTGGAGGTGTTCAAGAAACCTGTGGACATGGCACTTGGGGACATGGTTTAGTGGCCCTGGAGGTGTTGAGTTGCTGGTTGGATTGGATGATCTTGGAGCTGTTTTCCAACCAAGCCAATCCTATCACCATCCTTAGTCACACATGTGTCCACTCCTTGAGATGGGTGAGCTGGGGAAGGAGAACATCAGATTTCCTTTCTGCTCCCAGCCCTTTCTTTCCACAGCAGAAGGAGGAATATAAACCTTCTACTGCTTACTGAGCTTTGACACGTCTGGCATCTAGAGAAAAATCACAGCAAGAGATGGGAGAATAGGAAGGATCAGACAATGAGAGCAGACAGAAACAAGCTGGCAACACACCCCAAACTAAATGAAGAAAGATGAGGAAGTCAGGAAATGAGGAAGAGAGGATTAAGGAAGATCTAGCAGCCAGGCACAATAACACAGAATGAAGTCAGAAACCCCTGAGCTCCACAAGTGTCACAGCACAGCAGCCCCAGAGCTGGCTGCTCCTCAAATTCCACTGCTACCTCTGCCACCTGCCTTACCTGGGGCTGGAAAAAAGCTCTTTAGGCTTCAGAAACCACTCATGAGATTATAGAATGGGTTGGGTTGAAAAGGACCTTGAAGATCATCCAGTTCCAATCCCTCTGCCACAGGCAGGGACACCTCCGACCAGCCCAGGTTGTTCATGACCACATCCAACTTGGCCTTGTACACTGCCAGGGAAGGGACATCCACAACCTCCCTGGGCAACCTGTGCCAGTGTCTCACCACTGTTCTTCCAGCAAAATCCTCTTAGTGGAAATGGGATTTATGAGATTCCATCACTGCTCTCCAGTTTGCAGCCTAAAGGAGACTCAGGGCAGAGCTCATTGCTGTCTACAGCTACCTGAAGGGAGGCTGTAGCCAGGTGGGGTTGGGCTCTGCTCCCAGGCAAGCAGCAACAGAACAAGGGGACACAGCCTCAAGTTGTGCCAGGGCAGGTTCAGGCTGGATGTTAGGAGGAAGTTGTTGGCAGAGAGAGTGATTGGCATTGGAATGGGCTGCCCAGGGAGGTGGTGGAGTGGCTGTGGCTGGAGGTGTTGAAGCCAAGCCTGGCTGGGGCACTTAGTGCCATGGTCTGGTTGCTTGGGCAGGGCTGGGTGCTAGGTTGGGCTGGCTGAGCTTGGAGCTCTCTTCCAACCTGGTTAATTCTAGGAATTCTATGCCACTTAACTGTGTGTCCATCTCAGAGACGCAAAGATACTGAAGGGAATGGAACATCTCTGTCAGGAGGAGAACCTGAGGGAGCTGGGGCTGTGCTGCTGGGAGGAGACTGAGAGGTGACCTCAGCAATGGTTATCAATATGTACAGGTGAATGCCAAGCTCTGCTGGGTGATGTCCAGTGGCAGCACAAGAGGCAATGGTGCAAGCTGAGGCATAGGAAGGTTCATGGAAAAATGAGGAAGGATTTTTTTCCCTGTGAGGGTGACAGAACCCTGCAACAGGCTGCCCAGGGGGGTTGTGGAGTATCCCTTTCCAGAGATATTCCAGACCTGCCTGCATGTGTTCCTGTGTGATCTGCTCTGGGTGATCCTACTCCGGCAGGGGGGTTGGACCGGATGAGTTTTTGAGGTCCCTTCCAGCTCCTGACACTCTGTGATTGTGTCCTCAAACAACCAGAAATGAAGCAACACAGACAGCTAGGAGCAGGAGATGGCTGTGATGGCTTCAAGAAATTGCTTGTAAGAGATCTTATCACACAGGCATCATACCAAAGAGATAAGCCAGGAAGATGTTCACCGAGATAAAACCGACCTCAATGTCTGTGCTTGCCAGAGGGTCAGGGTAGAGCAGACGTCAGTGTGAGCACTGTGTTTTTATGTCACTTTGAAGCCTCCAACTGCACACTTTCTTCCTGCCCTCCTTAAAAGTTTGAGATCTTTGGTGGCAGCGTTTAAATTCTGCCTCTTTGGCTGCATGTCCCAACGATTGCTTAAAGGGAGAGGGAGGATAATGATCAAGCTTTGATAACAGACCATAAAGGAGCCGTTTACAGCAAGGACTCCAATGCATTGTTCTGTCTTGAAGCAGGAATTATCCAATCACAACTGCTCACTGAGCTGTAGGTGAAGTCAAACAGCACTGCAGCAGCTGCAGGGCCCTTGGATCAGAACCACGTTTACCTCCTCCTTTACTCTTAGTTAACAACAGTTCCAACAGCAAAGCAAATCAGCTCTTTGGAGGCAGGCTCAGAGGGGCACTTCTGCTCCCCACTCTCCCTCAAAACAAAGTTTTAAGATCCAACAAGGCTTCAGATCCCTCTCATTCCCACCAGGGCTCCATGTTCCTCTCACCTGCTCCTCATTTATCACAGCATCACAGGATGTCAGGGGTTGGAAGGGACCCAAAGAGATCAAGTCCAACCCCCCTGCCAGAGCAGGACCACACAATCCAGCTCAGGGCACACAGGAACACATCCAGACAGGCCTGGAAAGGCTCCAGAGAAGGAGACTCCACAACCTCTCTGGGCAGCCTGTGCCAGGGCTCTGGGACCCTTCCAGTCAAGAATTTCCCCCTTGTGTTGAGCTGGAACCTCCTGTGCTGCAGCTTCCATCCATTGCTGCTTGTCCTATTGCAAGGAGCAACTCCCACCAGAGCTCCAGCTCCCCCTCACCCCCACAGGGGCTCTATGCCCCACTCACCCCCACCAGAACTTTACGCTCTCCTCACCCCCACCAGAGTTCCAGCTCCCACTCACCCCCACCAGGGCTCCAGGCCCCCCAGTGGCTCTGGTTAAATTTGAAGTCTATGTCTTTGTTTTTTTCCCTTCTCTTTCCCCAGCTATCTGCTTTAAAGCCTCCTAATCACTCAAATAAACTTCAGATCATTTGCAATATCTGTGACTAAAGGGCACCCCTGGCCCAAGCCTTTGTCCCAGATTACCTCCTGCATCAAGGTAATAAAAAAGCCATTAAAAAGTGTACAACTAACTGTGTGTAAATGCCACAAATATGAACTCTAAATGTCAGGAAAGTACAAAAGCAGCTCCATGTCCTCTATGACACAACTGGGGAGCAATGTACTGCTCGAGAGCTCCTGACTCATGTTCCAGCAGAGGCTCTGCAAACAGGCAGTGGGATTTGTCCTTCCTCACCGGTCCCAGAAGCCACCACACAGCACCAAAATCCCCACCCAGGACTTACCCTGCCTGAAGGAACTGCTAACAGCATCGCCTGGTCAGGCTGAGCACCCTTTAGCCCCAGTGGTCACTTCAGGATTGAGGAAAACAGGCTTCAGTGCCACTGCTGCCTCAAGGCTTTAACTAGAGAGCAGAAGGTATTTAAGCAGGACTCCCTGAAAAACTGTCAGGTGCAGGAAGTGTTGAGGGAGGAGAACATCATCTAATTGAAGGCATCTGCCTGGCTTAATGCTTTGGATAATTGGGCAGTTGGCCTCATTATCAAAAGCCATCATTAAGGCTGAGCTTCTGAGGACTCCAAAGCAAAACATTTATGGGGATATGAACAGCATTCAGGGTTCCAATAATCAGCATAAATGGAACTCAAAGATTAACACAGTTCACCTGTCCTTTGCCCAGCAGCACCAAGGCACAGAATCACAGAAGTTCTTAGGCTGGAAAAGCCCTTCAAGCTCCTCGAGTCAGTGTGAGACTAATGATTGGACAAGTCCTTCACTAACCCAAATCCCTCAGCACAACATCTCACCACTGTGAATCACTATGGCTGGAAAGGACCACCAGGAGCATCCAGTCCTGCCTTCATCCCAGCATCCTTCATCACCAGACCATAGCCTCAAGCACCACATCCACTCTCCTTTTAATCCCCTCCAGGGATGGTGACTCCACCAGCCCCCTGGGCAGCCTGTTCCAGTGCCTGACCACCTGCTCAGGAAGGAACTTCCTCCCAACACCCAACCTAAACCTCCCCTGACACAACTTGAGGCCATTTCCTCTTGTCCTATTGTTAGTAATTCAGGAGCAGAGACCAGCTCCAGCCTCAGCACAATCTCCTTTCAGGCAGCTGTGTAGTCACTTTACAAGCCAGACCTGCCTGCTACTACAACCACTTCATGGATTCATAGACTCAGTGATTGGTTTCGGTTTGAATTGAGCTTAAAGATCATCCAGTTCCAACCCCCCATCCCACCAGCCCAGGTTACTCAAAGCCTCATCCAACCTGGCCCTGAACACCTCCAGGGAGGGGACATCCACGGCCTCTCTGGGCAACCTGTGCCAGTGTCTCCACATCCTCACTGGAAAGAATTTCTTCCTCATCTCCAGTCTCAATCTGCCCTCCCCAGGCTTCAGTCCCTTCTATCCAAGACTTTCTGAAGCTCCCAAGCCTTCACATACAATCCTTTACCTCCACAACCACCAAAGACTGGATGTGATTTATGACAAGAAACACAGCAGCTCAGTTTAAATACTTGGAGAGAAAGGTGCAGGGAACATAACAAATGAGCAAAGAGAATGTAAAGGTAAAAAGCCCTGACACAAGCATTCCATGAGCTGCTCTGCAGCCTCCACTCCCAGCCATGAATCCCAGTGGCTGCATGGACACTGACACAAGCATTCCATGCACTGCTCTGCAGTCCCTATTCTCAGCAGCTGAGCTTGCTCTAACTCTGCAGAGTCCACTGGCAAGTCCCACATCACTTTTCCTGCTCAGTCACTCAAGCTTTGCTGTTTGAGAAAGCTTTTAAAGATGCTTGGAGCACAGACCATAGAATCAGTCAAGGTTGGAAGGGACCCAGCAGGATCATCTAGTTCCAACCCCCCCTGCCAAGGGCAGGGACACCTCACACTAGATCAGGCTGTCTAGAACCTCATCCAGCCTGGCCTTAAGATACCAGGAAGGAAAAATCCAGAACACACTTGGAAGAAATCAGCACTTTAAATCCTGAAAAACATGGATCAAATGATACTAGGACCAGACACTGCTGCCTTGGATCAGACATGGATATATCAGACATGGATGTAACATCGAACGCACTGGGTTGGAAAGGACCTCCAAAGGTCATCTAGTCCAACCTCCCCTGCAGCAAGCAGGCACATCCCCAACCAGATGAGATTTCTCAGAGCTCTGCCATGCCTGCTATAAACTCTGGACCTTAGTTTCCCATGCAGCTACCATTCACTCAGCTGGGCAGACTTACCTTCATAGCTCGCCTGGAAGCCTTGAGCGCTGACAGCATAGTCACTCACCAGCCACAAGGACAGCACCATCCCCGTGCTCACAACAGGAGCAGGCAGCTGGAAACCTGTTAACCTGGAAGAAAGCAAGAGCAAGGTCACACTCAGCAGCTCTGCCTCTGACCCACCAGCAAACATAGCAGTGAGGCAGCTGCCATGTCCCAGCCTGAATCATAGATCTGGAGAATTGTTTCAGTCGGAGGAGACCTCCAGGATCAGAGGCCAAGCATCAACCCAGAACCACCACGGTGGTGTTGGAGCTTGGTTGGATCAGCCCCCTAAGGTCACAGAATCAGGCAGGTTGGAAGAGA